>WOVY01003364.1:0-278949 GCA_013436015.1 Rhipicephalus annulatus | reverse complement strand
GTGTGTTCGCGCGGAAATTTTTTTAAATGAACCGCTCATGATTTCTTGCAAACAGTGAACTACAGCTGCTCACTGGTTCACAGTGGTGAAGCCAGGAGGTAGCAGCGCAGTGCAACATTATTTGACAACAGAAATTCACTTAAAATATTATGAAATAGAAAATAATTTCGTCACATGCTTTATCAAGTCAGAAACAAAGACTCGGAAAAAGTTATCATCATCATTACCGTCATTGGCGGCGACTTTCGCCTAAAATTTGCAAATTTTTGAAACGTCCTGTGGACTTTGCAAAAAAGTTAGCCCACTGATTTGTCAGATTACCTATTTTACATTGACCATCTAACTGTGCTATATTGCACACGTGTAATGTGATTTTTGCGAATATTGACTCCACGTGGTCATCAGGGTACTGTCTCGGTTACGGTGTTGCTGTCAACACGCTAATCGTCTGCTCTTCTTTTCACTGCTTGGGGGTGAAATAAATTGCTAGCGCACGTACTAAGCATTTTAGGAAATCAAAATAAACTACAGGCACTGCATACAGGCTAAGCCTGCTTAGTTTATTGATGCTCGTTATGATTTTGTTTAGAGTCATGAATGAGCTTCGGTGCAGCACTTTGAAGCATCGCTGACACATTGAAACACACAACACCACTGTGAACGATCTGCGGAACTGTGTGTTTTACAAACGGAATCGTCGGTATATATTCCCCAATAACGAATAGAAACGGCGCTATTTAAAAACTTCTCGTTAACTGCATATCGCGCACCTTACCCGGATTGTAGCAGACCGCTCAGAAGGAAGTCGATTGGGTTTCGCTCGCAAAGGCTTCGAGGAACCAAGGCTTCGTCCTGCAACTATGACGTGTTCGTGTTTCAACTTTCCACGGAGCCGTCTCCCTCGTCTTGTCCCTTTTGTGCCTCCAATGGGGCTCCATAAAAGTGACTACTAGTATCGACAGGACCATCCCAGTATGCTCGCTTGCCGGTAGCTTTTATTGAACGCGAACTTCTTTCGGAACTTTGGCAGCCTATACGTTCCGGTCTTTCTTCGAGTGTGCTTGCCCAACATAGTCGCTTTTTTTAGGCGCGTTGCATTTATATCTGTTTGAGTGGCTTGTTCACTGACAGAACCGTGGAAGACACTAAAGCTTACAGCGACATGAAATCTTGCCGAGCTGGCTTAGACGGTGTTCTTTCTACATATTACGTAATGTTCCATCCTATAGCTACGTTTTCTCCGTGGTTTCATTTCCAGCATTCCGCTGCAAACAGCTGCTTGGAAACTCTTATGTTGTAAATGCTTTACCGAATCTAGCGAAGTACCGCGGAAGTCACTTGGCCATTTGCTTGCCACAACTGCGCACAGATAACTCAATGAACGGAAGCGCATGATCGTTTTTTAAGTCAATTTTTTATCCCATTTTATATTCTACACACGTGCTTCTTTTTTTTTTTGCTGTATGTCGCCTATAGGTGGTAAAGTAAGTATACGGTGCATGGAGCCGGCCTGAAAGACACGTACTGCTGACTGGGCGATTTGGTGCATGATAAAATGACATTGCTTTAGCGCAGCTCGGTTTGAGCGTGAAGAAAATATGCTATGCAGTAGAGAAGGGAAAAAAATCCGCCATATCCACGAAGTGAATGATGATGAGTGGGCGAAGCTCCGGAGGTAAATATAGTAAACCATGAATCCTCTGTACATTTTGCCCACTCGATTTTATTACATCGCTCCCCCTAGCGTACGTCGCCGCACTAAATCGAACGATTGCCTTCAACCAATGACACGCGCCATATGTGACATCATTCCTATTTTATAGGATCTCGCATCTTTCATCAACTACAAGTACCGCTTTCTAGTTTATAACATCTTGCATCTTTTCATCATCAGCTACAAGTACCACCATCTAGTAAACACTACAAGAACTAAACGAGAGGTGGCTACATACAGGAGACGGTACCGCCATCTAGTGAACACTGCAAGAACTAAACTAGAGGTGGCTACATACAGGGGACGGTACCGCCATCTAGTGAACACTGCAAGAACAAAACTAGAGGTGGCTACATACAGGGGACGCACAGCCCACGCCCTAAGGAGCTTCGCCCCTAAAAAAACACAGACTACAGTGCGAGTGCTATGCTGGGGCGGTATGTGGGGACGGCCCGCAGACCAATAGTGAGCCCGATGCTGGGAAACCAGTGTCATACCGTGTGTACATCAAATTTCACACCATTTGAGAAAGATAGGCCTCAGAGAAAATGTTCACATAGTGTTCTCTGCTCCAGACGAACTAAGCCATCTATGTAAGCTTACGAACACCAAGAAGGAGGCGCAACCCACATGTGGAAAGAAGCATGTAACTAAGTTTGTTGAATGCGCCCTAGCTGTTGTCTACATGTGCCTGCTGTCGTGTGGCGTGGTTTACATAGGACAGACTGATAGGTGCATATGTTAATGGCCACTTGCGTGAGCACTCTTTTAATGTAGAAGACAAGATTGCTTCCGGTGGTTTCCTGGCTGTCAATTGGAAGACGTGTGGATGCACTCCATTCTTTAACCGGTGTGTCATCTTGGGCAGTTGACACGGGAAATTATTGAGGCGAACGCTATTGTAAAATGTTCGAAGTTGTGCCTGAGTATGCCGTATTTGGCCTTATCTCAAAAAAGAGCTCAATTTTCTGGAGCGTTTGCAGCGAAGCATTTGATATATATATAATTGTTAATTTGAGATCAGATCACAACTAGGTTTCCTTGTTAGCGTATGCTGTGCCACACGTGTATGCTTTTGCCATGTGCGTGGTGTCACGTGGAATTAGCTATATAATGTGTCGTAGAGGCAATACAAAAAGCGCTCGAACTGTTGTCTGTTTTTTTTTTTCCTTCTTTACTGCATAGCACCTTTTCTTCGCGCTCAAACTGATCTGCGCTAAAGCAATATAATGAAAGACACGTTGTTCACCCCGGCACAGATACTCTCATTTCGTCAGGCCCATGACGTCAGCCTCTGCTATGCTCACTGGTGCAGACCTCTGTGCATCCGCCTTTCAGGTGGATTGCCGCCGACTTCTGTAAAGTTGTGCGTGGTTATATAGCTTTTTGGAGTATTAGAAGTGAGAAGTGGTCAAGCGGAAGAGCACACTTAGAGAAGTGCCGGTAAGGGCATTAGTACGGAAGCTTGAAGCTGCTGATAGGAGGGAGCGGAGAACAGAGAAATAGACACAGAGAAATAGACACAGAGAAAAGAGGAAAAGGCGGCAGGGAGGTTAATGAAGTTTCAGTTCCTGGAGCGCAGATGAAACAGCGCATCCGATTCGCTTGTTTCGTTGTCTGACCTCCGCTCGTCACACCGAATAATCTCAGACCTTTCACGGCTTATGTGAAAGCCACAATCGACTGTAACTGTAGACGACCGGTGGGCCACTCTTTCCTTTCATCCCGGAGAGAATAGAGGTCGCGTTGCGGTGCACAGAAGTGCTATCGACGTTCCGGCCATGGTTTCGGTGAACACCCCGCGAGCATTTTTTCCCGCTCGCTGCTGGCGTTGTTAGACCGTGACCTCCCCATTGTCACGCCGCAGCAACAGAAGCGACGGCGGAAGAATCGACCAACCGAAAGCGGCGAGATCGCCTCGGCTGGTCGGGCCTCGGCGCGAACATTATATGGTCATTGATTTCCGAGAGCAGAATTTCATCGTTGCCCTTTCCTCTGTGAGGCCAACTTCCCCATGACCATTTTCTCTAACGGCTCCTCGCCTCCCAAATGGGAGGACCGATATGAAACTCCGCACGTCTTTCGCTGTGTATTATCTTTGTTTACTGACACCGGCAAGCCCGAAGCGAGACCGTCCCGGTTAAGCGCCGCGCAGGGGTCACATCTTCAACAGAAAACGTCTCGGTGTCTCATGTGCCAAGTCAGCACGTGGAACGTGGAAAGCATCCAGAATAATGTCAAGCTCCCAGTATATGTTTAACATGCGCCAGAAACACTACGATCGCGAGCGTTTCTTAATTGTGCTGCCGTGAAAATACGACTCCCACTGCCGAAATAATAATAATAACAATAATAATGATAATAACTGACACGGTTTTACTTGCCATACCGTACGCCTAAGTCTAAGCACACAGGTTGCATTTTGCCCTGCATCGAAGTGCGGCTGCCGATAGCGTGAATCAAACAATGAATTTAGAAGTTAGGAGCACAACACCATCAGAGCTAGACTACTACGACAGGTAATGTCAATAATCAAAGTCGAGCTTCCGTATACAAAGCACCACAACACCATGTTTACAGAGTCACCGCCGTTCAAAGTATTTCTGAAAGTTGACACATGCCCGTGTAGGTCACGTATCCGAGGCTATTTAGGAACCGCATGCTGCAATTTTTCCTGTATTATTTTTGCCCACTTTTTATTTGTTCTTGCCTATGAGTAATTACTGTGACTGTGCAACAGTGATTCATAGGAGAAAAAGAATGCCGAGTGACTCACTGAGCACGTTGGCAAACTGAGCGCCCCGCTATGCTTTGTTGCTTCCTGCCAATGCGAACACAAATCTTGACAGTGAAAACGCTAAGAAATGTGCTGCATTACTAAGTTTGCAGACAACGCGAGTGCTTGTGAAATAGTGACAGCACGAAGCTTCCGGTGCCTCAATGCAGACAGCGGCGCTAGGCCGGAGACGAATGTCCCCAAGTTTGTTGGCACTTCAATTTCTAGCTCAAAATAGATTGGTTTAGCACTCCCAGTGTACGTAATGGCGCTTTCGTGATGCCAATCTGTCTTGATGACGTTTAGTTACGCTTTGCCTAACCATAACGCCCTAATAGATGCCTTATTTTGTTCCACGAGTGTTCTTGCATAATAAAATAATGAAAAAGATGTTTTTTACAAAAGTGGCATGTGCACATAAAGAGCCCCCGTAAGCTTATCACACTAGCGATGTAGAACACAGTTGCTTTCTTAATAACAACTCAGTGTATTAAGTCTTGTTGACTGTGCCTCACCGTGGTGGTCTAGTAGCTAAGGTACTCGGCTGCTGACCTGCAGTTCGTGGGATGAAATCCCGGCTGCGGCGGCTGCATTTCCGATGCAGGCGGAAATGCTGTAGGTCCGTGTGCTCAGATTTGGGTGCACGTTAAAGAACCCCAGGTGGTCGAAATTTCCGGAGCCCTCCACTACGGCGTCTCTAATAATCATACGGCGCTTTTGGGACGTTAAACCCCACAAATCTACTAAATGTATTAAATGCAGTGTGGTGCCAAGCGCTGTCAGCCATTAAGCTTTCCGGACTATACTTGTCAACTGTCCCACATTACAAGTCTGGTGAAACAAACGAGCCGAAAAAAGTCATATGCGTGTAAGGTGTGAACGATGGTACTGAACTAATCGCAGAGATATGCGGGCATACTACGATCTTTCTTTCTCTCTTTTTTGTAGTGTGCAGATGACAAAGATGTAAGTAAGTAGTTCAGTGATGCTACAGCAGTGCTAGCAGATGGAACACAAGCTAACTACGTAGAAATAACACGGCAAAGGCGTGATTTAGTGCGAAAGCGTGAAGAGAGTCACTCAGGGCGAGAATTCCTATAAAAGGCAAAATGCGCTTCACTCGCGGGTAGTGTTAACGTTGCATAGGCTTCGTGCACCGATTCAGTAGAGAAGAGCGTAGATATTAACAGTAAACTTTAGTCAACTTATTTCATCTGCCGACAATCGGCTCAGGCATCACGCATATAATAAAATTTTTGTTTTATTCACTGTGAGTTCAGCGCACGTCCTGTGTACTCCGTGACTCGTCCTTCGATTAGTTATGCGCTGTTTCATGTAAACTTTAAAATGGCCCCACATACCATTTTCCCAGAAATATCTTTCATTAGGTATATCGAATATCCAACTCACCACTGCTGATCAATAGGCGGTTTCTGCAAGAACTCTGCCCGAGGCAGGCGCTTTCCAGTGGTCACGTGTGCTACACGTACAGGAAAAAAACAAGTTTGAAAATATTCTACCAACAATAAAATTAAATAAAGTTTTTCCATTCCATTCCATTCCAACAATAAATTAAAGCAACATATATAAAAATAATATTGAGAACTAACAGCCAATGATACCAAGCAAAGCAATAAAAGTATTAATCTAGTAATTGAAATGTAAGTATTAGGAAAAAAGTTGTCAAAAATATATAGCTTGCCGCTGGCAGAGAACGAACCCGCGACCTTGGAATAACGTGTGCGGCGCTTTGCCAACTGAAATGCAGTGATAGTGATCCCTCTCCCACTACGTCTATTTTATGAAGTATACATGTGCATTTAAACCTCGGATTGTCAGTCAGCGCCGTCAAAGGAGATGACGGGTGGCCATGGGACTCTTTTCCGGCCTGCTAGCGTCACGTACTGCTCGAATGTATTACAAGCTGGCAGCTGACCAATCTCCTATACATTCCCCTATAAAATCCCCATACCTTGCTTGGAATTATTCTCTGTTAGTTCTCGTCAATATTGTGTTGGACAGAAAAAAAACAAGTTCTTAAATTTTCTCTCCATTTATGTCGAAGCTGTACTTTGGGAAATATATTCTGAAATATTTTGAAATGTTGACTCGTAGAGCCAACCGAGCCAAAGCTTGGTTAACCTCCCTGCCTTTCGTCTACATTCTCTCTCTCTCTCTCCCTCTCTCATACATGCCGTTGACCTTTCGAAACAAACTCAAAGTGGGCTGCGTTATCTTGATTATGGCTACATATAAACAGGCGGAAACAAGATTTTACGGGATCTGCCCAGCGCGTGCGCAGCCGCGTTCTTTCAAACTGTGGTGAAGCAAGCATCCCGTGTTGTGTATTATCAGGAGGTACACTAGAAGTAAAACAGGCCATGCTTACGCACCAGACACTGCCCTTGTTAAAAGTCAGAAGAAGAGGAAGCACAGTAGGTGGAAAAGGAGGGAGGTTCGGGAGTTCTTTGGGCAGCTGTGAACACTGCACTGTGACAGAGGCGTGGAACAAATAACCGAGGATGGAAGGAGACGGAGGATGCACTGAGCGAACACAAGCGAGTCCCGGTAAATTGTGTCCCCGGTCACGCATCAAAATTGTTACTTTTATCATGACCCACTCTTTGACTGTTTCCGCTCTTCCCACTCGCGGAAAGCCAATCTACACTTCGAGCAGAGCCATGGCGAGATGAGTAAACGCGACAAGAGGAGCACAAAGACGACGGGGAGCTGCCACATGCGAAGGCCCGATTACTCGGCTTCTCTTCCTGAGCCCCGCCGGACGTGAAAAGAAAAGTGGACGTGAAAAGAGAATCTACACAAAGACAAATAAATAACTGGCTACTACTTTGTCGCGACAACTTTATGCTAAAACCAGGCAATGCTCTAAGCCCCCGAGCTCCTGCACCCGGCTGCTCAACCGGATCGCAACGCCATTACCGTGGCTGTATTGACGATGCCGGCTGATATCGGAGATTAGTTTCGGTGCAAGCTGGCCAGAGCTCTGCAATGCCCCGCCCGTCTCGCACACGTTTCCGCAGGCAGAGAGGCCTCGTCACCGGCAACGTTGGAACGGTGCTCGTCCACGCGTTGTTTACAGGAGATCTAAGCCATAGTGCATGTGAACCTCATGAAACTGCAAGCTGCCCTTTCGCATGAGGCAGTATGCAACGAGGGCAGTTCGCGAAACGAAATGCTGCTCGAAGCGTTGCAAAACTACGTAAGTTGTAGGCAGGAGGCTTTCAGAGAAGGTTGCGGGAGGTTCAATAGATTGTCATGTTATAATGAACAACGCAGAACCTTTGTTTACTAGAACATTGGGCATCGAACCGAATCAATTACGAGAAACACTACATCGTTGTTCACTTTCTGGTCTTCTCTTATGGATCAAAGTGGTACATACACGCAATGGCATAGCGCAATCTCATTCCATGCCCGTGGCATTTCCCTCCTTACAAAATAAAAAAGGGAAGAGAGGAAAATATCGAATTATCAGAAAAAGAACATGGCTTTCGCCTTCCAGTCGACTGGGGCTTATTTGCACGCTGTGGCTTCTTCGCTTCACTGCACCCGTACAAAAACATACGCCGTGCTTTTTTCGGGGCCTCCTATATGGGCTATACAAAACACAGCGAAGTGATGGCTAGAATCAGCCTGCTTGGAAATCACGCAAGCTACGACGCCTTGTTTAGACCTTTTCATTACTGGATGCGCACACTGTCGTGCACGGGAATAATGTTGTTCAGACATGACGGCACTGCCCATCCTTTAGCAGGCTCGACTGGGCCCATATTCCACATGCCCTGGAGGCACTTTGTTTCCGATTTACGTGTTCCCTCTTTCCCACATTTCTCTGTGTACATCTCTGAACATCGCCAGATCATCTTAGAGCTCGAAATTTCATTTTCTTTTTCAGAAAAACCGTGTACATTTCTGAACATTGCCAGATCATCTTAGAGCTCGAAATTTCATTTTCTTTTTCAGAAAAACCATGTTGATTCGATATTCGCGTCCTCCAGGATGCACGCTGAGTCACGGTTGGCTCTGTCCGGTGCAATACGTGAGTCCCTCGTGGAGTCTGGTCGAGCTGATTGGGATGCACTTAAAACGCAGTGGTGTCTGCACTGCTCAGTTGAAGGGCGTTCGCTTTGTCCACGCATTTTTGAGGAGCTGGCTGATACTACATTGAAATTACGCCTAGTGCATCGAAGCACAGTCTCTCCTGATGCGAGCTGTGAACTGCGCGAATGCTTCCAACGCTTGATTCCTACCTCGTATCTAGCTGCGGCTGCGTGGCATTGCATACATAACCCCTGTGCACATCCTGAGGTACTACGCTATACGAGGCAATCGTATTTTGTGCAGTCACAGCCACCTGTTCTATATGACCACACAGACACCACGTGCACAGCCGCTTCCTACCCGTGATCGATCTGTTTTCTTGGCGCATTTCGAAGCGATGTCATGTTCATCCATGCAGACAAACTCTGGTATAACACCATCAATGCTCAGAGGTTCGCCCCTTGTTTCTCAACACGCTGCTGAGTGTCTGCACAGCCCTCCGTCGGCCAAAGGGGTAAAGGTGGCAGTGCAATCCATGAACCGTGGAACCACCCCTGGGCCACACGTTTTTCCAGTTCAGTTTTACTTGACGCTTTGGAATGAGATTAGTACTGCCTTTACCACGGTTGTCCGGAGATGTTTCAAAAACGGTGTTTTTCCATAGAGTTTTTGAGATGGCCGCAATGTACTTATCCCAAAAGGTGACGCTTCCTTCGTTAGTCCCGAAGATTAAAGCCCCATCACGCTTCTTAACGTTGACTATAATATATTCGCGATGATAATTGTTTATCGCTTGAGGGTTTTGTTGAATACCCTGGCGGGTCATCATCAGGCTTCATCAGTGCCTGGACAAGAAAAACACAGCTTGTTCTTGTCCACCCGTGAAATCAAAGCCTATACTTCGCCGCGGTCTTCGCGTGGTCTCCTTGTGTCTTTGAAAGGCGTTTGAGCCGCCAGATCGCAAGTATATCTTTAATGTGCTTACAGCCTTTGTTTTTCCTTCGTTTGTGGAAAACATTAGAATATCTACTCTGGTATAAAAAGTACATAGGTCTGGATGGCTCGGAGAGTGCTGCCTTTTCCATTACGCGTGTGGTTCGTCAGGAATGCCCATTGTCTCCTCTACTATGCGTGCTCAGCCTTGAGACATTTTATATGCGAAGCAGCTCTTTGAATAGCTCATGTAACGTTGTCCCTTCGTCTCCACAGTGCTCCCATTGTCGCATGTAGCGGGCCGGTGCCAAGTAGGTCACGCCTTCCCTCGCAATGCGGGTGCTTTGACATCACTTTCTCCCTAGTCTGTCGCTACTCTCCACGTGTCATCTGTCTCGCTTCACCTTCTCCCCCGCTCGCAACGTCGATCGCTTCACCCTCTCCAACACTCGCAATGCTCGGGCTCACTCCTTACGTGAGCATCATCTCACCCGCGCCACCTCTCTCCATCTGTCGGCGAGAAGAAGCCTCAAGCCGGCGGGTGCGCACACCTCCAGACTATCGCGGCGCCGACAGCGCGCCGCTGCTTGCCGCGTGATCGTGCCGATGGGCGAGACGCCGTCACGGCATGTTGCTCGCCAGTGTGCGCGTACTTTTCCAGGCTGTCGCCGGTGCAGAGAGGCTTAGCGAAGCCAATCGCGTCAGTGAATGGCGACGTCAACACCGACAAACCGCTTGTCAGGGAAGCCGAACGCAAGCGCCGGCAGTGAAAAACCAGCGTCACCGACGAGGTGTCCGTCAAGAACACCGATCGCGTTAGAGAATACAGACGGCGTGCGGGTAACACCGATGAGACGCGACCCTAGGAAGCATTATTGTCAGTAAGTTCTCAATAAAGTCTCCTAAGCAACATAATATAAAAAAGGCAGCCTGGCGTTCGTTCTGAAGTGTTGTCGACAGTTACTCGCTCGCCTGTTGCGCAAGATTTGGGTCGCGCGATGTTCTGAGAGCACATTGTGAGTGCAGACTGAAAGCATACATAATGGTCTTTGGCATCGATACCTCGAAATAGCCTCGTTCTGAGGATGGGTGTAGAATCAACAGCGCTTGATGGATTTACCGAGCTCAGCGCTGCTGGCAAACGCCGCTCCGGCCCCGCCGCGCTGGTGTAGTGGCTAAGGTACTCGACTGCTGACCCGCAGGTTGCGGGGTCGAATCCCAGCTGCGGCGGCTGCATTTTCGATGAATGCGAAAATGCTGTAGGCCCGTGTGCTCAGATTTGAGTGCACTTTAAAGAACCCTAGGTGGTCGAAATTTCCGGAGCCTTCCACTACGGCGTCTCTCATAATCAAATGGTGGTTTTGGGACGTTAAACCTCACAAATCATCATCATCATGCCGTTCTTTCCGAAGGACCAATTTCAAGTCGGTGCACATTTTCCAGTACCTACTATCCTGTTTAGCGACAGGGTCGTTTTTGAGATCAATCATTGCACTTCGACAATGTGTACTATGAAGTTTAGTTTTTTTTTTATTCGTCAGTTACGCTGTCGTACAACCTACAAAACGAATTACGCCTTTGAGCGTACAAACATTGTGTGGTACTTCAGCAGGCTGACTTCGTTTGTTTGCGGCAACTTCGTCTGTACGAAGCGTCTGCGCAGTCTCGTGCCGTCAATACTGCTTGCACAGCGTCAAACCGCGCCCGGAAAGCTGGCATTCATCCGAAGACTTCTTTTGTTGGCAGCTAGATTGCATTCACGAAGTGGCACGTTTCGCGCGTCGCTGATTAAACAGACTCGTTTTCATCTCTGCATTGAGTGAGAAGGATTCGAGTGATTGGAGTGAGTGGCCGACGAGAACAGCTCGAGTGGTGGCACTCATTTCGCTGATTAGTTGTTCTCCGTTGGCTGCCAGTTCCGAAAGATGTCCGTTGTGCACGCCAATCGTCCTAATGACTCTGCAAGAGCCAAGGCCACGATTTATTCTGTCTGAGGATCACAATTAACACGGTCTCGTACAAGGCGATAGCTATAGTGCGAAAACAGAACGATGACAAAGGGACAAGAAAGATACGTTTGTCGTCGTTCTGTTCTCGCGCTGTAACTATCGTTATGTCATACCAACTAGCCCAAACCGCCACACAACTCGTACAAGGATTTCGTCATGAACGCTCGATACATTATCCGCGCTGATTGGTTCTAGTCTTATGAACTAATTAGTGGTACAAAAACCGACAGGCCAGCGCAAGATGAAAGAGTGGCACTTGCGAGGTATACGCCCTATATCATTTCTTTCAAGTTGGGAAACACCCACTACGCCTTTATTCATAATTATTCGGAAAAGGGAGGTGCTCGCTACGCAGTTACAGGGTTTTTTTAGCACTTTTGTGATGCGGTGGCTGCTGCTACTGCTGAAGAATTTGGCTGAGCCCTATGTGACGAGTTGGAAGGATTCAACGACCGACTCCTTACGCAATTCCTATTGTTTGACGCCTGGTTACAGAATTTGTGGACCTTTCAGTAACAACACACTATACTTATCTTTTGTTCAGCGGCTTAAATTATTACATTGGCATAAGGTACACTGGCAATAAAAATTTTGAAGACTACGTAAGCGCAAACCGCACCGCAGCGCCTTCTCACGGCTATTGGCTGCGAGATCGAGCAGAGTAACCGCCTGGCGGCAACTGGCCGAAGAGGCGAAGTGTGGATTGCTCCATTCGTCGTCTGCTAGCCACGTCGTGTTTTTGTGTGCGCGTGCGTCATGCACGTTCTCAAAGTGTGGTTTGTCTGGTGCCTGAAACGACGTATGCCTGAAACGACGTGTACCAGAAACATCGTGTGCCTGAAACGACGTACGGAAGCATTTGTTCTTGCTTTGCTGTTAATGCAATGTAATAAGATCGTTGAGTGCAACTTTCCAGAGTGCTGTTTATTGTCGTCGTACCCTCTATTCACCAGTGTGATTTCAGAATGGGTGCTGCTTTTTGTTTCAAGCATATTGCAAAATTCTCTTGGCATCCTCTCAAACATGAGGACTAATTAGTGATAGTGAATGCAGCGTTTAATAGCAATTAGGTTGTGAAAAAAAAAGCAGGCTCTAGGCCATGAACTTGTGCGCTGGTACTGTAAGTATTTGTATACAACTAAGGCATTGTAGTCTATAGATCATGCGAGGAGCCTTCGTTGTGTTTCTCTGTCCGTGGTACCACTACATAGAAGTATCACTATCACATAAACTGTGACACATCGGTACTTAAAGTCTACTTAAAACAAAATTAGCGTGTGCAACCGTGTGCTTAAATTTAAGAACGCTTTGAATAGCCCAGACGTTGAAAATAATTCAGACGGAATGCCTTCGGTATAATGCCGTATAATTTGCCTGAAAATTTGGGGTTTTTTTACATTGTCTTCAGCGTTTGTGCGGCATTGTTAGTGACCGACGAAAGCAATGGTCATTTTTGTCTGAAAAAAAAAGAACATGCTTGTCCTATTAACCAAGCCTTTGTTGTAGCACTGTCATGCACGTAATCCATGGATGAAAGCTAACTCTTACACCAGATTTTTATACTACTACTGGTGCAAGAACATGGAAGTAAATGTGTTCAACGCAGTGTAGCGCAAAGTGCCACTAACCACTAAGGTTTCCAAACTAGACTTATCAACTGTCTCATTCGATAAGTCTGGTGAAACAAACGAGCCGGAAAAAGTCATATGCGTGTAAGGTGTGAACGATGGTACTGAACTAATCACAGAGATATGCGGGCATACTACAATCTTTCTTTCTCTCTTTTTTGTAGTGTGCAGATGAAAAAGATGTAAATAAGTAGTTCAGTGACGCTACAGCAGTGCGTAGCAGACGGAACACAAGCTAACCACGTAGGAAAAACACAAGGCGTGATTAGTGTGAAAGCGTGAAGAGAGTCACTCAGGGCAAGCATTCCTATGAAAGGCAAAATCGCTTCACTCGCAGGTAATGTTAACGATGCATAGGCGTCGTGAACCAATTCAGTGGAGAAGAGCTAAATATTAACAGTAAACTGTAGTCAACGCATGTTATTTGCTGACAGTCGGCTCAGACATCACGCAACGAAGCACCGCTGCGTTTATTTGTATAGGCGCCGCCGTCCATCTATCCACACTTGCGCGGGGACGGTACTGCCACCTATAGCGCGATCTCGCCGCGAATAGCACTAATTTTGCCCGATCACAAAATTTACTCAGCCATATCTTTGCAAGCTTCCAATGGCAGTGTGCGCCCACATTGTCTGTGCCGAAGTACACAGCTCGGACGCTTCGCACAGCGCTTCTGCCCTTCGCCTTACACCCTCCGCTTCTATTTTTCTTCTGCTTCCTTCCGTCGCCATGCGCTGCGAACACGGAGAGCTCAGTTACAGCGCCGTACACGTCCTGTGGCCGTACTATTCGGTCGATCGTCCTACTCGTCTTTCCGCTGATCGCGGACACTTATATGTTTGGATGCAATAGCGCGTGGCGCGGGATATATAGTGCAAGCATGCGTGGCATGCGAAAGCAAAGAGCACCGTCATTCAGAAAGGTAAGTTAATGTATGCCCACATCTAGCGTTCAGGAAAACCACATTGATAGCACTCAGTCCGAGTGATGGATTATGGATGGGTGGATGGATGAAAAACCTTTATTGGGGTCCTGAAGGATTCCACCCCCCGTTTTATAGGGGTAGGATCGCGGGCCGCTCCCACGTTGGGACGGGGAGGCCCAGCCTCACCGCCGCATCGTGGGCCTTCTGGACAGCCTTGAGTTGTTGTATGAGAACTGGACTCGTGGGCATTGAATAAAAGGAGATTTCAGAAAATCCTTCATTTTTTCTTCGTAAAGAGGGGCACCTCCCGAGCATGTGGTTAAAATCACCGCGATTCTGGCAGTCCGGACAAAGTTCTGAAATATCGGAGTAGTGATTATAGGTTACGAGGCTAGGGTATGTTCCCGTCTGAAGCATGCGAAGAGAGATTGCCTGTGGCCTAGACAACCTTTAGTGTGGTAATGGAAAGGACCTACGGACTAATTGATAATGCTTCGTGATCTCGTTGAAAGTAGTCAAAATGTCCCTAAAATGAAGGCTGGGGGCTGACTCTTCTGTCTGAGAAGCACAAGTCCCGGCGCGGTGTTAGGGATGGGAAGGAAGGTCGCTGCTGATGGCATCCCACCGCTGCCACCAGTTGTTGCGTTTCGCGGCGACCGCAGTCTGCGGGTAGCGGGGCCGATCGCCGTCGCTCCGTCGAGCCAAGGACTAGGGGAGAGCTTTGAGCAAACTTAACGGGTTTATTTACATCTTTACAGGGAGTTGTCGAGATGACAGAAGAGAAGAGAAGAAGAACTAGTGGTTTCACAAACCACGAGCGTGGTGGTTGAACTTTACATCGTTCAGAGCGACGTCCAGCACTCTGCCGCGCCGTTTTATGCCCTCTCCGAGTCGACCACCAATCACGCACACACAGGTGAGGGGGGCGAGCATGCAAGGTCCACGTGAACACTGCACTTTGGTGGCGCCAGCAAGGCCCTTCCTCGTCGTGTGTGAGCCTTTAGTCGAGAGTGCCCACGATCCTGGCCGCATACTTCAAAGGGTCCGCCGATTATGTTCGCTCAATTAGCGGGGCGATCCGCGGCAGCCGCCGCGGTCTCCCCCAGGAAGACGCCGTCCCTGTTGTCCTCTTGGTGACGTCTTGGCGACACTACGTCTCGTACTCCGGGACAATGCCTGGCGGGCATCGGCAGTCAGCCGGTCGGCTACTTGACAATGGATTAAACAAGCGTCGATCTTTTTAGAGGTGCCCGGTTCGTGGAATCCTCTGGGGAGGGCCCTTTGACCAGCGCCGTCGTCGTCTGCCGGTTAACGCGCCAACGATGCGTGGCTGGCGCAGGCGGGAGATAGAGTGGCGGCTCCAAAACCCTCTTTGGCGACATTCCAC
The DNA here is from genome assembly GCA_013436015.1 of Rhipicephalus annulatus. Classification (NCBI taxonomy): domain Eukaryota; kingdom Metazoa; phylum Arthropoda; class Arachnida; order Ixodida; family Ixodidae; genus Rhipicephalus; species Rhipicephalus annulatus. Next base: position 263,515 of record WOVY01003364.1, on the reverse strand, counting down.
CCCTTTGGCGCCGCTGTCAATCAGTAGGCGACGTCTCGTGGGGCCGGCCTCTGTTGCTTCCTCCGTCCAGACGTGGCGAGACTGTCCTTTTTGCACTAATCCGGCGTGGCAAATGACTCGCTGGGTCAAGGCATAGCCCGATCGCTACAGCTCCTCCGCCGACGGGAAGATCTCGGACGTCGGGTAGTACCAGCTGCTCGACGGGAGAGATCACAGTAACCGCAGTCTCCCAACACCATTTAAACCACAAAGAGCAACCACTAGAACCAGCAAGCGCCGGAAATGAGTTTTCGGCAACCAGGCTGGTCTTTCAAATGTGCCACAATGCACCTACGCTTTTTTTGCTCTTTTAAATGGCAACCACACTAATACTCTTGCCCATAGCTAAAAATTTCGATTACTCCAAATACCCCTTAAAATCATTACGGAAAACGTCCCTCAACGTTCCGTATAACACGACGCTCAGCTAAAGAATTCAACTGATCCCTGAGCACATACCAAAATAACAAAGGGTAATGCAATTTCGTACACTAACACGCTTATTTGCTGAATGTAGTTTCATGTCAGCCCATGTTTTTAAAGAACGCACAAGACTTTGCTGTGCGCTCTAGCATGACATCTTACTCTCATTCAAAGAGCGCTAGCATAACTACACGCACCATAGGCGATATCTCTCTCACCTAGGTATCCTTAAACCCTCATCTGAACGTGAATTTTCTCGAGAAACAAACGCAAGGAACAATCACACTTGAGGTACACGTCAGGAGTGCGTAACAAAACAGGCGTTAATTTTGCGCCAAAACCCCTGTACCGAATGTTTCTCCCCCTGAGCATTTCAAAAATTGCTTTGTTTGGTTTTATTCTAAAACCTTCCTAAACATTGCTCATTTACTCTATTGAAGACGGCATGCGATGCCGCGCTTAACTAAAGGGCACGAAGCATAGAAACTCCGGCGCCGCTCGACTACGCTACCGCGCTTTCAAAACTAGCGGGCGTACCAAATCTTCATTTGCGACTTGCGTGATCGTATCTTAAAAAAAACTCCTTTCACGCAGTCGGTTGACTGATGCGGGCCACTGCTTCCTCATAACGCTGAACAATTAAACTCGAAATTTTGACAAAGCTTGCACGCAAACAAAATCTAGAGGGAAGAAAAAAATGTCCAAGCAAACTAGCTGTGGAGATGACACAGGAACACCACTTTAAAACCAAATATAACCAAACAAGTATGTTTCAAAATAAACTCCTGTGTCCGACTCTCCCTCCTACAGTTGTCGCTTCCCCTTCAGCCGTACACGCGGCGGTCGTGGTCTTCGACTCTGAAAACGCGCGAGACTACAACGTGCACGAGCAACAAGCTGAACTGCAGCGTTCCGCCTCATTCGCGACTTTGGCGGTCTTCTATCAGTTCGGCGTAGGAGACCGGAGCGATGCGTGGGACAGAGTGGCCATGCTTTCTTTGGGCTAGCTCGCGTGTGGCGCTTAGCTATTGTGGCTTTTCCTTTTCCTCTAGGACCCCTTCTACAATTCCGTTCCCGCAAAGCTTTAAATCTCCTGCGTACATTCCGTCGCGGGGATGCGCGCTGGGGCCTACCCTTCCGCCGTTGGAACCTTACTTTACGCCACAAAGGACCTTTCTTTGAACTGGCTGGTAACCTACTCTTGGGCCGCTCGCCCGGCTGATTGCCCCCTCTTTCACCCCTTCGCTTTGTCGCTCGCGTACGCCTCTCTCGTTTCCGGCGACGTCTGCGACCGACCTGTCCTGCACTGCTGGTGAATTCGTTGCCGGTTGAGTTATCAATAATGGTTTTACCGCTCAAGGGTGCCTCTGCACCACCTGCCACAGTGTTTCGGCACTTTGATTTCTTGGCTCTGTCGCCCTGTCTGGCCGATTCACCTGTGCTAACGCTGTACTCAGGTGCGCCCTGAAACGTTTTGTGGATAGAACGGAAAGACCGGCGCTCTCCACGCAATTCCATTCGCGAACCCGCTTTCCTCTTACCTTTCGTCCGGTTGCTCGGACGCATGCAATGTAATTTTGACGCTGCTGCAAAGCTCTTATTTGCTACGCCGACAGGTTTTGCGCCTTCATTTACACGCGTAGTACTGTTCGTCTTTCTCGCGGATTTGCGACGTCTCTTTCGTCTGCGCCGCTTTTTGCGTGTCGCTTCCGAGCCTCCCGATCGCATCTCACACTCGTGAACCCTCTCACAGCTTTCGTCAGCTGTCTCAGTCGCGCGGTCTAAATGATTTTCGCCCTGGTCATCTTTATTCTCACCCTCTAGACCGGCGGACTGGTTAACACACTTAGGAACAATGCAGCTGTTTCCCTTCGAAAAATCTTGCTCGCATTCCTGAGAGCTGTCTGCAACTGCACTGATTCCATTCTCTACGCTCGCTGCTTCTGAGCTTTCTCCGGTGTTCTTGCCTACTTCGACCTCATTTGCAAGATCCACCGTCGCGACAAACACAGTTGAGGTCTGTGCCAGATTGTCTACAGCTATTCTAGCTGTTTCGCTAACAGTTAACTGGCAAAGCACCTCGTCGCACTCGCTCTGGCCTTCGTCGGCCTCTCTACTCAGCGCAGCCTCATTCGCAGCACTCAAACTCGATTCGCCTTTGAATCCGCCGCTATGTTCACACGTGCTAGCCTTCTCTAAAGCTCTGGGCTGCACCTCGCACTTCTCGTGCGCTACACTTGCGGATGGCTGAATCTTCCACTGCGTTGCCTTGACTTTTTGTTCTGACAGTTCAATCTCTAGGCTGAGTGCTCGCTCGAACTCTTCACCTCGCTCCCGTTTTTCTATCTCCCATTTGCTCTCACTATTCACCTTGGTGCTATGAGAGACACGCGGACCCCTCTCAGGCTTGGTTTTAATACCAGCACACCGCCGCGCGTTCTTGAACGGAGCGTTTATGAGCTTGCATTCAATTTGCTTTCTGTCAATTCTGATGCCGAAGCACCGCAGTAAGGCTGCCTTAGCTACATTGTAACTGTTGAACTCGTCCTCGGAAAGGTACCCTATTCTACCAATTAAGTCGCATGGAAAGACACTCAATAAGGCGATAGACCAATAGTCTTCGTCGAGCCCTAGGTCTGTGCAAACATTCTCGTAAGAGGTTAGGTAACTCTCTATATCCTCGCCCTCTTCGAATGGATGGATCCTCGAATTTACTTGAGACCATCTAAGGCACTGTATTGATCTTGTCTCTTCCAGTTTTACCTTTAGGGTTTCCTTCCACTGCTCTCTCTCTTGCTCTCGCCTTTTCTGACGCTCCTGTTCCTGTTGTTGAATCTCGTTCCACGTTTCTTTAATTTCTTCACTGGTCAGATTCAAGCCCTCGATAGCGCCAACAATTGCGTGTTTCTTCATCCCCGCATCTACTTCTGCTCCCAGCTCCTCCCCAAGAATCAGGAGCTGACTCTTTAACAAACGCTTCCAATCCATGACAGAGAACTAGTGTGGTGCAGCTCACTCTCTACCCAGAAGTTCCGTAAACAACTGCTTCTGTGGTAGCCTCTACCAGCTAAAAGATTGCACTTCTATCTTATCAGCCTGGCAACCAAAAAACCAAAGCCAGCACTCACCAGTCCACAGCTGGTGAGTGCTGTCTCCATGATCTCCATGATCATGGAGACATGATCATGCTGTCTCCAGCCGTCTCCATGATCTCGGCGTGTTGTTGATTCTCCGTCCTCCAGGCTCACATCCAACCGCTTGCCATCCAGTTGTTGCGGATGGAAAGGAAGGTCGCTGCTGATGGCATCCCACCGCTGCCACCAGTTGTTGCGTTTCGCGGCGACCGCAGTCTGCGGGTAGCGGGGCCGATCGCCGTCGCTCCGTCGAGCCAAGGACTAGGGGAGAGCTTTGAGCAAACTTAACGGGTTTATTTACATCTTTACAGGGAGTTGTCGAGATGACAGAAGAGAAGAGAAGAAGAACTAGTGGTTTCACAAACCACGAGCGTGGTGGTTGACCTTTACATCGTTCAGAGCGACGTCCAGCACTCTGCCGCGCCGTTTTATGCCCTCTCCGAGTCGACCACCAATCACGCACACACAGGTGAGGGGGGCGAGCATGCAAGGTCCACGTGAACACTGCACTTTGGTGGCGCCAGCAAGGCCCTTCCTCGTCGTGTGTGAGCCTTTAGTCGAGAGCGCCCACGATCCTGGCCGCATACTTCAAAGGGTCCGCCGATTATGTTCGCTCAATTAGCGGGGCGATCCGCGGCAGCCGCCGCGGTCTCCCCCAGGAAGACGCCGTCCCTGTTGTCCTCTTGGTGACGTCTTGGCGACACTACGTCTCGTACTCCGGGACAATGCCTGGCGGGCATCGGCAGTCAGCCGGTCGGCTACTTGACAATGGATTAAACAAGCGTCGAACTTTTTAGAGGTGCCCGGTTCGTGGAATCCTCTGGGGAGGGCCCTTTGACCAGCGCCGTCGTCGTCTGCCGGTTAACGCGCCAACGATGCGTGGCTGGCGCAGGCGGGAGATAGAGTGGCGGCTCCAAAACCCTCTTTGGCGACATTCCACCCCTTTGGCGCCGCTGTCAATCAGTAGGCGACGTCTCGTGGGGCCGGCCTCTGTTGCTTCCTCCGTCCAGACGTGGCGAGACTGTCCTTTTTGCACTAATCCGGCGTGGCAAATGACTCGCTGGGTCAAGGCATAGCCCGATCGCTACAGCGGTGAGTGAGGCCTCGCGCCTTGGAGTGGGCTAGCTCGTTGACATTGGGAAGGCCACCAACCCTCAAGCCAAGGTGAGCAGAGAACCAAATAATAGTGTGGTGGGTGAGTTCCTTTTGAGCGAGAGTTCTGAAAACTTCCTTGCACACGGAACCAGAAGCGAAGGCCCTAGAAGCGGATTTAGAGTCCGTATAAATATCAGTATTTTGCGGATCAAGGAGTGCTAGCGCAATGGCCATGTGTTCTGCTTTGTAAGAAGAAGTGGTTCAAACCGACGCCGAGGATAAAATCTGACCCTTAGTATCTACGGATACTACTGCAAAGCCAGCGGAAACGCCGTACTGGGCAGCATCAACAAAGCATGAAACAGACGAGTGTTTGTGAGCTTGAGCTAAAAGAGGGGAGGCTCGAGCGACGCACCTGCCCGCGTTGTACTGTGGATGCATATTTCGTGGAAGGGGGAACACTTTGATGCGAGAGCGTATATGATCATCGAGCGGCATATTTTGCACTTCGAACGTCAGGGTGTTGACTCCAGTGTCAACCAGAATCTTTCTCCCCGTTGGTGTGATCGAAAGTCTGGCAACCTGTGCCGTTTCTTGAGCCTCGATAACTTCTTCAAGCGTGTTGTGAACTCCAAGTTTCATAAGGTTCTCAGTGCTTGTGCGCATAGGAATGCCAAGAAATTTCTTGATGCTTTTCCTTATAAGGATGTTCAGAACAGATTTAAACAACCAGTCTGTATTAAAACAGCGTTACTCCAGACGTTTTCGCCGTGTACTGTCGAAACGCACGGCACCGCTCAGGCACCTTGTTTATTTCGAAGACGATTCCACGACGGCGCTCAACAAAACATGGTGGACGCGTGCAGTGGTGCCAGAGCACTGAGCATAAAGAATATCCCCTATTCGGCCCAATCAACAGGGGTAAAGACAAGTTTACACGTTCACAATGTGTTTCCCTCAGCAACCGACGTGTATTTAACTCGTAGAAGGAGATGCATGGTCAATATCTACACTGCAACAAAACGTTTTATCCAGGAGTTAGCGCTCAGGAAATCTAATTCAGTGGCATACAACATGGTGGTTCCCGAGTGCTATATATTCTCTAAATGAAACTTCTTTCTTTCTGCTTAGATTTTGACCGCGTGAATCTTTGCTTATGTATATATACGTCTGTGTTTTAATGAAACCCAATTTGCCGTTGACGCTGTGTATGTGTTATCCTTCCTTTTTCATAGTCCTTCGCGATAAATTCAATGATGATGTTGGACAAGCTCGCCATTCCAGCCACTTTTCAGAACTTAGCAGAACTATAATTTGTTATCTGCGCAAGTTAATCAAAATGTGGCTCATGCTCGCACTTTCAGTGTTACTAATGTGCCAAGCCTCGACCACTAGGCGCGTTTCTTTGTTCCTGCAGATGTACAATACCACGCATTATTATGATTTCTGCGTGAATTTGCGATCTGGACCACGGAAAGAGTGACTATAAACTGCTATTCCACGTAGAGCGATTATATTTTATGCTCTATTAGATTAATTTATTTAAGGCTCATTCACGGCAACAACTGAAGCAATAATATTAACTAGCCTTAACTGCCAGACGCACGATATGGTAATGAGTCACGCCATAGTAGAGGACCCCTGAAATCTGTACGCGCACTGACGAAGGACAGTACATGGACCTCTGCATTTCGTTTTCATCCAAACGCGACCACCACGACCGGGCTCGAACACTATTGAGGCCTGAATACTATTGAGGCAGCAGCCGAAACCCGCAAATATTGTACCACCAAGGCGGACGCCCCGCCGCTGTGGTCTATAGTGGGTAAAGTACTCGGCTGCTGACCCGCAGGTCGCGGGATTGAGTCCCGACTGCGACAGCTGCATTTTCAATGGAGGCGAAAATGCTGTAGGCCTGTGGGCTCAGATTTGGGTGCATGTTAAACAACCTGAGGTGGTCGAAATTTTCGGAGCATACGGCGTCTCTCATAATCATATGGTGGTTTTGGGACGATACACCCCACATAGTAATCAAATCACTAAGGCGGAGAAAATAAACTGTATCAACCTTACCAATATGGTAGTATGTAAATTCCATTTGATAGTGAACAACATGGCGTGCATGATTCGAAGTACGAGCCGTAATAAAGATGACGGATGAAAAAGCAGGCACAAACACACATAGGCGCCACTTCCCGCCATAATTATTGCAAGAAAAAACTGGTCATATTTATGCAGAACAGTGTTGTCACGTTTCATTACTGTGCAGTCGCAATGTGACTTTGAGATGGAGAAGCGGAGGTCACACTTACGCAACGATCACCGGCTTCAGTAATCTTTTTTTGGCTCAATTATTGATCTGTTACGCTAATCTCGACTCTTGGCAATCACAAAGTATGTGCGATAATTCGGAACACACTTACAATCTCAAAACTTGTTGGTACGTTGTACATCATATATCTCTGTCCTTGTTTTTATCCTTGACTCTTCTGCACAGCGCCTCATGTTATACCTAGCTTGTTGGTGCCGTAAAGAACAATAATGCCTTATCTATTTCCCACTTTCTTGAACTCAGGGTACTATTTTCTTGTTGAATATTTCTAACGCCATGTTTCAACGTTGCGAAAGGACGAAATTTTTAATCTCAGTATCGAAGCTGGCGTTCATTTATAGATAAGCACGATGTGGTTGGAAAGAGATAACGACACAATATGGCTATCTCATATTTCACAACTGTACTGTGGTCGGACGAAAAGCTTGGCATCATTTTTCCAACATTCATGCTGTATTTTTCTCCTTTACATAATCAGATGGATTTAAAAAGCTTCTCTCATGATTTGAGATTCACAAAAAGGCCAGCTCCTGCCTACGAATGATGGTAATTGTCACATAGGAGTCGATTGACTAGGCGAATAATTACTCACGTAGTACATTTTCTGCATCGAATACTGAATCTTGCCTGAGTCTTTACGGCACAGAAAGGAGGATTTGTTTATTTTGTATTTATTTAACTTGTCCAGCGTGTTTGAAGCACCGCAAACTTATGCTACTACACCACCACATCTTGGTGGTGTATAGTAATTTTGGTTCTGGACTGGTGACCCAAAGGTCGCGGCATCGAATCCCGGTGCTTGCGGCCTCATTTCGATGAAGGCAAACATGCCAGATGCCCATGTGCTTAGATTTTGGTGCTCAATGAAGAAACGCAAGGTATAGTTAAATTTTCCGGAGTGGTATACACTACGGCGTGCCCTATAATCATATCATGGTTTTATTATTGTAAGTACACTGCTTAATACCCATCCCGTAACGCCACCCTTACAGGAATTTCTCGGCTTACGCCATACGATACTCCCGAACGTTTTGTTCCTTCTTCTAGGGGATGCACGAAATAAAGCAGGTGTGGAGAGATTTCCATGATTGCGAGAAGCAACGGGCCACGTTTACCACGCGGCCGCTGTCCGAAAAAATCGAACAAGTTTCGAAGATGAAATGCAGTTCAGTATACGCGATGCACGGTGTAGGAGAGCGAGGGTAAGTAGGCAAAGAAAGGGTGAACAGCTTAACCACTGTGGACCGATCCATAACCACGGAAGAGCTAAAGCAAGGGATCTAGCAACAACAGTGGCGGCGTGCACGCGAGTCTGGAGCCGCGTGGTCGCACAAGCGCGAAGAGTGCGCGCTGCACCACGCTTGCGCAGCTGCGTGAGGTCCCTCAGGGCCGTAGACCGTCAAGTTATACGCACTGCAGCAGTACGCTCTTTTGTCACCTTGCAGGGATGCAATCGTCGCTCGGGTACACGACATGGGTAGCCGGAAAGGAAGTTTCGGGCGCCTGCAGCACCGCGATCGTTTCCCCTTTCACGCCGCGCGGCGGCTTGGCGCGAATGGAGAAAGCGTCGGCACACACTATATTTCTGACAAAAAACAGGAAGGAAGGCAGCGGGACGGAAACGAGGCGGCGGTTCGAACACTGGTTCCCATTAGCAATGCAGATCGCACGTTGTGTCTCGATGCGGCACGCTCGCCTTGACGCGGCGCGCCCGAAGAGACGCGCGCACAATCGCCGCCAGCCACTTCTTTGCAGCGGCAGAGTTGTGATAACTGTTTTTTTTTTCTACCAACCTACGGTAGACTTGCTGCCCTCTACGGGTTCACCCTCGCCGAAGAGGGAGTGCTTGCTGTAGCTTTGTCTTGCACCCACGAATCTCTCGCCAAGCGAGCAGAGCATGGCATCTCTCGATGCTTCGCAGACCTGCCATGGACGCTCGTGTGCTGCACAGTAGTGCGAAATGGCTCAATTTTCCCTCTATTTTTTGACCTTCTCTTTATCTTTTCGTTCTCATATTCTTTATTCTCTATACCCCATCCCTGTGCCGACCTGTTGACGTGTGCTCTTAAGGAGAGGCAGTTATGGGTGATACTTTTCTCATCTTTTCCTTATCATAATCGCTTAGATACTTTAGAAGCTCTCATGACTCATAAGTTTTACTCGTGGTCTAGTGGCTAAGGTACTCGGCTGCTGACCCGCAGGGCGCGGGTTCGAATCCCGGCTGCGGCGGCTGCATTTCCGATGGAGGCGGAAATGTTGTAGTCCCGTGTGCTCAGATTTGGGTGCACGTTAAAGAACCCCAGATGGTCTAAATTTCCGGAGCCCTCCACTACGGCGTTTCTCATAATCATATAGTGGTTTTTGGGACGTTAAACCCCATATATCAATCAAATCAATCATCAATTTTACTAGGAATAGTTGTTAGGACTTTGCATCCAAAAATCCACTATATGATCATGAGGGACGCCGTAGTGACAGTCTTCGGAAGTTTCGACTATCTGGTTATCTTTAACGTGCGCTGACGTCACACAGTACACGGGCTTCTATACCATTTCGCCTCCATCTAAATGCGATCGAGCCCGCGACCTTCGGATGAGCAGCCGAGCACCCTAGCCACTGTTCTATCGAAGCGGGCAGGAAGAGAGGTAGACAGAAAGAAGTAGGTCTGGCACGCACCAGCGAAACTTCGCATGCCCCCATTTTCTTTTACAGGGCAAAGAGACTTCTATCTTTTTTATTCGTTCTCTCGAGATCCACGACGAAGCGGTCGAACCCTAGCCATACCGCAGATCAGTTCTGTCGATTATCACAAGGTGGAGGAGAAGGTTTTGAAACTGAGACCACCTCTGTAAAGCATGAATCTACAAGGAAATTCATACGAACTTCTCCGAACGACGGTTTCTGAGTTGCTGAACGAATTCGTCCTGAGATTGAACTCTGAACAAACGTCTTGCGTAGTGGTCGACCCACTAATTGATCCAACCAGGAGGCTACTACTACTACTACTACTACTACTACTACTACTACTACTACTACTACTACTACTACTACTACTACACCACTGCCATCGCCCCTACCACCCCGACTACTATTACTACTACTGGTACTACAACGTATATTATTATTGCTAGTGCTGCCTTTACTACTACTATTATTACTGCCACTACTACTACTGCTACAGTGATACCTGCTGAAGACGATCATGATGAACCCTACAGAGAGTAGACTAATGTCAGTGTCACAAGCACACTTTTGAAAGGCCATCAAGTCAACCGTCATCAAAACGCCGCATCTCCATCGACTCGATGGAGTTTTCGAGCTGCTACACAGAAGCTTGAAACGGCTGTTGGTTAAGGTATATTGTTGGTTGGTTGGTTCCTCAACACCTTGGCGCAACCCACCTAGGGGATAGGCCACGAATGGGACGGTGCCTTGTTTTTAAATTAATTCACTTCTTGAAAGAGAGGGTTGGATTAATTAGGTAATATAGGTAATAATAAAAAGGTGTTAAATTTCAAAAAAGAACATTGAAAGGAAAACATATAAACATACAAAAAAGAAAAAAATTATACATAAATCAACTAATGTTACCAATTTTTAGCATTCCATTCTTTTAGAATCTCGTAAGAAATTCGTAACAGTGGTAAAAACGCTCCTGTGGCTGAATCCAAATGCGACCGCGCCAAATGAAAGAATCACCGGAAGTGTCAAGTTTAAGCCCAACTTTCGTAGGGGTTCTTCTAGTAGATTTTCTCTTTGAGTTTTCAATTTTCGGCATGACAAAAAGCAGTGCTCCAAAGATTCCCTCTCATTACAATAAAGACACAAAGGCGAGTGTGCCAGACCCGACCTGTGAAGGTAAAAGTTCAATGAGGAAACTCGACAACGCAGCCTGGTAATTACTATTTCTTCCTTCCTTGATGAACACCACTTATTCTTCTAAGGGAACTTTAACTGTGTGAAGTCTGATACAAACAAAGGGTATTTTTCAAAGTTATTGGCCGTTGTGCGTTTTTCAAAGCGTGCTGCTGTGATATATTCAGAAGTAGGCAAAATAGGTAAAACAGGACAATCAAGAGAAGATACAGCTAGTGCATCTGCATGCTCATTCAGAGCTAATCCTCTATGGCTTGGTACCCAAACTAGTTGGAGGAGTCGCACATGTGTAGGAATGAGCGAGTAGAAAGTTTCTAAGGTACGCGAAAAAGTTGGTGAGCTTAAGGCAGTACAGACCGAGAGACAGTCTGTTATAATAATCACCGATGATAGAGGTTAAGGTATATCTCGCCAAAGTTGTGTGGCGCTGCAAATCTTTATTTTTCTTTTTATGTTATCAGAATGCAAGTAATGCAAATGCATTCAAAAGCACACAAGCGTCTGTTATTTTTCTATAAACAATTAAATAAAGTGTTTATACATACTTAATAATGCATGTTTGTTTTTAGGTGGTTAAGCAGCGAAACTGTGGCAATGTTCTTACCGCATGAGCAGCTGTGGCTGCCATTTTGTTGTTGCGTTTGTGCAGTGTGATTTGTGTTTGCACGTTTATAGGAGGCCACTGCGACTTGCTTTGCAAGCTTGTGGTGTTGTGAGCAACCACGGAACAAATTTAGAGATGAGAAGGCTCGAATTGTTTTATACATTAATGCGACCACGCAGCTTCAGCTGGCATTGAATCGGCGAAGGAGAAGGCCGATGCCATCAGCTGCTGCTCGTAAACGATTTGATGACTACCATGAACGCGGCGGCCGAACCCAGCGTAGGCAAAGGTGGACTTTCTCTAGCCAGGCGCGTCCGATGAGACCTTGGAGTTTCATACAATAAAACTATGAATGGCACCGTTCAAATGAGCGTTCCGCGTACTGGGCGGTCCTTTCACAAGTATATGAAGAACCCTGCTTCTTGCTTACCCCATAGCTGGCGCAGTGCTGGCGCCGCTTTTTCTTTTCTTTTTTTTTTGTGGTGGCGACGCGACATACATTTAGCACAAACACACCGACGCCCCCTGTATTAAGATGCCTGACGAACGGATTCTGTTGCCAGCGGACAGCGGAGTCGCCTTGCCTTCAGTTTTGAGCAAGCGCCGCGCAATGGCGCTCGCAAACGACACTATCATCATGGCGTTTCTTACTTGTGGCCCCTAGCGGCGCGTCACTCGAGGGTCATTCGAGATCTGCAACTACACACGACTGTTTCGGAGGCTATGCAAAATGTTGAAATGTTGCACCGTCTGCGACAGGTGACGCTAAAGTCCGACAGTAATCGAAAATGAAGGAGGGAAAGGGTGTGGCAGCTGCTTTTGTTCTCACGCGGCAGGCAACTGAACACACAAAAGCAGTAGCTACACCGAAATAGAAATGCGTCCCAGATCGTGTCCCAGAAGACAATAACGAACACGTTGAACAAGCATGTTGCTGTTGTCATGAATGTGAGGTGTTCCTACATTCAAAACGGCACAAGTACTTTATTAGATAATTTATAACGCCCACGCATGCTACTTTTAAAGCATAATGGTGTATATTGTCTCAAATTGTGCTGGTTGCACATACTGACAAAGAAAGAAGTAACAGTGCTGGAACAAAGCGGATACGAGAAGACACAAACACGGCGCCGTGTTTGTGTCTTCTCGTCTCCGTGCTGTTCCAGCGCTGTTCCTTTTTTTTTTTTGTCAGCATAATGGTGCAACTTTGCTTTTTCTGATCGGGAATTGGAGCCAACTGGGAACGAGAGTGCACGGTTTGCGCTGTTTTCGCTTCCGTCGCTCAATAGCCGTCGAAGTTTCAAAGGTCGTGTGACGGGTGCTCCGTTGACTCGATAGACGATTGACACGACGGCCTTCGAAATGGCCCGTGTGGCAGCGCGTCCTCGTCAGTTGAGTCAATAGAGCGTCGGCTGAATGGTCTTCGAAGCGCCCGTGTGACACCGGTGCCTGTTAAACTGACCTGTTTACTTAGCTGGTGGCTACTGCTGTGCAACATCGCGGTGTAGTTTATTACTTCATATAGATGCCTGACGTCCAGGGCTAGTTGATCTTGCAAAGAGTGACTACAAAAACTGCAGTGTGGCTCCTGAATTGGATAATATCCACCAAGAATCGGGTCTTTCATTTTTGATGTATAAAATTGCTCTCCGCTGAGCAATGATCTCAACGGCAAGGTGGAAGTACGGCAAGTGCGGGTGGCAGAGATAATAGCATTCGCCGACGCTATTTGCGCACCTATAGCATGCAGATGAACCTTCTCTGACCAGCCCACCTGCATAATATTGATGGTGGGTTTGCCATGTTGCCGCGGTCAATATCAAAGGCAGAGCCCCCATGATATAACAGGCCTCAATCTGATCGCGCGCAAGTTGATGCAGGTTGCGTGAAAGGCCATACAGCACGTGCAGAATATAATTTGGTTCGATCGCCCATTGTGATCTTACTCTGCGATATTCACAGCGAAAGCTGTATATGGCTTGGTGAAACCAAAAAAGGCATTCACCATGAAAAATTCTAAATGTATCCATTAGCTTCATCGTCATTTACATCGTTCTCTACGTCACACCAAAGCGCGCGCGTCATTGAAAGCGCCGTCACTGACGCCGTTCATTCCTTCGCAGTGGTGCCGCTGAGCCCACGAGCCTGGCAGTTTTACCGGAGTGCCTTTGAAGGGGCAAAAATTTTAGAAGATCAGCGCCATAACTGCCTCTGTCAGTGGTTGTCACGTCAACAACGCTAAACAGGGATGACAGGCATGGGAAGATGGAAAAAAAAAATAACGTACGAGAAAAGAAAAAGAAAGAGAAACGGCAAGTAGGTAATTCGATTCGGCCGCGCCATATCCACACGCGTGTGCGTCACGTCTCGGTTAAGGAAAGCCGTCAAGCAGGTTGACAGGTGAAGGAGGTATAACAAACATCCTGGGACGGGCTCACGGGTACGTGAAGAGTTTGGCGTCGCAAGAAGGTTGGACTTGGGAAGGCCTGAACGGCACACAGCTTACAGCGCCTCCATTTGATTCGTGAGAGCATTCATATTTGCTGGGCCGATGCAGCGGGGGAAGCACAAGCAGCAACAGTGCGACGAGGATTCGAAGCCTCCCGAGCCGAGTGCAAACGACAACGACAACCGCGAGCTGAAAAAAAAAAATGGTTTTACGGGCAGAATAGCGGCAACATCGTAGAAACGCGCTCGCCCGCTTCCGGTGAGAGATTCTCGAGTGGGACTTTGGCTTCGGCTGCGATGTCTGCAACCACCGCGCATTTCACCTTCGCTGGTTAACCATCTCTACGAAGTACTTGGCCGGTAACATTTTAATGACATTACTCTTCTGGATTTTTTTTTTCCAAGAAGTATTCCGACGGGCACTTAACCATAGCGTCACTTGCCACCAACTTAGGAGTACTCCAGATTGGCATGCCGACGCTAAAGAGACGCTGAAGGGTAAAAGACTTGTTCGTTCATTTGTAAACTACGAATTCTCAATACCAAAAACATCATTTTTGCCGCGAGAGGACTCTTGGAAAGGGAGAAAGCGCATGAAAACAAAATATATGGGTGATGACGCCACCTTAAAATTCCTGCACCAAAAGCAGTGACTTGATAGATTTTCAATGTCTCTATTACGTTGTATACGTACTTGCTAATCAGTAAAGATTATGTACGTCACCGCATCGCTATGGAGCCATAGCCATAACGTTCCGAGTTTCAGGAAACTTCACAGAGCTGTAATGTCACCAAAGTACAAAAATATTGATTGCGGGAAGATTTCTGCACGAAACTTGAACTTGAACTTTTCCTCTTCAATAATAGGCGAAATTACTGACATTTGGGTTCTCAAGAGTACCATTTCTCAACCTAAATCAGTAAATCAGTTGGTTGTTTTGCTTTAGTGTCAATTTAATATTTCCTTCTCTCTGCACATCGCGGATGACCTGCGAAATGAACACTGCTTCCTACACACTGACCTCCACCACATCTATATACCACACCAGCCCGTTCAGCATTTGAGCCAGCAGAGTTTCGTGCCATAATCGATTCTTGGATGACATTTCGCTTGTTGTCTCGGAGGTCACATTTATTTCCAGTTCGTTTGTGATGCTTTACTTTGAGGGTATGCTTATTTTGCAGTAAACAGGTAATCAATTCGTTCGCTTTGGATGTCAACAGGTGTTCGCGATGTGGGTGAAGGCAACAGTGTATGCTTCTTCAAGTAAAACTTTTTATTTGACCGAAATTGTGGCCGCGTAACGGAAACTCAAGTTATAGCAAGCAATGCGCGCTCTACACTGATATCGGCGCACAGAGCGCAGAGATAAACTGATCTGCAGTGAGGCGCGTCGCCATTTGTACATGCATAAACTACCCCCCCGTTAGGAATGATGTTCTGTACTACGCCGAAGAATTCTTATAGAGGCATGAACATTGCTTATTTTGGGAATGTTTCCCTGCAAACGCTGCCGAAATTCCTAGCCTATTTCTCTGCACAACAGCACTAGTTTCCGCCCCCATTCATGTACACACATATTATAATTACAAGTGTCCCACGTACTGGCGACTTTTGAAATCATGACAAGCCGCTGCACTGTTGCAAAAGAAAAGCGTGACTTTATTAATTTACATACTGTTAGAACACTGCGCATTGTAGTCTTCAAGACTAACACCAATAGCAACTAGACATTGCTCCGCGTAAATATCACAAATTTGAAGGGCTCTGCTTGCGTGGTGCATGCGCCAGAACCGATTACAGCAGATCAAGGCGCACTGTGACCGCTAATTATCGGTCGTCATAGGAGAATTGAACCATTCCTGAAATTCCCGGCAATATCACGACGATTCCCTTTTTTCCTTAGGCTCAAAGTGACAGGTGAAAATTCCCCCAAAAAGAGAAAATTTCCTGCATGGAACATCATGCGCCTTGGTATCCTCTTCAACCGCGGCTTTGCTCTCTCGTCGAGCGTCACTCCCAATCTCGTGTGGCACACGTCATCGCCGACGCGCTGCTCGAAACACCGTCTTCTTCTGGTTGCCGCGACTCCGTCCCCTCCGTCCTCTCTGTCAGCTGCGTGCTTGTTGGCGAACTGCTGCTACCATGCCTGCCCGTGCATATACGAATCGTGCTGGTATCAACCCTGCGTTACGAGCAGCAGTAGCTGATTCCCAAGTGCGCGAACGCACGCGGGTCACACGAAGAACAACAACAAGCAGCGCGAACCGCTGCTAGCAGATTAACCAGAAGTCATGAGCTCTTGCTCGACCAACCACAACATATTCATACTGCGCGTCACGTGGAGCCCAGACAAGCCCGTGGGGAGGATGAGGGATTGTTTTATAAAATTTGTGACACGTATATGACCAATTCGTGCAAGTATTGTAGTAATAGGGCCACACTAGCGCATATTTTCTTGGAGTGTATGCAGCACTAATTGGCAAAGTGAGAGACGCAGTCTCCAATGAGAACCTTCGGGAGCGTTGGTGGACCGCGCTGCTCAGCTCAGAACTAGATTATCAACTCTGGGCCATCCAGCAGGCCATATAAGCTGCTGAGAGACATGGTCTTTCAACCAGTTCCTCGGCGGGAACTCCGCCGGGTAACCTGCAGGAAGTGAATAAAGTTATTCAGTCACTTTGTGGTGCACCGGCGGCTCGCAACGCTCTCACGTGTAGAGACGTTGATCGCTGGGACAGTCTGCACACGATGCGCATGTTTACATGAAATGTTTGAAAAAATATTGGAGGTGGCTTAAGGGCCCTTTAAAAATGTTCGATGTGATTGCCGTGTGCTTTCTTTCGCAAGACGACGTACACGCGGCATCAATGCCCTTCGTGCTTCTAGGAAAGAGAACATGAATACATTTTATTAAACAGCTGCTGACGCCAATAAAGTAAGGTATAGTTTAAAACTGAAAGTAAGCAGGCTTCAACCTACAAACTTTTACAGAGAGACAGTGGTACCTAACAGGCAGCGCCTTAGACTTGCGTCGCAGTTATGAGGAACGTTCTGCGTAGTTGTACACACAGGTGATGTATAGCCTTCCGGCCAAATCAAAGGACTACAGACTCGTGAGCCTGTTGGAGGACAACTGTTATTCTGCAGTAGCCCATCTGTATCTCTAATTATACAGAATAGGAAACAAAACAGTTCCGATTGAATTTTGTGGTTTTAGGAGCCAGAATTATGATACGGTCACAAGGCATGTCGGCTGTAATCGGAGGACTTTTCAACTACCGCTGGACTCAATACAAAATCTGCACGTAAGGCGTCTCAATGCGCTCTTCCCACTATGGCACACTGAAACACACAAAAAAAATTAAGGCATGCTTCGTGAAGCCTAATGGAAATGCTGACCTGAGATGCCTTATTTGTTTTAACTTCTTTCTTTCTTTCTTTCTTTCTTTCTTTCTTTCTTCTTTCTTTCTTTCTTTCTTTCTTTCTTTCTTTCTTTCATTCTTTCTTTCTTTCTTTCTTTCTTTCTTTCTTTCTTTATTCATTTTTGTCTTTCTTTATTTCTGTTATTTTTGTACGTATATATTCTTCTCAATTTAAGTTCCCTTCTCCCACTTTTTTCTTCCTTGCTGCCTGTTTTTTGTATTTTTATACATGGTTTCGCCTACGTTACACCAATAGACGAGAGAATGCAACAGCCAGGGCTCTTGAGCTGCTCTGCACTTATATCATGATCAAGGCGCTCGAAGAACAAGAAGGCTGCTCCTCGGCGCGAGCGTGCGCTTAGTATGCTATGGATGACTGATATTTCCATGCGTTACGCCAAGCAAAGACGGCATACGACAGCATACGACAGCGTAAGAAAAATCCTAAAGGATCCTTTATGCGTTTGCCTGAGAGAACTCGAATGAGAAAGCCAGCTTCTTTTTTTTTCTCTTTCTAGTCGTCATATTCACCCACCCAATCTTCTGGAGACACTTTGAATCTAATGTGGTTTTCCGCTGCTAGAGGCAAGGACAAAGGGACATTTAGCACTGCCTTTTATATCCACCTAGCCTACATTTTCCAAGCGACGGGACCCGCCGCGGTGGTCTAGTGGCTAAGGTACTCGGCTGCTGACCCGCAGGTCACGGGATTGAATCTCGGCTGCGGCGGCTGCGTTTTCGATGGAGGCGGAAATAATGTAGGCCCGTGTGCTCAGATTTGGGTGCACGTTAAAGAACTCCAGGTGGTCGAAATTTCTGGAGCCCTCCACTACGGCGTCTCGCATAATTATATGGTTATTTTAGGACGTTAAACCCCAAATATCAATCAATCCGAGCAACGGTCTCATGCGGTGAAGCCATGATGTGACGCCACGTCAAAATGACGTTATGAGTCGAAAACATTACTGACTTTTGACGAAATTCACATGACGTCATCACGTGATCATTATATTGCATCCTTCGTTTCAACGCCGATGTCGCCGAGAGTTCATTTTCTCGTTTGATGAAGCCGCCTAGCGCTTTTTGAGTTGTAAGTCATACTTTCAAGAAAGCCTCAACCAGACACACTGCAGAAATGCAAATGCTTGTACTGGAACGACTTTTGCCGGCCCACTCGGTTCAAGAAAATCGGTGGGAATTACGACGGCATCCCGTGGCACTTCCTCGACGCTACTTCGACGGCCGCTGTCGTTTTGCTGCTGGCTGATACATTACACGAAATGGGTAACACTAGACGGTTAACCGCTCAGCTAGTTGTTCTATAGGAACAGGAAATCGACTTGAGAAAGAAATAGCAGAACGTTAAGTACGGTCACGTACAGAAGCAGAAGATTGAACGAGCTAAAGATGGGTACAAATATAAAATTCATTGGTTGTAGCGTGAACGTTGATTGACCGTAATTAGGGCGGTGAACTCAAGACTGTTTCCTTGGATATGGACAGAGAAACGCAAGAAGCACCGCTGTGCAGGACGGCTGACATTGATTTATGACCGCCTATCCCGTGTCTTTTTCCAAACCGGCGGACAACAAAGACCACTGCGGAACAATTTCCGGGTTTCGCCTATTGTAGACGGCTGCATGTAAAGAGAAATCTGAGATACAGTGCTGCCGGTCACGCATTGTTAGCGCGATGCACGCAGCATTCGTTATGTAGAATTCATTCACTGATTACTACTGAGAGAAACGAAAATCCCGCTGTCGTATTCCCTAATTAAACTCGGCAGATCCGGGAGAGGCCATTTTTCTTTATTTCCAACCTATATTTGAGAGGTCATGTTTTTACAGTTGGTATATGATTATTGAACTTCAAGTAATTTTATGCACAGAAAACACACACAATCAGAAGCAGGAATGAAGTGATGGCAAATAGACACTTGTGGTATAAAAGAAAGCATTTTTGAGAGGCTTTAAAAGTCGTGAACTCAGTTTTAAGTGGGTTTAAATTAAGTTTTTCACAACCTGTCACCTTAAGCCCGTCACATTCTTGCCATTGCGGAGAAGTAGCAGAGAACGTAGCTAGGCACCACTTTGGTGAACCAATGCGCATGCGTCACATTTCGAGATCTCGCCAGCAGTTATGCAGAGCACCGGCCACTCACTCACGTGCTTCCTCTAATAGTGGACCATACATGTGCATACTGCTGCACCCTGGCGGCCGAAGCAGAGCGCAGCTTGGCTCCGTGCTCGATTAAAAGCGAATCTCATTCTCGGAGTTTGATTAGCAGAAACGTCTGCTGCACACTCTGCTGTTGATCGTTGCGTCGACGTCGTGCAGAAAAAAAAAGAGTGGGTGATCTAGCCGCGGGCTCGACTCGAAATGGAAGTCTGCGCATGAACAATTACTTCGACAAAATATAACCAGCAAGAACGACAGACGACGAGGAGAAATAGTGGTGGTTGCTCGCCATTCCTCGCACCTTTTTTTTTTATTTCAAGGTTGCATCTTCGCATTTCCGCCTGAACGATTTCAGAACGGAATTCGCCGGCGTGATTGAAAACGCGGCTACAATTGCGGAAAACAAAAAAAAATAGAAGGAAAGGTAACGCTTCTCTTTCGCGAACAACACATTAGCGAAGGTGTGAATTATTTTCTCTTCAATGGAGACGCCATCGTGAAGATGTGCCGTAAACAAGTAGACGTTGCGACGCAAGCGCCATTTGCGTTCAACTCTGTTTCAGCACCCACTGTTATATCTGTCAGAAAAGTCTTACGGTATTCGTAGTTTTTGATGACGCCTACATTTGGCATAACATACACTATAGGGTATACGATTCTGTATTTTCTAGCTCGACTTGTACATCCCTGGTTTTTTGCGGTGTTATAGAACTCGATACAATATCGAAACTTTGCCACATTCCTCCTAAATGTGTTTGTTTTAATATATTAAATCAGTGCACGGAAATATATTGTATTATAATATCCATTTGTGAGATGTATTCCGTCGAAACTAGTTGTTAGCAACTCTTTTTTGCTGCATTTAGGTTTGCTCTACACTTCATTTTTTTTAGTTCACATATTACTTCAAAAGCAAAATCGGACTCGCAGGCTCATCATTGTGTGTCCAGGTGTAACGTCGTAGAAGACATCAATCACATCCTCCGTTGTGTTCACAATATACGCAATCTGGCAAACAGACTCTGAAGCTGGCCTTAAAGCTACAAAGGATACAAACTTAGAGCTGACAGACATTCCAAGCCCTTGGCAGAATAGCTCTAATGTGAAAAACGTCACATATATATGTAGGCAGTAATTGAGTACATTTTGAAGCCTGGTTTCAGTTTACTTGGTGTCATTGCGTTATTGCGTGGTAACGACTTCTTAGTCCTTGTAAATTTCACTAGGAATGGCTATGCGCGTGCTTAGCGTTAAGGTGACCAGTTGCTGGAACAACACCGCCTAGACTATAGCTCGCCCCGCCGCGGTGGTCTAGTGGCTAAGGTACTGGAGCATTTTCGATGGAGGCTAAAATGCTGTAGGCCCATGTCCTCACATTTCGGTTCAAGTTAAACCCCAGGTGGCCGAAAATTCTGGAGCCCTCCACTATGGCATCACTCATACTCATTATGGCGGGCTTAGGACGTTAAACCCCACATATCAATCATCAATCAATCTAGATTATAGCTTAAGACCTCTTCAATTTTCTGCACTCGAACGACCGACGTCACAGTCCTGCTCAACACAGCCTGTTTTGCGGCACCGGTAGGTTTGCCCGTTTCACCTCGTCTTCTTCGAAGTACTTTCTGTCATTGTAGCAAAGCTGCACGAAGTGTACAGATTTTAATTTTTTTACATCGAAAGCTGCTTATGAGGTCACAAAAAGAGTGGATTCTGGTGCCATAGTTATCCGCCACAGCCGATGCTCATAATCACTATCACACGAAATGAAAAAAATAAATAAATAAAAACTACCGAAGACAAAATGGGAACCGAACCTTGGTCCTCTGCGTGGCATCCCTGCACTATGTCGCCAGAGCTACGTCGGTGCTTGAAACTCCATTGCAAAGTGACCCTGTGAAGTAAGAACAAGGTGTTACACAATGCGAATGCCGCGTCCCTAACGAGTCGGTTGTTAAATGCTTGCTTACTTGTACCTATGTATGGCTTGTACGCACTGCATGGTATTGACCATTAAAATAGCGGCTAACGAGAACGAGAAAAGGAATTTCAAGTTTTTATGAAAAAAATATTATTTAGTCGTCTGGTGAGTATAAAATTGGACAATCATAAGAGGTACCTACGAGTAAAGTAGGTAAAAAACTATTATTGAAATGAATCAATAAATAGCGAATTCCAAAGAACTAGAAGCTTATTAGTAGAAACCTAACAGGCAAACCTTCTTGTGTCTCTAAGAATTTCGCAAACTGCTATGCAGAAGCTCCTGTTGCTGTGGCCCAAAGAAGAAGCCCCAAGGAAAATAATATTTTCAGATTTAAGAGTAATGCTTAATTTTCTGAATATAATTTGATTGATATGTGGGGTTTAACGTCCCAAAACCACTATATGATTATGAGAGACGCCGTAGTGGAGGGCTCCGGAAATTTAGACCACCTGGGGTTCTTTAACGTGCACCCAAATTTGAACACACGGGCCTGCAACATTTCCGCTTCCATCGGATATGCAGCCGCCACAGCCGGGATTTGAACCCGCGCCCTGCGGGTCAGCAGCCGAGTACCTTAGCCACTATACCACCGCGGCGGGGCAATTTTCTGAATATAGCTTCTGAATGTTTTTTGATGGCTTGTGAAACGTCCGCAAATAAGTAAAAAATAATCAATGTTTGCTGGCTCTTGGCAGTGAAAGCAAAGGGGAGATGGTACCTGACCAGACCTGTATAAATAAAATAAAAGGTGGAATCTGGCCTCGAAATTTGGCGAAACACGCTTCCAATTTGCGAGGGGCACCATCTATTATTCCAAGCAAAATAAAGATACCCGTATTGTAAACTCGTAATCTAATTTGCATGGAGTTTTCATGGAAGTAAAGAATATTTACGCACTCGGGTACAACGAACAATAAAGGACCATCTACCAACCCATTACAAAAGCCTCCAGCGTAATTATTCATCGTCGTCATTCACAGAATCAACAAGGGGCATATAGTGCCTTACAATTGTGTAGCGGGTGCCACGATTTTCCGAAGAACGATGAATTTCGTGGACGTTTCCCACTACACAAAAATTTTCTTTATTTAGGGTGTAGTGGGTACCAAGCATGTGTGTGGTAGCAGTTACGCCAAGAGTGTTTAGACAAGGCTTTAGAAAGGCTTCTCTTCCAGCTTTGGCTGTGACTGTGCTAGGTGTTCTGCGCAGGCCTAGTGCCCTTCGTTTGTGTGTGTTTTTGAACCTTGATTAGGCTGTGATTTTTTTGACGAGTAACTTGACGTGATATTGGCTTTGTGATAGTGATGTGTGTGCATGCTGAAGGGATCTGCTGTGGAAGTTCTTTCATGCGGGAGATTCTTTGAGTCAAACCTGGTCGTGTGATAAGGCCGCGATTGCCTTCGCGGTCATATCATGAACCGAACGTTTATGAGCATTCATTCACGAGGGATGGTGTCATCAAGGGTAAGCGGCTGTGAGCAATTCTAAGGAATAATTTCTCTCCAATGGCAGATTCGAAAGTAGCTGGGCAAACATAAGTAACGGTCGCAGACAGCCCATGCATATGTGCATGGTTTTGCTTAACGTAGATAATTACGTGGCCTTAATTCTTGGACGATAGTACTTTATAGATTTGATAATAGCACTATGAAATGACTCGCTGAACCATTCTTGAGTAAACTCGTATAAAAATATCAAATCAATGTCATTAACTGCACAGAACAGCTGTCAGGTGAGTTTACAGATATTTTCACTGTTGTGAAGCCGCAGGAAAGTGTGTATTGGTAATTTTGAGGATATAATTTTTATACTGATATTTTGTTTATTAGGTTTCATTCAATATATAGATGTTAGTTTCACTTCTATACAAGAGACTTTGTCACAACGTTGAGCCACTGCGATGAGACTATCGGAAGAATACTCGAAGTTAAAAGTGACAGAGTTCAACTGGGATAGGCTTGTTACCATAATTTTGCCCAACTGTCCAGCTTATTCAATGAGAACTCCTGCTCACAGCGAGTATTCAACGTCCAAGGGAGCAATGATGGATAGCGTATATGTCACCTTTGAAAACTCGATTCATGCACATCATGTGACACCGCTTTTGTTCTGGAAAGTAGAGACATGGAAGCAGAGGATATGCGAATGATCGAAAACATTTCCAGAGGTGGCTCGAAATTACATAGGCCTTCTTTCATTCCCATACTAACTATAAAACATGCTCTTGAAAATCTCACACGTGGAAGTTTTTGGGAATACTTCATTTTTTGCTCAGACGAATGCAGTATTGTTCCTTCAAAGGCAATGTCTATGCTCTAAGATTCCCTGAGCATTGAGACACGTTCCAGTGGACACCCATTGAAACTGTGACGCACTTGATAGTGAATTCACTATTAGGAGAGAGAATTAATCTAATGGAAGCTGGAGAGGTTTTTAAAACC
This sequence comes from Rhipicephalus annulatus, assembly GCA_013436015.1. Classification (NCBI taxonomy): domain Eukaryota; kingdom Metazoa; phylum Arthropoda; class Arachnida; order Ixodida; family Ixodidae; genus Rhipicephalus; species Rhipicephalus annulatus. The sequence continues at coordinate 239,535 of WOVY01003364.1, read as the reverse complement.
AGGCAAACCTCTCCAGCTTCCATTAAAACATTTCTCTCGTGATAGCGAATGAAGCGAACACACTGTTGAACAATTTTCGCAAAGTGAAAAATAGTGCCCAATGCTTCAGGGGAGAAGCTCCCAAAGGCATGGGTCTGTCTATCCCTTTTATGTATGTATGTATGTATGTATGTATGTATGTATGTATGTATGTATGTATGTATGTATGTATGTATGTATGTATGTATGTATGTATGTATGTATGTATGTATGTATGTATGTATGTATGTATGTATGTATGTATGTATGTATGTATGCTATGTATGTATGCATGTATGTATGCATGTATGTATGTATGTATGTATGTATGTATGTATGTATGTATGTATGTATGTATGTATGTATGTATGTATGTATGTATGTATGTATGTATGTATGTATGTATGTATGTATGTATGTATGTATGTATGTATGTATGTACCTGACCGCCTATAGTTTCACCTTTGCCAGCTGCCCTTCGTCCTTGCAAACATCCCACTACGCCCGATCACCGATCGACTACTCGACCGACCATGAAGCAAATACTGTTAAGAAGTAGCCTATATGAAATGCAAGATGGCTGTGTACTTGTATCCAGGTGTGCGTTAAATAACCATAGATTATCTCGTAGTGTCTATTCCTTGTTTGTACGTGACCACCTATAGTTCTACCTTTGCAAACTGCCCACTACTTCGTCCTTGCAAACATTCCACTATGCCCAATCACCGATTCACCACTTCACTGACCATAAAGTCGTTATAATGAAGGGAAAATGAAAGCAAAGTATAACTGCCACTTATGTATTGTAGAATTTCTTGTATATATATACACAGTATTTCTATATATAACCCTCCAGCACTCCACCCCACTCATCATCATTCACTCTGGGGATATTCTGTGATCTTTTCTGTAGATTTTTTTTTTAATTGAAACAAATGAAAGCAAGCCATGACACATAATTATACATGGGCACGAAAAAATCAACCAGCTTCGCTTCGTAAAAGGTGGTGGCGTTGCTTTCGCCAGGCTAAGGCGTTTCCATGTTTTGCAAATATATGCGTTCTCACTACTCTGTATTAAACACTCTTTGTTAAACTTCGAGGTAGTTGCATAGTCTTATTTCATCTTGATCATACTGCTCTTATACAACGGTTTACAAAGAAGCCTTCAATTAGGTTTATCTGATATGTTGCGTCAATGCTATTTATTAAACAATCTTTGTTAAGCTTTGAGCTGAAGATACAGTCCCGACCTTCAATAACCACCACGGATCCAGCGACGGTGGTTGGTTCATGATAATGTACGTGCCATTTGGAGGGCTAACTAATGCCGTTTTCCTGCTCAGCGGAACTAGTTTGTAGATAGATAAATGGGTTAATAGCTTTATTATGGTCCTGCTGGGCGCACAATTAGCGCGCAGCGGGGCGCTCTCACGTCGGGACAAAGATCAAGCCCTGTGCGGCGTCACGGGCCCGATGGACAGCCCACAGCTGTGGATGTACCCAATTTCTGTGGCACGTACGCATTTATGATGACAGACTTCTGATAGGCCACACATATTGCTATGGCGCATACCCGCTTGTTTGGCTAACTGTCACCTTCACTTTTAGTCGACTATTGGTGGGTAGTGGCATTTCCCAATTTCTATGGCGCAAACACTTTCATGATGCCCACAAGCTTTACAAAAGCTGCTGGACATGAAATGCTCCACCAAGAATACCTTCGCTGATAAAATAAGTGGACAGAGCTAGAACAGGTGGGCGAGTTGCTGCAGTAACGGTTTGAATAAACAACGAACCTATCAGTGCTTTTTTTGTCGTTGTTCTGTTTCCCTTTTTTGTTAATAATTATATGTAAACTGAAAAATGAGTGCGCCGTGTATTGTAAACATCCAACCCGTTGTGATAGAAATTTACAAAGCTAGTTTTAGCGAAAAATTATATGTTATTATAGCAGGCTGAAGAAAGTGCTTTCCTAAAGGTATCTTTTACTTTATTTCGGTAAAAAAAAACAACCAAAAATGGACATAGAGTAAAACTATACGAAGTGTTATTACAAACTACGAAAAAATCATGGGCACTTGTTTAATCATGGGAACTTGTTTATTTATATAATTCCCACTTCTAGTCCACATATTCTACAACTGACCTCGTGGGAAACAAGAAGTCATCGTAATACTATGTCTCTTTTTCAATCAATGTGATTCCGTTTGAGGACTGAGCATGGAAAAGCTTTGGCTGTATGGTCAACAGGTAGTACTTGTGGAAACGTCTAGGGGAAATATTCGGCCCTTCAGCCATGGCTAGCGACATTAGTCCAACCTGCTTGGTCTTATTAAGCCTTCCTAAATTTTCCTCTCTGTCAAACATCTATAGCGTTGGTGTGCCCAGAGACGCTGTTCACTGTCGGCTCTCAATGCTCGTGTATCAATCTTCTCGTTTGCAGTTGATGGTGCTGCAGGAATTCTGCGAGTCATCACGGCGGTATTGCCCCCCAGGGGAGAAGGGCAACGCGGGACATCCAGGTTAGTCCTAATTCACTCGTTACACTGCGAGCGCTTCTCTGACGCTTGTTGCTTTGGTCCCAACGGGGATAAGACGCGCGAGTCCAGGTATCCTGCATACCATGAAAAGATGTGATTGGAAAGCCTAGACCTCGGGCGTATTTTCTTTTAAAGGAGCAAGATATTGATTAGGAGCGCTAGCTTGGAGTTCATAAATTCGAGCTTTGCTTCGTTGGGAAGATGAACAGTGGCGCCCGATATGAGGTGCATTATGCTGCCCGTAGTCAAAGTGGCCCCAAAACTGTACGCCGACATTGACATAAATAAACAATCACTGACGCCAACACTGTTTTATCGATTACTATTTACAAAACTGATGCCACCTTCGCCGGTGTTACAGTATTGGTTTGGGTGCCCCTTCAGTTATGCCCACCATGCCGTACCTCATATTGAGTAGCATGAAGTACAACTACACTTGACTGAAAAAAAGAAGTGTAAATTTATGGGATAACGTTTTCCTACGTTAGACACAGTATTAATAAGAATTAACGCACAAGGATGCCAAGGGCCTCGTTTTGGCATATTCGACGCTATCAGATAGTATACCTGATACCTGACGCTATCAGGTCGTACAGGTAGTATACCTGACGCTATCAGGTCATACACGCGGGCCATCTTCCTTGTTGCTCAAGGTACCAAGTTAGTCTTGTGCATATGAGTCTTTCCATCAACTTAGATGCGCATGACATTAGCGATACCAGACGATATGACGTGAGGCTCGCAAGATCTTTTCCAGGCTTCAGCACTGGCACTACCCATGCTGTCTTCCACACAAATGGAATCTCTCCTGTGCTCCAGACATGATTAAATATATCCAAAAGGGCGCGCCTTCGATCATATGGCAGGCTTGTCAGCATCTGATTGCTGATCATATCGGGATTGACAGCACAGCATCTTTTTAATTTCCTAAGTGCCATATCCAGCTCTCGATATGTGAATGACATATCCAATGAATGGGATATTTAAGGTAGCAGAGGTATCGCCACTCCTGCTGATCTGCCTGCCGTGTATGCGTCTGCGAAATCTTCTACAAGGGCTTGCAAATCTTTACCTTGCTTCAAAGCGAGTGCTTCGAATGGTCTGCGAGAGCGGATCTTTCCAAAAAGACTATTTTTGACTCTCCATACTCTTGTCAAGTGTATAAACGGCGATAACTCTGAGGTCATCAATGTAATTTTCATAAAGGAGTTTCTCAAAACGTTCTGCAGCCTGTGCAGAATGTTGTAGACCTATCCACGCTATCCATAAATGCCTATCGGCCACAAAAGAAACGCCACCACACGACGTGCGTTAGAGATACTGTATTTGGTCGGCACTTAGAGGCATCAAATTTAACGTAGTAATAAATTATATGTAGGTAACTACGGTGGCAAAAATGCGTGTAGCCTATGTGAGTTTTATATTGGACTCTGCTGCTCAACAATGGGACAGCTCCGCATATTGGAAGACGAGTGTATTGGCAATTATATGCCAAATTAACAACACAAATAAAGATATAGGTTACCCAAGCTTCGGTAGTTATTCACTACAACTCCCCTGCTCATGGTTTATCTACAGTCTACGGTAGTATGCGTTGGCAAGGAACTTTTATGCAAAGGCTGGTGTGTGTATTGTGTCAGCTGTAGCACCCATACTTAGCGACATTTTCTTCAGCCGCGTTGATGAAAAGTGTCAAAACGTTTAGCAGAGACTACCGAACACATCCTTTTGTATGTTGACGATTACCGTGTGCAAGGTTAACTATATCCAGAATGTCATTAATGCACTCAAAGTGTTTAAAGAGAATTCCTGTGGGCTGAAGTTCACTATAGAATTCGCACAAGACAAAACGTTACAGTTTGTGGACTTCAAGTTGTTATTCAGGCAGAACACGTGTGCTAACGGTACAGTCCACGAGCCAAAAAACGTTTGCTGAATTTTGCTTCCGCCGATTTGAAAGTAATAAAAAAACGCAATAGCATTTTCTTGTTTAAAATTGTTGTTTCTTTCATGTGCCCGCGAGGTATTTTCCAGCTGTCAGGATCTGATAAATGGGCCTAGAGCAGCTGAATGCCCCACCCATATTTTGAACACTGCGGAAAACTCATTTCGGTGATAAAACGAACCAAATAATTTCCCAAAAGGTTGGAAAGTGAACCAAACAAGCGTGCTGCTCTCCCGTATATTCACAGGTTGCCCCACGGCCTCAAGAACGTAGCAGCGACATTGTTGTTGTTGTTGTTGTTTTAACTGTTTTGCTGTGGAGAGGTTGAGGAGCCTATTGCCTCGGCTACTCCATATCACAGAATTCTGCAGCGAAAAATAAAATAATAATACAGAACGGTACCCAAAAATTAACAATACGGAAAAGGAAAAAAACACATAATAGCACACTGAAACCAGTTCAAATAACATGTCAATACACAGTTTTCTTCACGCAGTTCACACAGTCATAAACTACTTTCACGCACACCTTACTACTCTAATGCCAGTATATACATGACCACACTTTACATAATACTCATTTCTGGCTGTCAGTCATAGGCGCTTGTCCAGTCCGGTCTCCACTAAAAAGTCTGTCAGGAAGATTATTGCCTTTTTCTGAAGATGCATCTCAGGCCATGGTCCAAGTAGTTTCTTTATTGTGAGGGGCCGTCTGTCCAAACTTGCTAATTTGTTCTTTAATTTTTCTCTTTCTTTCGCGTATTTAATGCACTCCAAAAGAATATGGCGAACATTTTCTTCTGCATGACCACAATGGCATTCCGGTGAGTTGGATCGATGTATCTTGTGCAGGAAGCTGTTTGTGTATGCTACTTCCAATCTAAGTCGGTGGATCAATGTCTCTAGGTGTCGTGGAAGGTCTGTCGCTATGGAAAATTTTCTGTGTGGATCAACTTCATAAAGTACCGTTTCCTTTGATTTAGGGCTCTCAAACCACTTCTCCATCGAACAATGGTTAGCTCCTTGCGATATAAAATGTCGAATATCCGTCCCAGATATAGGGATTGTGCAATCCCGTCCTTCCTTCAATGCTTTCTTCGCGAGACTATCAGCATATTCATTTCCCTTTATTTCAATGTGGCTGGGTATCCATTGGAATACGATGTTGTGACCCTGCGATGAGGCATATTCCACAGTTTCTGCGATACATTGTGGTATTTCACCATTTCTGTAAGGTGATCTCACATTTCTGATTAGCTGAAGAGCAGGTTTGCTATCAGTGCATATCACCCATTTTCGTGGATCTGGATTCTCGCAGATAAGCTTAACTGCTTCAAAGATAGCCACCAATTCTGCTGTCGTCGATGAAGATTTGTGCGATAATTTGTACATCTTCTTTTCCTGAATTTCGGGTATAAAGACCGCACAGGCTGACGCTTCTTCTGTGCATGATCCATCTGTATATATCTTCGTTTTTTCATTAAGCATTACATGAAGCTGATGAAGTACCAACTGTGCCGGCACTAGAGGTGCCATGGCTCCTTTCTTTTCTATGCCGTCTATTTCACGGATAACGTTGAGAAGTGGAGGCGTCCAAGGTGGTTTTGAAGGTTTACATTGTTTAAATTCTGGTACTACTGCTTGAAATGAAGATATAGTATCCTGTAGTCTCGTTGCCGTTCTTTGTGTTAGTGCACCAGATAAAAAATGACTTTCATGTTGCGTGAAAATTCTAAATAAATTTCGAGATGTTTCTTTAGTTCGCAGTACTGCCAAAGGTGGCTCTCGAGCCTCCGCATACACTAAATCACTGGAAGTTGACCGTGGTAAACCCAGACATACCCTCAAGCTCCTTGCCAATAACAAGTGAAGTCTCCTTTCGGTGGAGGCTGGGAGTCCGTGCAGCAGGGGCAGTGAGTAAGTTACGATGGGGCGTATCCAGGCAACATGTAGGGCTAATAACGACTCTGTAGTACCACCCCATTTGGCCCCGCAGAGATGCCGGAGGATACGAATGGCCTGATTCACTTTTTGTTCCAGGGACTGGACATGAGGCGACCATGTTAGTCTCCGGTCTAAAATTACTCCCAAGAATTTATGAGTTTTAACCATTTTAATAGGCTGGTTTTGCAGAATAATCTGGAAATTTCCAGGTCTTTTTAATGTAAACGGAAGTATGGCTGTTTTGGCCAGACTCAGTGCCATACCTCTTTGTTTTAGAAAATGGTCTACATTATCCAATCCTTCTTGTAGAGTTTGTTGTATATCCAAAAACGATGGACCAGACGTCCATATACTTATATCATCAGCATATACTGAACATCTGATGTTGGGTGGAAGATTATACGGGAGCTGCGCCATGACTGCATTAAAGAGAGTAGGGCTTAGTACGCTGCCCTGTGGCACTCCTTGGTTGACGACATGCTCTGACGTTGGGCCCTCCTGCGTAACTACAAAAATTTTCCGCTGCTTCAGGAAGTCAGTGATCCAACGCAGTATCTTGCCCTTGAATCCCTGTAACGCCAGGCCTTCCAGAACGTGAACGTGACTCACTGTGTCGTATGCTCGGTGGACATCAAGGAATACAGCGACAGTGATGTTTCCTTGCGTTCGTTGGTTTTCCACATCTGTGACCAAATCCAGAATGCAGTCCATTCTGCATCTACCTCTTCTGAAGCCGGCTATGCTTTCTGGTAGTAGTTTTTTCATGTCTTGCCACCATAAAATTCGTTCATTGATCATTTTTTTCCATCACTTTTGAAAAACAACTTGTCAAACTAACCGGCCTAAACGAGTCCAACTGCATAGGGCTCTTCCCTGGCTTTAGCAACGGTACTACTTTTGATATCTTCCAACTTTCCGGAACTTTTTCTTCTTGCCAAACTTTATTATAGATGTCCAACAGGTGTAATTTTCCTTTTTTGCACAAATTAGCAAGAGCAGCGTATGTAACTCCATCTGTTCCTGGTGAACTTGTTCGTTTTACTGAAGACAACACATATTGGAGCTCCTCTGGTGTGAAGCTGTCATCCAGATCTGATGAACTGATCGCAGAGGACTTTGTTACAACCGCCGAAGCTGATTCTGCTGAGGATTTATATTCGCTCGTTTGGGCGGTCTCTCCATTTCACAGTATAAGATCGCAAAATTCTTCGGCAATCACCCATTCGCTAACTCCTCGAGACAGCGCTAGAGCCTGTAGTGGTCTCGAGTGGACTACTGGCTGTCGGAGGGCGCGTACCATGTTCCACAGTTGAGTCGCCGAGGTAAATGGGGAAAGTGAGGCACATAAATCTTGCCACCTTTTGGTTGAAAGCTTCTGCAGTTGGTTACGCATTGTAGTGTGTACTTTCTGTGCAACCTTGAAATCTTCTAAATTACCTGACCTGCGATATCTTTTTTCAGATCGGCGTCGTATTGCCCGAAGCCTCTCATACTCAGCGTCTACACCCGAATACCCATCTGGAATGGGTACTGTACGAGTTGCTTTTGTTAGAAAATTTTTTTATCTTAGATGCATACGTTTCTGCGTCAGAACAGGGTTCAAGATTTTGTCTCTGTAGTTCTCGAAAGATTGCCCAGTTTGTAATTCTTGTTGTGTGGTTACTTCTTGTTTTCTTCAACTTTGGGTGATATATGAATACTGGCAAGTGGTCACTTCCTCTTGTGTCAGCGTCTGCAGTCCAGTCTGCTCCAGCCGCTAATTCAGAGGAGCACACAGTAATGTCTAGTACGCTGCAGTAGTTATGCCCCCGTAGAAACGTTGGAGAACCATCATTTAGTATAGTGTAACCATAATCTTCGCATATTTTTACTATAGCAGATCCCCTTACACTACAACGCTCACTACCCCACAATTCATGGTGCGCGTTAAAATCACCACATATAATTATGGGATCATGGTCAGATCTACACACTGCAGCCAACTCTGCGTATGAAACGTTTGCTTGAGGGTGCACGTAAACACTAACTACAGTTACAGCAACGTTACCAAACTTCACTTTGCATCTAACAAATTCCGGCGCATCTGTTTTTGAAGTAGCCACAAGTGTCGACGGAATATCGCGTCTCACACACAACATCACTCTGCTTTTTGCAGCAGGACGGTCTGCTTGGTACACCACATAATTGGACAAGCGAAAGTTAGTGGATACTCTTGTTTCGGAAATACACAAAATCGGAAACCCGTGCTGAGCGACGAATTTCCGAAAATCTCCACTCTTATTCTGCAAACCGTTGCAGTTCCACTGGAATATTGCACTTCTTTTGTACCAGTTAGATAGTCCGGTAGCCATGATTACTACAAGAGAAGATGCTCAACATCTAGCAGCAATTTCACTTCTGGTAAAGAACCTGCTTGTGGCAGGGATCGTAGAATTGCTTTGAGAGCCGCAAAGATTATTGGCAAAATGACTTGCTCGCTTCCGGCTGTCTCCGCCGAGATCGCATTTCTCGAAGAAGTTTTACTCAGCAAGCTGCTGTGATCCTTCCCTTGGGTAGTCAGTGGCTCCTTGGCTGTGTCTGGCTTGGTAGAAAGTTCCACTTCAGCATGTTCCTGGGCCCGGACTTCTTTTTCCAACGCGATGTTTTGGTGCTGAGCGCTTCAATACTTCCGAGTAAGAGTCGTAGGCGCCACTGTTTTGCACTTCTTTGTGCCGCAGGAACATCTTCGACTATATCTGCATTGGGTGCTGGACCTTTTTGTATCTTATGGTACCCTTTTACAATTCTCTCTCTTTGTGCCGCTGATGCCAAACGGTTTCGAGAGCAGCCTGAGAACGACGCCGGATGTGGTCCAGCACAGTTTGCACACTTAGGTTGACGCTTCGAGGTGCATTCTTTGTAATCATGTGCGCCCGCACATACCTTGCATCTCTTGGTTCCCCTGCAAGTCTTAGCCTTATGCCCACATCTCTGGCAGTTGTAACACCTTACCGCCGGCTCAATGTATTCCTCGACAGTGTGAACCGTAAAGCCGAGAGCAACTCTTTTTGGCAATGGCATGTCATGTCTAAACTGGAGTATTACATTTCGTATGGGCTGCATTGTGACACTTCCATCTTCATTTCTTACCCATCTCTTTTGTCGTGTGACCGAGATTACTCCAGCATCTTTAAGATAATCCAGTAGGTCATAATCACTGTATTCGAGTAGAACATCTCTTATCTTTGCTAGGGTCTTCATGTAAGACTGAGGTATCATCACTTGTACAGGCAATCCAGCCAGACTCTTGATCAGCAGTAACTTGTTTGCCGAGTACAAAGACCGTACTCCAACACAAAAACTTCCGTCTCTGTTGAATCTTGATGATGTCACTTTCTCATTGATAGCAGAGATTATCTCAGACGCTATGCGATTGGGATTCACCTTCCAGAAGGAGTCCTCGGCAGCGATTGGTCTGAATACCACCGGTATCCCCGTAGCTCTGTTCTTGTGATGGGTGACCACCGTGTAAGCTCCCTCGTCTTCCTTGGGTGCTTCTGTATCCATCTGTGTCATGTCATTAAGGGAGTACGTCGATGTAGCGTCATCGTTGTCAACCTCTTCCTCCTCTGTACGCCTCTTCTTGCACTGCGAGGCCTCGCTGCTCTCTGTAGGGGACGTCGATATTGTTGCTGAGCCTACAGCAACTTGAAGTCGAGCGGGATGGATAAGTGGTGCTCCTCTTGCGCTAGCGGCATCTCGTTGTCCCCCATACCCGGGCTTTGCCAGGTATGAGGCACGGGCCCGCTAAGGGGCAACTCTGATCGCGATGCGTAGTGAAACTCCGACTCACCGATGTTTAGCTGCCACTCTGGAGACAGTCCACCCACCGCACACACTGTAAAAAGATCCTGAACTCAATATAATAACTGAATTAAGAGAGCGAAATGAAGCTACGGGCTTCTTCCATTCACTTCTTCTTCACCACTTCAGCAGCGACATAATGTGTGACTTCTGTTTTTACAGCACCCAAGAAAGTTTCAAAGCTGTGTCCACGAGTTCGAAAGATGGCGGAGTCTGGCACCACCCAGAGAAGAAACGGTTGCCAGTTAACGCACAGCAAATGTTACCGGACCTGTAAAAACGGGAGTAGCACACCATGCAGGTTCTCCTGAGTTGTGACCGTTCTTATGTTGGGCATTCTGGAAGGTGTATGAACACCAGGTTGAGGGAACACGACTCCGCTTTACGTAGTGCAGCACGAACACCTCTGGTGAACCGTTGCAGGGCATGTGGGTGCGCAACGTTTTTTACAGACACAAACATTTTGTCAGCATACGGGCAACAAATTGTGCGTTCCACATTGAAAATATAGGAAAAAAAAGTGTGTCAGCCAAGCCTCTGTCGCCTTGTCTGATCCAGAATTCGACTTTTTGAAAGGCACGTGTAGGTATCCTTCTACAATTGTGTAGACGCCAACCCCCCCCCCCCCCCCAAATGGTGAGGGCGTGCAACTTTCAAGATATAGTGTAAATAGATATACTTTTATCTCTTGGCGCTTGAGAACCACCCTTGGAGCCCTTTATTAATTAACATTTAACCTTTTTTAGTCTTTAGGATAAAAGTTCATGAGTTCTTCTCAATAAATTAGTTGTGAGTTTGCGAATCATTGCTTTTTGTCTCTTCTTGTCCGTGTTTTTTATTTCTTTACGCAAGTCTTAGCTATAAGCTCCCTTCATAATGATATCGTTATTTTTGAAAATAATCAAGTTTACTTTAGATTAAATGAGGGAATTAAAAGTTGAGTTATTCCCAACAATATGACTCGTGAACAACATTCCCATCACTTAGCTTTTGGCATCACCGCTGCTAAGGGAACAACCTCTCCTGCTGCTCGGTCACTGGCTACTAATCATCTGCGATTCGACGCGCGCCCAATTTTTTTAAAGCAGTCACGCGTTATGGACTTCTGAAGAATCTATATGAAAACACACAAACGAGAGCGTTATTCTCTCCTGTCATTTACCTTCTCACCGGTCTGATTCGTGACTCACACAGTTTTCTCACTTGCCGCCATGAAGAAACAAGCTGTCGATTGGTTCATATACGAGACAGGTTCTATCATTCCTAAATTTCCTTCTACCGCTATTTCCCATGCATTTACGCCCCTTATACCTTGTCTCGCATGCATATCGGCAACGAACAACTTATTTAAAAACGGTTTGTGTGTTTTTAACGCGATAGCCGCAAAGAGCTCGTTTCGCAGAAATTCCGGCGCCGGCGTCGATGTCAATGTCGCTGTCGATGTCGTTGGTTGTCGGCGAAAAATTACCATCTTGAGCGTGACCAAAAAAAATCAAGAATGATGCAAATAAAATAAATGATAATATAAATATTCGGGGTGAGAGGCGCTCGTTTGGGTCCAAAAGGGGATCGAACGTAGGTAGTTTGCATGGCAAGCGGATGCTCTACCACGCTTATATTTTAGTGCGAAGCTCCTAAAGCCATTGGTCTGTCCATGTATGTCTTTTGTGACTGGTTCGCAATGAATGGATGAACTTTATTTGGTACTTCGGAACGTTCTTTAGCACGTTGCGGGCTGCTCCGACGTCGGAACAGAAAGATAAAGTCTCTCTACTGCGTCGCGGTCCCGGCAGACTGCCTAGTTGTGTGACTCACTCAGCAGGTGGTCGGAGTGACAGACAGACAGACAGACAGACAGACAGACAGACAGACAGACAGACAGACAGACAGACAGACAGACAGACAGACAGACAGACAGACAGACGGACGGACGGACGGACGGACGGACGGACAGACAGGCAGACAGACGGATGGACGGACAGACAAACGGCCGCATGGACGGATGCATGGACGGACGCATGGACGGACGCATGGATGGACGGAAGCATGGACGAACAGACAGACGAATGGATGGACAGAAGCAAGGACGGGTGGATGGACTCACGGACGGACGGATGGAAGCATGAATGGACAGACCGACGGCGCACGGATGGCCACCCGAACAAAGGTACGGATGGACGGGCGGAAGCCCGGATGAACTGACGGATGCATGGACGGACGGAAGTAAAAACGAATGCACGTGCAGAAGCATGGACAGATGGACGCACGGACTGACGGAAAGACAGAAGCACACACGGACGGACATACGGACGTTTCGCCCCACTCATCATCGTTCACTCGTGGATATTGTGGGATTTTTTTTTTTTTGCTGCATTGCTTGTTCCCGAACACTATGTGCATGGACAATGACGTGAGAGTCACAACAGCAAGTAGTGGCAGTCCTAGTGGACAGCCACTCATTCTTTTCTTGAGAGCTGTCCGTTACACGGCCACACTTCTGCTTATGAATACAGTGAAAAGAGCTCTCTCAACTTGGTATTTCAGGGAAAGTTGTTTTCGTCCTTTGCGAACACACGTGTCCTACATAGACGAGAGCACGCACATCTCGCACCCAGGTGTCTTCGGTGGTATACTCTTGCTCCCAGAAACGCCATAATTTGTTTTGAACTGCCAAGGCTCGTGTTTCACTAACATGGGAGGCAGTGGCTCTGAGACTATAAAGTACGAAAAATCGCCCGTTCAAGCTGCGCCTGCTTATAAAAAATTGGCCCCGTATGTGTATGTTTCACTGCAAATGTCGTCGAAAGACGATAGTTTTGCGTCTGGAGAGAGTGAACAAAAACGTTTATTTGATGTTCTGCCAAGAAAAGTGGTAAATGGTATTCTGGAGGCGTTGCGTGAGAGTGCCTAGATGCGGGCAACGGAGGCGAACGAGCCCATCAAGGCACGTCACATGTGAGACATGAGTGCTATCTTGCAGTTATCTTGGAAATCGAAGCGCGCAGCGTGCTCCCCCGTCTCGAGGGCGATAAGGTGTAGAATGCAAGGCGACGGGTAGGTGCCACCACCGTGTTGTCTTAGCCAAGCGTGGGAAACACTTGCCTTTTCGTGCAAGCGTTGCATTGTCAGTGCAGCGTGATAAATGGTACGATCCTTAGAATTACTTACGTATGTGTTTTCTAGTATAAAGAGATACAGAATGTTTACATGTTGTTATTGTGCCTCACATATCCACAATCATTGCTTTTTAATTGACAATCGCACAAGTATGAAGCCTGAAACTTGAGCAATATTGGTAGGCCCTGAGGATAGGGTTGGATTTTGGCCGTGCAGGGTATCGTTTCGGCAGACAAACAGACAGAAAGACAGACAAAAAGTGTAAAAGTCGTCTGGCTACAGTCTTCAGAGGCGGCTACATTCAACGCAAGAGGTCGAGATTGCTTAGATCTGCCTGTGAATTTCACAGCACACATTGGGAATTGTGCAGGTGCAGTGTTTTCACCTTTCGCCAATTTCCATCCGCAACAAAAAGCGCCGAGCTTCGTCGCCAATGGATAAATATACCGTTAATAAAAAGACGAGCCTAATAAATATGCACGAGTAAGGTAGACTTACTGCGTGTATTCAAGTGCAACCCCAACTACCGCGCTTACAAGGAGTCGTCTATATAGGCCGTCTTCGGATGTGAAAACAACCAGCGCAGGAGTAAAAACTTTTCCGATTGCACAGGTTTCCATCCACAACGAAAAACGCCGAGCTCAGCCACTAGTGGATTATATCGGCAAGAAAAACTACGAGCCGAGTAAAAGTGCACGAGTAACTATACTTATTGCGTTTACTCAAATGCGACGCCAGCTGTTCCGCTTTAGCAGTGATGTGCGCGAAGAATACTTGTAGTATGCGGCACCAAATCATTGACATACTCTTTCGCAGGCCGCGTGCCAATAATAAAAATTCTACCGGCGAACTATCCCGATGCAAAAATACGTGAACGGCGCCGAAAGCATGGCTTTCAATTCAGTCGAGGTGCGACGTGCCTTGACTGTCACTAGGCGAATCTGTGCTTTCGGCCAACGTCACCGTGACATTCTTGTTCTGGCTGGCACTTTCGCACCGCGGGTGTGGTCTGAGTGTCTGGCATGGCTTGCAAATGATAAACACATGTGGTGCATGAGCGCAAGTTGGAGGGAGATTCGAGGGCGGCGTTGACGCCAGTTTACAGCACAAATTTTGCCTTGCCACAGCCAAGGCCCGCTGCAGTTCGGCTGAGTCGAAAGCAACGCTTTCCGCTGTTCGCGTCTCTTTCAATCGGGATGGCGTGTACCCGATGAAGTTGCTTTCGCAGTCTGCAATGCGCGTATTGAAGAAATTTAGGATTGTCGAGGAAGGTCTCCCCGACGTTTCACACGAAATCAACACTAAATTCCAGTAGAGGAGGAGTGTGAAACATAATTACAGCCGCACTCCGGTTGTGAAGTTTTGCGTTTGATTTCCGGAGAGTCTACTTGCGTGGCAGTTCAGGGTGTTGCTTCACCGCGCTTGCAACAGACGGCGCAATGCGCTTTTCAATATGGCAGCAAGCACTGAGCTCGCTGTGTTCTGCTGTACACGAATGTCACATTGTCACATGAAATATTGCACTAATATGGCACTAAAGATACATTGCCTAGCGGATTAAAACAAGCAACCTTGAGACGGCCTCAATGAAAATGGAACATGACGGGCGTTTCGCGCCCTGCATCTGTCGGCGGATTATGGCCGGGATACATGGGGCATATAGTTTCTTAATATACAATAGAGGGAACTCTGCAGGGCGCTAGTGTTGTTATGACCGGCGTCAGCAGGCGCCATGCTGTCGCTGAGAAGTGTAGCCGGGCCGCGTTCCCATGCCTGGAACCCAGGGTTTCTTGGAACCAGCGTCGAGGAGCGGCGCTCTTTTAATCCTCAAAGAAGTAGCCGACTCGCCGCTTGTCTATGCCCGCCAGGTATTGTCCCGGCTAGCCGGCGGATGAGACATCAGGTCGCCACGAAGCGGTAAGTCGTTCCAGAGGGGACAACAAAGACAGCATATTCCTTTGAAGAAACGGCGACCGCCGCCACAAAGTGCCCTGCTAATTGAGCGGACAGATTGGCGGACCGTTTGATGTCTGCTGTCCGAAGCTTGGGACCCCTCGAACAGCGACATACACGACGAGCAAGAGCCTCTCTGGCGCCACCTTTAAGTGCAGTGATCTTGACTCGAAATTGGATGTTCACGTGCGCCGTGCCTGCTCGTACCTTGCACCGGTTGTGTGTGTGTGATTGGTGTTCCACTGAAGAAGGAGGAGCCCGACAGTGCTTATAAGGACGCCCCAGAGTGCGGGACGTCGCTCTGGACCAAGTAAAGGTTCATCCACCACGTTCGTAGTTTGTGAAGGCTCTGAACTGTGTAGCGGTTCAACCACCACGTTCGTGGTTTGCGAACTCTTAACCTCATGCTGTAAATATTTGTAAATAGTGCCGTAAACCCTGTTCTGTTTTTCGCATCCTCCAACGTCCTGCTTCTTCCTTCGTCAACCGGAGGTGGGATCCGAAGCGACTACAGGAGAACAACTCCGAGGATTCCCAACAACTGGTTGGCAACGGTGCGATGCGAAGCCACAAGAGACAACAACAGTCGGCCCAGGAGAAGCAGCTGGCTCGAGACATGGATCACGTATGGGTGAGTGCTTGGCTTTTCCTTTGAGTGAACCAGGTTCTAAAAGAGGGTTAAATTTTAGAACTGGTAGTTAACTTTGCCGAAAGACTCAGTTTCGCCGTTTCGGAGAGTTATTTTGGAAGTAGCGAGCACTCAGTACGATCATGGACTTACGGGAGCTGCAGAAGTCAGACTTGTTGTTGTTGTGTGAGGAATTGGGGATCGATACAAAGGGTTTGGCACGAAAACCCATAATCATTCAAGCGATTAATGATTTGGGGGCTGATGATGAGGAACTAAGTGAAGAATGGGACCTCATCATCGAAAGAAAACTAAGAACAGCTCAGATGGAAGGAAAGAGTGAACACGAAAAACTAGGCCTCAAGAGAAAGTTTTTCAATCAAGATTATGAGTTGAGAATGAGGTTGGGACTCCAGCAAGGAGTACTTCTCAAAAATGAGGCAGTGTTCGAGATGTCTAGGTACATGCAGCCATATGAAGTATCATGGGATATGGGCCTGTATCTTAGACTGTTTGAACGAAAGTGTAGTCAACTGAAGTGTGAGCGAGACACCTGGTCTCAGAAGCTACGCACGGTTCTGCCCTGCGAGGCAGCGGATGTTGTTGCGCGACTCAGTGAGCAGCACGCGAACAACTATGAAGTTATCAAAGCAGAGCTGATCAGAAGATTCGGAACTTCGGTCAGCAAAAAGAAAGAAAGACTCAGACCAGAGTCTGAAAGCGAGGCGCGTCGCAAAGAGCCGGAAGTTCAGGCGCGTCGGAAAGCGCTGGACGTTGAAGCGCGTCATGAAAGGCCAGAACCAGAAATCGCGCTAGAAAAGGGCCCGCATATTCTCGAATGCATCAATGTAAATGATGTAGAGAACGAGGCCTTGGTCGGTCTCGAGGTGGAGACAGTATCAAAAGACGGTCCTTGCGAGTATGAGGTGTGTGCCAGCAGCCCTAATGGACTCAGTAAGAAGCTGGAAACCATCCTCATGCCTCGAGAGGACGTCTCGAGATCGTCACATGCAGATGGGGTTAGCACAGTGGCGAAACACAGTGAGACCGCAACGCTTCAGGAGTGCGGCGATGCCATCGGAGAGGGCCCAGTTAATGGTTTCATCAGCATTAACAAAGATAATTTGGCCCGGCAGTCCGTCGTGACACAGAGTACAGAATGTTTGAGCGTGGGGGAAAATGTAGCACAAGCTACAACGAGCTTCCCGACCCCTCAGTTACCGACGCGACATGACGATGGCATCGAGAGAAAGGGGGCAAGCAAACATCGCCGAAAACGAAAGAAGCGGAAGCAGACCGCACTGTGTAAGCCTAGGGCAGATCCCACTCCACCTCGAGAGAGACGAAGGGCTAGGCCGTTAAGCCGTTCCAGGAAACGTCCATGGTGGCGTTCCGAGAGGCACAAGCAGCGAGCCAGGTGTGGAGGGAGAAAGGGAGGTGCGTCACCCCAACGAAGCGCGCGGTTCAGCTCGACGACTTCGGAAAAGCGGCCTTGCCCGAAGGGTCAAAGTCGAAAGGGCAGAGTGGCTAAATGCCGCGCAGGGGTGAATACAAAGAGAAAATGGCACAGGCTCCCTCCGAACTACTCGCGTCCCTTTCGAATTCCTGAGGGGAACAGGCCGAAACGGAAATTGAGGCGTGACGGCAGGACACAGCCTATCGGTTGCACGTTTTGTAGCCTCCGGCGTGCTCGAAATCCGCCGGGACCGCGACCCCATCGTGTGCGATTCAAGCGAATCTAATTGAGAAAAGGGGGCGGTCAGTTTGAGTAATTTTGGTGCGTGCGGATTAAATTATGGCTACTGATTATTGAATTGGAGATGCATATTGGTCTGTTTAAGTTTGTAAGTCACATGATGCGGAGTAAATTTTTGAAAAGGAAAACCGCCGAACTAAAGGCTGAAAATTGAAGTCCATTAATTTGTACGAATATAACCGAGAAGGTAAAAACTAAAAAATTGTTTTGTTATTTTTCTAGTATTTTCAAAGGCTGGGGGTAATGTCGTATGCCTTCACTGTCATGTGGATTTGTCGTGAATGAGCATTTGGGGAAGAAGTTACCATAGGCCGAATAATTTGTAAATTGCTTGAATTTGGCGCGACACGGTGGAGCTGTCGCTGCGCGCTATGAGAATTGAAGACCATTGGTGCATGGTTTTAGCATTAACCTATGTAATTGTTGTGAGGTGCTTTTGTTGAGTATTGCACCTAGGATTACTTTTATGTTGTTCACTGTGTGTTACAACGTAACTTAAAAGTAAGTCGTTAGACAAACTGCGAGGGATTAAGCGTTTTGGTTAGTAGTGTCATGTAGCTTGCAACGCTGTAGGAATGAGAGTAGTAATTAAAAAGCTCAGGAGAGCTCAGTGTCTTTTTTTTTTCTCTCAGAAGCGTTTGCATAAGCTGGTAACTTTAATCAAATGAACCTTTTAAAAAGCAATGTTTTGTTGGCTTTTTGGAGAGCGATTGGTCAAGTGATCATATGAGCGAAACAGTAAGCTTTTTAGATTCTGAGCAAATTAAGAGTATTAGGTCAAAGCTTAGGTTAAGCTTTCAGAAAAGCTAGATAGCTTTATGTCTCAGTGGTAGACAATTATGGGCGGCCGTAAACGAAGACGGACGTTCGGAAGAAAATTAGCGCTCACTGAATCTGAGTTCCTGACTGATGCGCTCAGCGGGACAGAGCCGTGTAAGTAGTCAGCGACAAAAAGAAGGAGGCTGCAGTTATATGTCTCGACGACAGTGGCAACGAGTATGATGCGTTCTACTTGAGCCAGAATTTGGGCTCAGGTGAGATAACATACTGCGCTTCAGGAAAGGAGTGCGCTTGCCTTGTGTAGGGCATTCATCAGTGGCAGTGTTATCTCCAAGGGGCTAAATTTAAAGTAGGAACAGACCATTTTCTCCTTACTTGGCTGCAAACCATGACATCAAAGAACAGTCGCCTTGTGAGGCGGAGCTTGATTCTTCAAAAATATCATTTTGACATTAGGTAAAAAAAGGGCAAATTGATTGGAAACGCTGGCGTGCTCCGTCGCTCTTTCTAAACCATTCTGGAGTGCTCTTGGTGTATCAAAATTGATATTTTAGTTTTTTTTGTCGTGCATCTTATTATGTAAATTTGTAAGGTAGCACGTCTGGTTTTTCAGCTCAAGTGAGTCCTGAGAGTTCTGAGAGTGAGCTTTTGTTAAAGCTAGTAATTAAAATTGGTTTGTCATCCCTCTTTTGGCTTGGTTTGTTCGAAGGGGGCCGAGTGCTTGCTTGTGCATGTGGTCCAGTTTCAGAAACGGTGTCGAAGATTCGGCCTTTACTCAGACCATGCCACAAGCGAAGGCGAGTTCTTGGGATTCGACTACGGACCCTTTCGTCGTCCCTGCGAGCAGCAGTGTTGACCGCTGCCCTCCGTGACTCATCTGGCGAGGGGGAAGCTGTTATGACCGGCGTCAGCAGGCGCCATGCTGTCGCTGAGAAGTGTAGCCGGGCCGCGTTCCCATGCCTGGAACCCAGGTTTTCTTGGAACCAGCGTCGAGGAGCGGCGCTCTTTTAATCCTCAAAGAAGTAGCCGACTCGCCGCTTGTCTATGCCCGCCAGGTATTGTCCCGGCTAGCCGGCGGATGAGACATCAGGTCGCCACGAAGCTGTAAGTCGTTCCAGAGGGGACAACAAAGACAGCATATTCCTTTGAAGAAACGGCGACCGCCGCCACAAAGTGCCCTGCTAATTGAGCGGACAGATTGGCGGACCGTTTGATGTCTGCTGTCCGAAGCTTGGGACCCCTCGAACAGCGACATACACGACGAGCAAGAGCCTCTCTGGCGCCACCTTTAAGTGCAGTGATCTTGACTCGAAATTGGATGTTCACGTGCGCCGTGCCTGCTCGTACCTTGCACCGGTTGTGTGTGTGTGATTGGTGTTCCACTGAAGAAGGAGGAGCCCGACAGTGCTTATAAGGACGCCCCAGAGTGCGGGACGTCGCTCTGGACCAAGTAAAGGTTCATCCACCACGTTCGTAGTTTGTGAAGGCTCTGAACTGTGTAGCGGTTCAACCACCACGTTCGTGGTTTGCGAACTCTTAACCTCATGCTGTAAATATTTGTAAATAGTGCCGTAAACCCTGTTCTGTTTTTCGCATCCTCCAACGTCCTGCTTCTTCGACAACCACCGGGATTCACAACAACTGGTGGCAGCGGTGGGATTCCCAACAGTGTCTATAAAATCAGCAACGCGTGGCACTTCTGCGACCATGAGAATGGTGGGTAGTACACAGATTGGTCTAATCTTCGTACTTCTGGCCTGCTTCTGGCTCCGTGTGTGCTCGTGTGGCTTGGAGCTGTTTCCTAACGAAACAAAAATCTGCAAATCTTCTGCGGTTGCGCTTCACCACCTTATTATTTTAGGCTTATTATTTCGAATCAGGACACAAAGTTCAGAAGGGTTTGTTCTTCCCTTCAAAACAAAACCATACCCAGCAATAAACGAAGCTGCAATTATGATTCGGCGGCAGCAAGTTTATAAACTAGGCAAATTTGTGTACTACCGATCATTCCCATGGTCGCTGAACGATCGCTGCGCCAGAGCCTCTCTAGTAAATTTTAGGAAGCTCATTAACATGGGGCATGTGGGCACGCGTCTATTTTCTGCGTGTCCCTAAAGGCGAATGCCAAATACTTCGAGACGGGGCAGTGTGGGCAACGCAGCTCCATCTGGTAAGTGTGCTGTGCCTATACTCGCGTGTTAAAATAACCCATAATTTATCTTCGAACATGTTCATTAACAAAATTCGCAGGTCGGCCTTTTGGAAATTGCGCTTAGGAAACCACGAAGCAAACAAGAACTCTTCCTCAACTGAGCCAGTTAGTTGCGTGGTTCTGATCAAAGCGTCGCTTCAACCCGCATGTGTCACTAAAAATCAGCACAGTGATTACATCGTGACAATGACTCCATGTGTACAAATGAACACCACTTCACACGAAGTATTCTGGGCGTGATCACCATTAAGAAATAATGAATGATAGCGAGAGTCAGCCACTCGCGAAAAAAACCTACGTGGATTCAATTTCAATCCTGATTGACAAGACTGCAAACGGCTTCAACGACTAAATGTGACTAAATCATGGCAATAGCCACACTGTATTCCTTAACAAATTTCGCCAAAGTTCATACGCCTGAAAGCAGTTCCTTTCTCAGAGCAATAATACAGTAGAAATGAGTATAACTTGCACCCCACACTCACACGGAGTGTCCTGGCTGAGAATATCATCTGTGTTTTTCAGTCTGATTACCGTGCTGCAAAGTTTTTGGGTTTTTTTTGCTTTCTGCTGACTCTGACAGCGCCCGTCTGGAACCTGTAGTATGTAATAAAGAAGAAAGGTACAAGGTAGTAATTTACAGAATGCTGCTGTTCAAAATCTTTTCAATGAAATGTTAGTTGACAATACAGAAGTACAATAATGACCATTTCATCCAAAAGACAATGATTGTATGACATTCAGTAACGCTATAATAGTAGTCATTGCATGACGACGATAGACATGCACTTCGAAGACGGACAGAGATGAGACGCTGTGTGTGTCTCGTCTTATCAATGTCTCTTTACTAGAAGCGCATACCAGTAGTCGGTACCGATCGTCAGTTGATTTAACTACGGTTTTAATGCTTCTTTTTTTCATTGTTTTGTTGTGATTATTCTGTGCAGGCAACCCTGGACTAAAGGGCGACAAAGGCGAAAGGGGTGACCGCGGTTTTCCTGGTGAACCGGGCAGTATAGGCCCTCACGGGCCGCAAGGCATGCCGGGACTGCTAGGACCAAAGGGTAAGCAAAGAAGTGCGCGTGTAGCCTCTACAAACACTCCGTGCTTTTATGAACAAGATGTGTTTTATAACGGTCACCAGGAATAATACGGACACTGACGAGGAAGTGAAAAAGTAGCTAAAATAGCATTCAACTTTTCCGTAGGCAACGCATTACGAGCAAAACTACTTACAAAGATGCGACATTATAATAAGGACGTGCCACAATTTAAGCGAAGAAAGATTTAACTTTATGAGAAAAGCTCCAGCATTTTCATCGAATGAATCATGATGAGGTGGGCGAAGTTCGGGATGTTTTTCAGTGATACCCTGAATCCTCCTAGAACCTCGCCCGACTTGACCGCGAGAACCTCGCCGCTTCCCGCTCTATCACACAGGGGTCAGCTTCTCGTTGAGCCCATTTTGCAGTGGCGTCTTTGGCGCGCACCGTCTCAAGATCCTCTCAGCAGCACGCTCACGATGTGACACGTACGGTGACGATCCAGGAGAGTGAGAGATAACGGGTGCACAGGCGCAGCCCGCGCAGCAGCGATCGGAGAGCAGCGGCTCCTCCATCGCTATCTTGAGTCAATTTACCCAGCCGCCATAATGCACACATCCCTGTGGGACAGCGCTATCTAGGAAATTAGACGAGAAGTGGTGACACAGAATGCTTACAGCGTCATCTAGTATATCGTCACCCAACTGCTGTTTGCATGCATATTCATGGGACAGCGTCATCTATTCTGTGATAAGTGAGACGCTACTGGGTACGCCAAAGGGAGGGGTTGCCCTAAACCGTAAAAAGCTTCGCCTCTAAAAAAAAAGAAACCAGAAGGCCGAGGCATGTGGAATGTTGAGGTAGTCGAGATATATTACATTGAAAACTTTAGATGTCTCATCAAATTGAGCATCAGCGCTATTTGTATATCGCAGCATCGTAGTAAACAGGAGCAATGATAAAAGAACATTTTCACGTAATGCCATCATGATGACGTCACAAATTGCCATCCCGTCTCCCAGTGCAGGGTAGCCAACCAGATATTTGCTTTCCGGTTAACTTCCCTGCCTTTCTGCATCACATCTCTCTCCCTCACTCTCTCTCTCCATGGCATCGTTGCTTGGTCGAAGGGGGGCAGAAGCAACGCAAAACCATGATGTGCAGAAAGATTGGAATGCCTTCGATCCTGGAGGCAGTACAAAACCACGCACATTGCAGGACACTTTCGTAGTCTGGCTAAGGAAAATAAATCCATTTATTGAGAAGAAAATCGGCAGATCCCACGCATTGTAGACATCGATATTATGCGAAGCAGACAGCAAGGAGCGAATCATGCTCTATATTACATACATGTTAGAACTTGTCATTTATGTTCGTCACATACTCACCTCATGCAATACCACCGTGTAAATCTAGTGAAACGGCCGAGAGCGCACCACGAGTGTATGCGTGACATTCATGTCCTGATTTTCATGTTATGACCTGTCATTTGCGCTGACCATAGAGTCACGTCACGCAACACCAATTTTTGTGTATATCAAGCCAGCATATTCGACGCAAGTGCACGATAAGCCTGGCTTGGAATAGACGTTGTACATGACATGCATGTCGGTATTGCAATCTTACCACCTGTCATTAGTGTTAATTCTACAGTCATGTCACGCAATATTCATTTTGGTATATATCAAACTAGCTAACAGTACCCCGTGAGAGTGGCATGCGAATCATAATTTTCATATTATCACCTGTAATTTATGTTTGTAATACAAACACGTCACGCAATACCGAATCCGGTGCAGCGTATACTATAGGGTTGGGTAAAATGCGACAAAAATCTTGAAATAGTGAATGTTTATTTTTGTTTCACTCCTTACGAATAAATATCAATGCCGAAACTTCCATTTGGGTACAAGGTATCTGCTACATAAATATTTCCACGTTGCCACCATTCAAAGCATTATTTTAGAGATAAAGAAAAATTATCCTGGTGTGTCTCATTTTGCCCCAACCTGTGGGGGAAAACATGCTTCCTGGGGTAAAACGAGACAATGTGAAAAAAAAATGTTGTTTCAGTTTTTGCAGAAAGACTTGAAATTTACTCAGTGGGCCTTTACTCAGCCTTGAGGAGCCTAGTCCTTGGGCTCCTTGCATTGAATCTAGACAGAGCGCGGTGTTGTGTTTCTCCGAAACTCCTTGCAGATCAAACACCGCCAGTCTTTTTGTGTGTGTGTCTTTTGTTGAACGCTTGCACCTCATTAGATTACTCAACAATTTGAAGCTAGATATGTTTTGACGTATCTTTTTCTTCTCTTTCAGCTGTTTTGATGCCGAACTGCTTAGGTGTTTTATGCCTTTTAACATCGTCCGCCGACCTTTGGGAGGCAATGAATTTCAAATTGTGCTACATTCATATTTTCGAGCGCTTGTTCTTTTTTCAGTTAGGGCATTGAAAAACGTCATTAAAACTGAATTCAAAGACGTTTTCCTCAGTGACTTGACTTGGGGATTCCACCTTTGTTTATGCATCTCTTGAGAACACCCTTGGGAACATGAAAAAACCTCAATGCAGCGCGAATGAAGGAAGTTATGTCCTGAACGGCAATCAGTGATTTGTCTTGTCTTTTTCCACCCAGGAAGCTTTATATGATATTTTATTGTATGTGCGAACTCTCATAAACAAAGGAATAAAATATATAATCCTTGTAAGCTGATGGTTCATTTCATAAGACGTTCTTTAAGCCTATTAGATGCGTTTTTGTCACGTTTTGCCCTTCTCACAAGCCAGGATTCAAAAATGAATTCTGCTTTGTCACCGGGCACCAAACGAACTAAACTTTTGGTGTTATGTAGCTCGTAGTTTGAAGTAACAAAATAGGCATGTGCGTTGCTGTACTGACGCAGGGGTAGGATAATTCACGGATTCAAAATTTGGCTGAGCAGAATTTCGCCCCCTTTTGATGGGTCATGATCACAATAACATCAGCTGCGTAATGTTTCCCGCTTGAAAGTTGTGAGCAATCATGAATTTTCACTCATGAAAATGTGCACAAGGACAGCACTTATCACTAGAAAATAGAGGCAAGAAAAAAAAGCTTCTGTATTAGCTGCAAATGCCGGCAAAGTCAAGATGATCTATTTTGCCCCGTGTCGCATTTTAGCGAAGGGGCCGTCTTCGCACCATGAGCTTGGCATAAAATTCATGTTGCACATGACGTGCACATACATCATGATTTTCATATTACAAGCTGTAATATATGTTGCTCATGTACAATAGTCTCATCAAGCTAATTTGTGGATATATCAAGTTAATTAAACGGCAGCCGGAGCGCCACGGCCATGGCATGTAAACAATGCCCTTCGTGACAAGATGTTCAAGATCCTCATGATACGCATATGAATATTTTATGGGCATATGAATATTTGTATGAATCCCACTAAATATACGGCCTGGAGAGAACAAAGCCGTAGGCGGCTAGATATACAGCTGAAAGTCACCGAAGTTAGTGACCCCAATCTTCAGGAGGCTATTCTGAGATGGGCTGAGGTGGTAAAAGAGGCCTAACTTCGAGTAAGCTCCCTCACATTTTTTCAGGCCCTTTCCCTTCAGATGGAATAAATAAAGTTGTTTCTCTCTCTCTCTCTTTCTATCGAAGAAATGCTCAGTGTTGTACAACACGGCATTCATGAATGGAACGCCATGGTTCCTTTCAGGATCGGCGTAACGCTAACGGCAACTCGTTACGTTTGCGTAGAAACGGTAAAGAGAACGAGGTTCGCTCTCAAAACGTTCCCTGGCATACACAGCCGCACGCACACAGGTCATAATGCCGAACAGTTTGGATGGAAGACCGTGTGATGCGCAGAAATGTACCACACTACTTTTACTTGATTGTGATGCATTCTGTTTCAGCCTTAGGGCACCAACCAGAAGTGCAGTGAAGCGCCCAACGCCGAGACCGAGAAATTGCGGAAGCAACAGCTTATTTTTTCTAATGGCAGAGCTGTCACGCTTGAGGATCTCTGTGTGTGTTTCACATTGTTTTCATAAGCATGAACCTCGACGCACTCTCTTCTTTTCGTCCTCTTCCGCTTCGCTCCCTGAACACGTGTGCCGATTGGTCCGGCGTGGGATGCAATAACTCTGATGAGTAAGAGAAGGGGTACCGAGAGGAGAAAGAAAGAGAAAGCGAGAAGTTCCTGGCGAAACGTGAAATTCTCGATGAGGCGAAACTGCAGCCCTCGTGCTAGCGATCCGAAGGGGAGCGTTGTAACCAGTTGGCTATCCAGTTTTTTTTGTTTTTTTTGACGGTATTCATTCAACATAGGCATCCCAATTGCAAGCAATCCAATACAGAGAGCTAATATTTTCGTTCTACTTGTATTGCGCCAGCGTGACGGATGCATGGCTGTAAAAAATCCGCATTCATTTCTAGAGCAAGTAACGGCGTTTTCTAATTATACACCACAACGCCGGCATATCCTCACCAAGAAATATACAATTTTTGCTGACTTTACCTTTGCTCGTATAGGCCACAATTCTCAACTGAATGACCATCCTAACAAATTGGGGTGTTTAGGAAAATATTGATTTGTGTTTGTCTGCAAATTATGCGTACGCTATCATAGCCTCGCAAAGTACAATATAGTAAGGGGGTGGGAAAGGAAAATAATAGTCACCAGGGGAAAAGGAAGGCGGAAGAGTGAGCATTGAAAGAAACAGTGGAACTGAAAGCAAGGAATATAAAAAGGCAAAAGGCGGGAAAACATTGTCAGATAAAGAGACGTACAAAATGACAGATAAACAGAAACATACTGAAAAAGACATGAAAGAAAAAGAGAAAATGCAGAGATGCAGTAAAGCATTATACACAAGAAATTTGCCAGATCCCACGTACCTTCGTAATTGATGTTATGCGAAGCATGCGGATGCAGGGCAAATGTGTGTTTTTTTCTGGGCGCGGCTCCTAAAACCGTGGGTATGTCCATTTTTGTCTTTTGTGGCCGGTTTGTAACCAACTAATGGACGCTAGTGTGACAGACAGACAGACAAACAGACGGGCGCGTGGACAGACGCGCGGATGGATGGAAGCATGGACGGACGGACAGAAGCACGGGAGGAAGCACGGATGGACGGGTGCATGGATGGACGGAAGCAAAGACGGGCAAACAGACGAATGAACGCCCGCACGGACGAACAGAAAAACGAACGGACGGATGGAAGCACAAACAGGTGGACGGACGGACTCGTGGACGGATGGACGGAAGCAAGGACGAACGGACATATGGACAGATGCACAGATGGACGCGCGGACGCATGTATGGACGAATGGTCGCTTCGCCCCACTCATCATCGTTCACTCGTGGATATGCTGTGAGTTTTTTCCTTATTGAGCGAGACGTCATGAGGTGGCGCTGAATATATGTACAAATCCAAATACAAATGTTTGTGTACATGCATGGCCGCTGAATAAGTATTGGGCCTCAGATATTCGCAATACTTGCTTTTTAATCAATGATCGCACAAGTATGAACGCACAAGCCAGAGCGATTTCAGTGGGCCCTGAGAATATAGTCGTACTTAAGCCGTTTCGCTTTACAAACAGGCAGACAAACAGACAGACAGACCAAATTTTTAATGCGAAGCATTTCTTAACGAACTTTGGCGACTTAGAGCGTATCTATCTATCTATCTATCTATCTATCTATCTATCTATCTATCTATCTATCTATCTATCTATCTATCTATCTATCTATCTATCTATCTATCTATCTATCTATCTATCTATCTATCTAGCCACTTACGACTTTTAGCTCTCCTGGACGTTTTGATAATTATATTGATACCGAATTCGGTATGGCAGAACATGACTGTATGAAGAACATATTTGACTAGTCATAACATGAAAATAATGACACGTATGTCATGAATGTCATCAATTACAATTCATGGTCCTGCAGCTCTTGCGGTGGTTTACTTCACATGGCATGTTGCAAAACTGGTATGGCATGATTGCTCGGCGTACACAAGGGACAGACCCTAACATGAAAATCATGACATGCGTGTCATGTAACAATATGACTACATGCCATGCTCATGACGCGCTCGCGCCCGTTTCGCTAGCGCGACATATACCAAATTTGGTATTACAGTACGTGAATGGATGACGAAGGTATGTGACTGGTGCAAACATGATAATCATGAGATGCGTGTCATGTGATAACATGACTACATGCCACAGTCAAGGCGCCAATACATTTCGACGTGACCCGGTGCGCGTTCACGCGGGCTTTCGTTTCGTCGCGTCACGCCAGGCACCAGTCCTGCCGTGTACTCGCAGGCGCGCGCCACGCTGCGTTGCTTTGACGCGTGCACGTTTCAGCGTCCGGCGTCCCTCCGTCATGAAAACAGAGAGGCGCAGTGCAGTCTGGGTAATGCATCGGTGCGAAATACGGCATGCCGCATTTCGCATTGGTTGCCGTCGTGCCGCGCCGACGGACGCTGGTCGCGCCTGGCGTCAGACTATAGAGTGCTCGCGTTTTGCTAACGTAGCGTCGCTGTGCCCAGTGTGCACGTGCGCCAACGCTACATTGGAGTATATTGAACCCTTCACGTTGCGCTCGCGGCCGTTTTGCTAGCTCCACATATCCCAAATTTGGTGTTACGTGACGTCGATGGATGACGAAATATATGACTTGTGCAAACATGATAGTCCTGACACGCGTGTCATGTAAGAACATGACAACATACCACGCTTATAGCGTGCTCGCGGCTGTTTCGCTAGCTCCACATATACTAAAGTCGCTATCACCTGACGTTAATAGAATGACGAAGGTAGATGACACATCCAGACATGATAATCATGACACGGAAGTCATCTACGGCCTCATTTCGCTCCACCTCGTAACGTTGTGCTGATTTGAAAGTTACATATCAACAGTTCTCATTCGTGCTTCGCATATCATCGATTCCCACTGTACGTGGGATCTGCGAAATTTCGGCGTTGAAGTATCCCAGAAAAACTGTCGTCTTCAAAAACAAAGTGTTTCATCCAGCGGCCATGGTACATACGTGTTCATCTCTTGGTATGTGACCGGGTAGTTCTGTGACTTACTCGGCAGGTGTGGACGGACGGATGGACGGATGGATGAATGGATGGATGGATGGATGGATGGATGGATGGATGGATGGATGGATGGATGGATGGATGGATGGATGGATGGATGGATGGATGGATGGATGGATGGATGGACGGACGCACGGACGCACGGACGGACGGATAGATGGATGGATGGACGGATGGATGGATGGATGGATGGATGGATGAATGGATGGATGGATGGATGGATGGATGGATGGATGGATGGATGGATGGATGGATGGATGGATGGATGGATGGATGGATGGATGGATGGATTCATGGTTTACTGTTTAGCCCTCCGAAGCATCGCCCCATTCATCATCATTCACTCCGTGGATATGCTGTCTTTTATCTTTTTTACATATAACCTTCTGTCGGTGTTGCCAGATTCCTACAAGTAGCTATAGGTGAGCTTTAAATCAATCACTTTATTTTTCCTCAAGGTTATCCGACACTATATTTCAAAACGTAACGTCCATGTAACGATACGTTACAATTTTTGACATGTAACTATTACGCGTTCCTGCCGCACTAAAGGAACTTGTAACAAGAGCTCGCTTCAAAATTAGGAAAGAACGTGCAACCAGCTTTCATTCCTGTTTTAGAAAGTGTGTTTTTTCTTGATGCGAAATCTTTACTAATTGCATCGCATTTAAAAGGGAAGAAGAAAAATACTTTCACATTATCCTGTTTTGGGCGAATGCTTGAGAGAACCTGTGAGTTTTCATACCGTTACTCTGGTTAAAAGAGAGAGAGAGAGAGAAAGAGAGAAAGAAATAGCGCTCTAGCTCGCTTAGCTTCCTTCATTCACCTGTGTCGCCCTGTCTAAAAGTAAATGGACCGGGTGTTTCTGTGGGTAGACCCAAAAAGCATCTTTCTTCACTGCATCAAGTCCTCCGAGAATAAAACAATGTTATGGTATTATTAGCGTACATCGCAATTATGACCATATGTAATGCTTGTATGGTCAGCATCGTATGCTGCCAACGTAGGTGTTTTCAAGTACCATGTCAAAGAGCCTCAGCATTTAGTCCTGAAAGTCATCTTGATTTTTTTCCGGTGAATTGAACGATTTATGGATAGATGGACATCCTGCTTAGTGAATCGTGCTCAAGTGAAAACGCACTCGAACGCGCACTGTGTTTTTGCAATCGTGTTCACATCACCGATATTTACCGACCTTCGAGGCATTTCCCTCTCGCACCCTTCACCTTGTGAACACAAGGTTCGCAATTAATTTTAGCGTTACAAAACCCAATGAAATCTTAGGGAATAATGAGATGCTATTTATGTACTGTGTTTATGTGTTAGCGGACAGCATCACACCTTTGGTAATTGTGGGTATCTGTCATTCTACACTGCTGGTTAGTGTCGTCATTAGTCAAGGCAGCGCGTACATAAATTCTTTCGCAATGCAGGGCATGGATTTAAGAAATAAGCCTCGTAGAATAAGAGACGCCGTTTACGCGAGTGCCCCCGTGTCTTGCAAAAGTAAATACGACGTGCAATGGACTGCATCTTCTGTATTCAGAAAGTGCAAGAGTTCAGGTAGCTGAAGGTTGTTCGGATACTAAGAGAGAGAGAGAAGCGTACGCTGAGAAAGATTTGCGAAGTACTCATTTACGCTGGCAAAAAGTTCAGATATGGTCGGAGACAAATGATGGGCGCTGCTTTGCAGGTTTTACCTGCCAGAAAAATTGTCAAGAAATGGAAGACTTATCGCGAGTGTTGCACTGCGAGTTTCTCGTTCTTCCGAGTTAGCTCTGCATACAGCGAGAGCCCGAGCAACGTCCTGCGTTTTCTTCGCTGCTTCGTAGGTGCTCTTAACAGCCAAGTTTCTTAGCCCGCCATGTTTGGTCAGCGTCGAGGCACAAGAGAAAAAGGAGTGTGTGCGAAAACGACTTGTCAGATCAGGGAGCAAGTTTGTGTGCTCGGCGCAGCAAGGAGGTCTCAGGGGTGTAGATAGGCGTGGCTGGGAGCTTTTGCGTGCGCTGGCCTCACCTGAATAAAATATGCCCCGCTCCTTTGAGCGTTCTATCTTGTATTCCTGCGTTTCGGACCTCGGCGGGTAGCTGCCGTTTCTACCGAACACAGCACGTCATCGGTGCACCGCCCACTGCGAACGCATGCAGTGGCCTTTTTGTGTACGAAGTGTTTCAAGGAAATCGAATATTGTTGCGTGCAGGGGACACCTGACCCACCAGGACACATTTTTTTCATTATTTCACTGCGCAAAACGATGCAAATTTTTGAAGGGGACAGGAAAAACGTGTTTTATGTATTTTGATCAACTGGAAGAAAAAAAAAAGAAACACACCCGCAAGCGGGGATTAGTGCCAGCGACCCCTCACCCTCATAACACTCAGATAACTCAACCAAGCATCACGCATGCGCCGGCGTAAGAACTATTTACAGCTCACGGTACCCAGATCTCGGAGGCATGCTCAGAGGATCTTGAAGATCACGCAACGCTCCCGCGTATTCTTAGGGGCGAAGCTCCTTGTGGCTTGGCTCGTGCGTCCCGTTGTCGTATGTCACCACCGGTGGCACATACCCGAGAAAGTGGTTCTAGAATGTCCGCTGGATGGCGGTAGTCTTATATGATGAATACATGATGAAAAGATGTGAGATAGCGCCACTTGGAGTGTTCACTAGATAGACGGACGTACGGACGGATGGACATATCCGAGAGAACGGTCCTTAGAATGTCCGCTGGGTGGTGGTACTTGCGTTTGATGAATACATGATGAAAAAAATGTGAGATAGCTGTACTTGGAGTGTTCATTAGATAGATTGATGGACGGACGAATGGATGGACACAGAGATGAACGGACGGGCTGACGGATGCATGGACGGACAGACAGACAGAGGGGTGGATGAACAAATGGACAGACAGAAGAACGAACGGACGGACGCATGGACAGACGCACCGACGGTCACACGGATGGACGGACACATGGACGGACGCACGGATTCATGCATAGATGCACGGAAGCAAGAAACAGTGGATGGACTAAAGCACGGATGGACTGACGAACTCTTCGCCCTACCATTCATCATTCACTCCGAGGATATGCTGTGATTTTTTTTTCCAATATGAAAATTGCACTTGAAACGCGCACGAAAATTTGGCCCTTTTCTCTGCCGACCTATGATATTAAATGAGAAGAAAACAACAACACTGAGAACAACTTGCGCCAGACGTCACTCCATGGCAGAAGACGCTGCGGGGTCACTCCACGCACCTCAGAAAAAAAGAAATTCATATCCACGAGGTGAATGGTGACTGAGGAGCTTGCCCAGAGAAAATCGGGAAACCATTCAGTCCTGTGTATAAATTCCTGTAACGTGATATAAAGACGTGACCATGAATCATACGTACGAATTCCTCTCCCTGTCATATAAAGGCTTCACCACACTACATATATACACGTTTTATACGTTTTATTTATTGTTTACATTTTGATGTCCTATTAACGGGACCTTAAAGCCATATACCTTACTATCACTTAGAGCATCACTTCATACAGCTATCCATCCATTCATCTGTCTACCCGTGCGTCCGTCTCCCGGCGAAGAGAAAAGAAGCACGCCAAAAGTGGATTCTACGTAAAGTTAAAGTATATGCTTTATATGCTATTTAAAGTTACCATATACAGTATCTCTAGTGCTAAGTAATGATTGATATGTGGGGCTTAACGTTCCAAAACCGCCCTATGATTATGAGAGACGCCGTAGTGGAGAGCTCCGGCAATTTCGACCACCTCGAGTTCTTTAACGTGCGCCCAAATCTGGGCACATGGGCCTACAGCATTTTCGTCTCCATCGGAAATGCAGCCGCCGCAGCCGGGAATCGATCCCGCGATCTGCGGGTCAGCAGCCGAGTATTTTAGCCACTATAGACTGCCGTGGCGGGTGCCTAGTGCTAGTGCTACGTATATTGTGCGCAAACTAGTGAGTATTCTTGAAATAAGAGTAATAACTGCGCCTCTAGTGGTCACCTCTGGAACTAAGGTTATGGCGTGGCACTTTGCCCCAGCTTAATAGCCTGGCGAGCCAGCTCCGAAAAATTTGAGCTTTGGGTTCTATCGTCGACACTTGCAACGCATTGCTCAAATAATAAGGTGTATCAGGTTACTATGAGAGTTGCTAGCTCACGCTTGTCCTGTGTTTACGTGTGCGCTCTTTTCGAGCGTCTTTTTTTGTGTATGTGCCTCAGCAGTGCGCTGTATGTATCGATCTGCATGCCGTTCTTCGCATCACATTCCAATTTTGTTGATGTCGCAATAATTGCGTCGCCATTGTGTCGAAACTGCGACTTTTCGATGCGAAGCAGTTCTTTAACTAGCCTGTGTAACGCTGTCCGTCCGTGTCTCCGTTCCATACTGCATTTACCCCGCCACAGTTGTTGGAACGATTCCAAGTAGGCCAAGTCGCAGCTGCGTGTTGACGTCACACTCTTTCACCCGCAGCAGCTGCCGGCTCCGTCCAACACACCTAGGTGCTGTTGCTCCTCCGCCCGCTCGCCACGCACCTTTTTCGCTTCACCCACTCCACCGCCCACAACGCTGGACCGCACGTGGAGTGGAATTACTCTCGGCTCGTTTATCTGCGATGAAGCTTACATGAAACCCAACTTGCCTCGCGTGTGTTTACTGGAGTAACTGTCTCTTGGAAACACAAAGGCTACACCGAGCTTCGCTTCAAACCTTTCTTCCAGTACCCGTGTCGACACCCGTTTAAGCCGGGTCAACGGCGTGCGCACCTCTGCTGCTTCGTCTCCCATCATGGTTCCTTTCAGGGAGATACATCATATATTTGTTAAACTTGACAACAAAATACTAACGGCATTCTGTTCATAGTTTAACTGGGCTCTTTTCTGCGCCAAAGTAAGAATGTTAAAAGAAGTATGCCATGAAGCTCCTTCTGTATGTTGAGGCACGTTGAAATAATAAATATAATGGACAAATTCAGAATAAGTAATGTATTATCTTCGTCCACTGACCATGCAGTCGCGCTTTATATATCAATAAGCCCCTCCCCCCTTTTTTTGCGAGAAATGCTTTCTGCCACAGGCGTTATAAGAGGCTCTTCTTTTTCAAACTCTCTGTGGGGCTTCTTTCGAGTTTTTTTTCCTTAATTCTTATTTTATTGGCTTTCGGAGCAGGCCCTCATAGAGACTCAATTTTTAATTCAATGCCCGGTGCTGCAGCAGAGTGGAGAACTTCAGATTTTTCTTATATGTGACTATTGGAGCTGACAAGTATTGCGCAGAGTTTTCTTTTTTTTTTCTTTGGTCGATGCGCTCTGTACTCAGCTATTTCTCGCTCTGCGCTGCAATGTCTAGCCAAGCCGTAACGACCCGCGTGGCTCTAATTGTTCCAGAAATCAATCCACCATCACCGCTGCCTTTTCGACTTCCCTCACTGACGAAAGGGAAGATCATCAATGAGAGTTGGACACTTCACTGAACTCCCGATAAAAGCCTGAGAAGCTTCCTTTTTGCAGCCATTTTGATTGACTTCGCGCTGAGACGGGATATAGGTGAAGCATTCGAGTCCGGCACTGCGATTGTCCACGGTTTTCTCCGCAGTCCGATTAGAAGCGATTGTTGTGAGATGATTTCAAAAGCGCAGCCGAATCGTCAATTAAAAGTGAGCCTGCGTATCTGATATATTCGTCTTTACGTTAAGCAGTCTAACATGGCGTAGTGATGGCAGCCTACAACTGATGTAACACGCAGATTGTCACTGCAGTTGCGCAGTATAACTATCACCAACCAGGAAATTGTCGCGATTCCTTGGTCTTTTATTGATACTACGGGCGCATTCCTGAATGAGCTGTATACGTACACCCGAAAAGCTGTGCAACTGGTAGTTGTGTTTTCCAGAAAACACAGCGAACGACTTGCCTACTCCTTGAATTTCATGTTTTCTAGGACTGATTTCCGTGACGAGAATCATAAAACCCGCCTGAAATACAATCACTTTTCTGCTTTGCTCTGTTCTGAATGCTTTTTCTGTGGAGAAGTGGAGGTTCATACTGCCTCGGCTATGCAATATCGATAAGTTCTGCGGCAAAAATAAATAAATAAAAGAATAATATTGAACTATGCCCAAAAATAGACAATAGAAAACATAATAACACACTGAAACCAGTTGAAATATCATGACAATATACAGTTTGCCTGCAGCAGTTCACACTGTCACTTTTACTAACGCACTCTCTCCATAAAGGAGTTGAGCGGTCGGGCGGCTTCTATAGCGACAGTGGTTGGCGCCTATCGGTGGCTGAGATCTTGAAATCAGGTGCTCCTAACCTGTGCATCAGGCAACCGGCTTCACATCAATTTTCTCTTAGAACCACGCGCTTTTAACGAAGCAAGCCTTTCAAGCATTGCTTGATAAAGGGCAGAAAAGTGAGCAGGTTGGCATGCATGTTTTGGGGGCCTAAGTACAGTGAAAAATCACTCTGTTGTTTTTCAGCTCCTCAGGGCCCAACGTGGGTCAACAACGTTGCTATTTTATTTTCACAAAAATCATAAGGACTCAATTAGTAAGTGCGCTTATTTGCACATGCCTGTGAGTAGTGTGCTTGCCGTCTCTTTTTGTTTACTCCTTCTATTACGATTTCCTTGACCTCTGTGTGGAGTAGCCAACCGGACGCTCGTCTGGTTAACCTCTGTGCCTTTCCTCGGATTGTCGTCTCTCCATACGCCCGAGTACGTTATGAGCTATTAACCTTGAGATCGAAGAAAGTCGGCCCCTCGCGGTGAAAGCACGATGCCCCGAAGTGTGGATGCGGGTGGACCACCGATGATCCTGCAGCGGTGTGTCTTGTATTTGTCGGAACGTTCGCGATGGAAGTTAACAGAAACAATTTGGTCAACGTTCAGAAAACTTATTTCTTTTTTTAATTGGAAGCTCGTAAAGTCAATCGCTTTTTTGTAGTGATTAGAAAAGCATTTGTTTGATGCGGTCGGACAACATACGCTTCTCCTCCAGAATTCCGGGCTTATAGCAAAGACCAAAAAAAATGACCAAAAAAAAGTTCACGTGAAGTTGACTAACGAGAACACACTAGCAAAATTGATCAACTAATTCTCTGCTGGATGCTAATAATACCTCAAGCTGTTCGTATAAGGCTGGTTGCGATGCGTGCCGCAATTAATGAAGTCATTCTTTGCGAGGCAGCTCCAGCGAATCAAATATGCGCCAAGGTAACTCAAACTGTGCTACTATATCAGGCTTAAGTAATTTCTGGGTGATCCGTTTAAATGATCTGGAAAAAATATTACATCAACCTGAGCTGCGACGAACAGCCCACTCTCGGGTACTCGTTCATAGCTTATATGATCCGCCCGTTTCGGGCTCGCGAAACAATTGTTTTACTATGCATGATATCATGCAGAAACTGGACGAGTTTCGGCTCTTATATGTCTTCTTTGGAACCCTGAGAAAGCTTCTCATTTATGAGTAATCGTGACAACAAAAAAATTGCCCGCAGCTTCCCTCGGGGGAACACTGAGGAGGATGCGGAGCATATAATTGGTTAACGGGGTGTTAAAGTGCGACTTACTTGGGTCGATGGCTAAATTGGTTAACGTGGTTGTGAAATGGGGTGTTAAATTGCGACTTACTTGGGTCGATGGCTAAATTGGTTACCGTGGTTGTAGGAGGGGGTGTTAAATGAGTGAACACGTACACACGTATGCGAAAGGGCGGCGCTGGTCGAAGGGACGGCGATCATTGTGTTTGTGGATTCGTTGGAATTCATTTCACCGCGACCTTGGACGTCGACGCGCCGTACAAACCAACCGACGAGCGGCAACTGAGCGAGCGAGTGCCGACCTTGAGTATATATACAGCGCGACGGCGCATGCACTGTCAGCTGTCGAATGTTCGAGAAGGGGGAGAAGCGCAACGGCGCATGCGCGCGCGTCAGCTGCCGATGTTCTCGAAGCGCGACGGCGCATGCGCGCGCGTCAGCTGCCGATGTTCTCGAAGCGTGACGGCGCATGCGCGCTACATTATACAGCTAGCAAATGTTCGTGAAGAGGAGAAGCGCACGCGGTGTGTAGAGGAGGAAGGGTGCACAGATGGTGGAGGAGTGAAGCGCGCGCGGTGTGTAGAGGAGGAAGGGATGCACAGATGGTGGAAGAAGGAGGAGGAAGCTTGCGGACGGCGCCGCACTACAAGCCTCGAGTATTAGATGCTCTGCATCTAAAACACACAAACAACACTAAAGCTCTATACGATGCTCGCTTATAAGGACTCCAGAAAGCGCAAACAAACCTTACGTTCACTGTGGCGGTGGCGCACGGCGGATGTAGACCAGATTGCATGCTTGGGGAATCGATTCATTTACTTGAAGAAGTACGCGAAGCACTGGCCAAGCCACCATGATATTTCGCGGAGCCACCATGATATTTCGCTGACCGAAGTGCTTGCTTCACGCCATCGGAAAGCGCATTGCCGTTCAGACGTCTGACAAGACACACACTGTGTTGTTGCGCGTTGCATGGGTAGAAATGAAAACTTATCTGTGGCATTGTGCATTATGTGTCGGATTGCTGATCCAAAGTACACCTCCGCTTACAAACAGAAACTTCGCTTAGAGAGTGCAGAATGACGATACAGAAATAGCCGCCCAGTGCACGTCCAAGCTTCGCATGGCGTATACACGATCAGCACAAACGCAGATGCGGTGCTGCCGCCTATAGGTCTATATCGACATAAATAAGAAGACAATGATCCGGGTGGTCGTGTGGCGCGACGGCATCCCGATTCGTTCGAGTCCATTTTTGTGACCTCCATTAATGTTGTAGTTCTATTGATGCTAACGACTAAAAGATGCAACGACAAAATAAAACACAACTGCATTCGCGATATGTCACTGTCTATGGAGACTGAGCACGAACAATCGTAATAAGTGCCACGTCATTCTGTAAACCAAGAATCAGGCCTCACAGTGACGCCAAGCCATTGTAAAATAATCTCCTGGAAACCATGCACACTGCCTAAGTTGTTGTCCGTTCATTCTTCCTTATCACATATCACGTAGTCTCGTTTTTAGCACACAGAGCTGGAACCCGGTAAACGTGTACAGAATAACAGTGCTGACAACAGGCGCACATCCCGTCCTATCTCTGTGGCTCCTGTCTTGTCAGCGCTATGGCTTCATTGAACGTAACAAACCAACTAGCCGAAAAGTCTGTTTGCTGAAAATAAAGCTTTGAGATTGTTCTGTGTTTGCTGATCTCGTGAGTGCGCTTCCAGTTCTTGCCTGTACAACGCAGCGAGGATGCTTTGCGGTAACTTTAGCCGAAAGAACTTGCTTCTCAAGCAGCTTAAGGGAAAATAGCAATAAGTAAGGGAAAATAGCAGTGAACATACAAAACGATTACTACGCTCATTTATCTTAAACACAAGAAAATAAAAACCAGAAAGTAGACAACCCTCACTCTCCAAGCACTGAGGCTCGAAGATTACAAACGTGAAAAAGTTTCGCCACCCGCAAAACAGTGCTAAAATATGAAGAGAACGAAAGAAAAACTCGAGCAAAGCTGCAGCCTCACAAAGAACGACGGACGTTAGTAGCGCAGTCCGCCCCTACTCGGCGCTTAATACATGCCTTCGAGAAGACGAAGACGTCAAGGATGATATTCTGTCTTACTTAACTCTTGGGCACTCTGGAGGAAACGCGGCGCCGCCAGTGGCAGCTGAACGCATCGAGAAATAGAGAGTGTGCGCCACTAACTCGAGATGAACACGCTGCTCGTGGGACCATGTCTCATTAAATAGGACTTAAACAACTTTCTCTCTATGGCAAAGCACGAAATTTGTATTTGTCAGCTCTCTTCGCAATCCTTCGCCATTTCTCGCATTAGCAGAAGTGGCGGCAGCCTTTTCTGAAAAAGCAAGCCGCTTCTTAGAAGAGAATAGAGTGAGATGTAAAGAGAAAATAAGCCTTTTTCTGGCTTTGTCACTTCGCCTATTCATCTCCCCCTTCCAGCGCATTGGCGCACTTCAACGACTTGCTCCTCGCCCCGTCTCATCTTCTCCCACGCAGTCCGGCGACCATCAATCGTCGGAGGGTGAGGCGTGCCTTGTATCCCCAGTGGTTAATTAAGAAGCGTTGTCCAATTCAGGGATCCTACACCATCCAGCCTTCTTCTAATTCCTCTTTGTCAACGCCTCTAATGACGGCGGCTCGGATAACGTGGCCGACGCAGCAGCAGCTGTTCGCCACCCGCTGGAAGGCAGGCCTGCTCCATACCAAAAGGTGCTCCGGATGTTCATTGACATGTTCATTGAGGAAGCAGGCCTTTGCGAAACTTTGTGGATGATTTCAAAGTGAGTGTACGTACGGTACTGCATGTGCCGTTCGTGGGACCGCTGTGCACATGCTTACAATCATACATTACGTGAATGACCATCCCATTTAGTCAGTCTCGCTTACACTTCCGGTTTCTCACTGAAATTACTATCAGGTGTTAGTCAAGCCACAGTCGAGGCAAGTTGCATGCGCTATTGGTCAGTCGCTAGCTACAGGGTATTGATTGATTGATATGTGGGGTTTAACGCCCCAAAACCACTATATGATTATAAGAGACGCCGTAGTGGAAGGCTCCGGAAATTTAGACCACCTGGGGTTCTGTAACGTGCAACCGAATCTGAGCACACGGGCCTAAAACATTTCCGCCTCCATCGGAAATGCAGCCGCCGCAGCCGGAGCTACAGGGTATACAGATGCTGCATAAGGTTACACTACAAATCTCTACACAGTCCGGCTACAGAGGGCAATAGCAATTCCGGCTTCTGCACATATCATCGACCACTCTCGCGATACTTTATTCAAACAATGCTTCCTAGGCTCAGCTTAGGGCTGAGAGACGAAATCAAACAGCTGTTGAAAATGTTATCTGTGGACAGAAATATTGTTTCAATGTATAAACTCTTGTTATATCATGCACCGTAACCAATCTATGATTGTGGCTCGCCGTAGTGCGGAACTAATTATTGATTTCGCAAGCTGGCATCTTTTCTTTTGACGTTATTCTGTACAAATTCACGCGGGCGCCTAATGAACCTAAATGCCCGTATAAGGAAACTGAACCAACGGCATGCTTTTTTTTTGTTTACGCGAAAGATTCAGACGGATTTTGGTGACGATGCTATGGGCAGCACAAAGATTAAGGAGTGATACAACCAGTTTAAAGACAGCCGCATTGATCACATCGGTGGAGATGCGAGGCATGCTCTAGACGGTCATCACCGTGCCAAAGTGACCAAATCAGTCACAAAATGATCGCTGTGGTAATGCGCGACCATCGTGTGACTATCCGAGAAATTGCGGAAGAGGTAGGTGTCACGACTTTTTCAGCGTGTTTCACCACGACCAATGATGTGGCCATGAACAGAGTTGCGGAGAAATTCGCACCGAAGCTGCTCACAACAGAGCTAGAGCAACTATGTGCTTAAGCCTCACATGACATGCTGGATTTCATAAACAGTGACGCTGCTTTCATGAACATCATAATCACCGGTGACGAGTCTTGGGTGTACGGGTAAGACCCAGTAACCGAATCCCAGTCCTCTCAGTGGCACCATTCCGCGTCACAAGAACACAAAAAAACCCTGCCATATGTGGAACTATTTCACTCTGACGTTAACTTCTTTCTTTAACTTCCGTGGTGTGGTACACCATGAGTACGCACAACAGGGTCAAGTAGTCACCAAAGAGTACTACAGCGGTGACCTCCATCGCATACGTGATGCTGTGCGGTGGAAAAGACGAGTTGTTATCAACACAGAATCGGCACATCTATCACAACAATGCTCCTGCGAATTTCTGCCTTGACACAGACTTTTTTAGCGAGAAAACCAGACTTCGTGTTTAAACAGGCTCCTTACTTTCCAGATATAACCCCCTGCTGATTCTGGCTGTTTTGCAATATCAAGAGGCCATTGAAAGGACTGTGATATAAGGAAAGGGGTGACATCATTGCTGCAACGAGGGCTAAATAGGCTAAACACGATTGTGAAAGGGGCCTTACGAGAATGCTTCCAATAATAGTAGCCGCGCTGTGAGATGTGTGTTAATTCCCAAGAAAACTATTTTGATGGTAATTAATTTTTCACCGCTCCAGTTATGCCAGTTTCGTTTTCTTCGGCCAAAAGTCGGGTAATCTAACAGGCCTCGCATAGCTTGAGAATATACTAACCACAGCATAGTAACCGCAGCATGATACCAACATTACAGAAGCCTTTAGGCGTCCTTCCACTTACGGCCCTTTAAGCTAACGTCACTGAATTCAAAGCATGAAGCACACGTTCCTTAAACATAGTGATCGAAAAATCAAAAGCCACAACAGAAAATGCACCACAGCCCTCAAGCTTCGCTGGTTAATAACCTCTACGAAATGGTTGGGCGGTAAGAGAAATGAGGTAATGTCCCCCTTACACTCTCTCAGCAGTGACGTCATGGCACCGCAGCGCTCGCGGCAACCCTCCTTAGTCTGGCGTCTCGTTGCAGCAGTTGGATGACTCCCACGTGAACGCATCTCTCCTGTATCCCGGCCACAATCTGCCCACTCATGCCACAAGAGAGTCGCACGCATCGCGTTTTATTCTAACCGACCCCGTCTTAACGGGTCACAAGCGTTTGCCGAACACATTTGGAATTCACAGTGTCCTTAATTTTTTTTTCACCACTGCATGAACTTTTTAAATTTTGTGAGGCTACTCAAAGACGTAACGTAAACTGCATGAATGCTCTCAATTCACCAGATACCCACAAAACGAATACAAAACCCAATAGCGAAGAAGCTACTGCTATGCTTGGTTCAGTTTAATCATTTGTGCTATCTCAATACGTTGCCACATTTTACTGTAGTTAGTCCGAAGCACACAAACAATTTTTTAACATTAACTAGCAATTCTGTTTTCTTTTGTTTAAAAAGAGGAAGCCTGAACTGCGTTAGTTCATCCCTTATTTCAGGATCATGTTCGAAAGCACTTTTTGAGGATTGCATTATGTAATTATAACAATACTGATAACCCGTATTATATAATTTAACATTGACGATTAAGTGCTGATATTCGAAGTAACTTGTATTTAACTGCGACAGATGATATAAACCATAAATCTTGAACACACATTTTTTGCAATTGCTAATAGTGCTTCTATTTGAAAAACACTGGTACATGTAATTTTTGCTCTACGCAGTGCGCCATGCAAGCATATGTGGCCTTAAGGAAATAAACAAAAATGAACATGTAATAAAAAATCGAAATCTAAGCACATCCATTCAATCAGAATTTTACGGGCGAAACCAGATATTTCGGACCCTGGTATCCGAAATGAACAGAGAGGTAAAAACAAACTGCATAACAAAACAGAATGTTGTTAAAGCTCGCAGAATATGTCCTTACATTGCGAGAAAGAAGTAAGAAAAAATCATGACTGATTCCTTTGTCATATGAACTGATATAATATGAAAGTGAAACGTATCTCACAGAGGTAGCAGAGTGTTTATTGTGCATTGTTAAGCCACAAGGGCGAAGAAATGAATTCTGCAGCAACAAAGTGTGATTTCACGACAAGAACGGCAAGTCACTCGAAAGTTGCAGCGCGTTCGTCAAGCAGAAAGGACACACGAAACAAAGACAGGATGAGTGCGAACTAAAAAGCCACAGTTCGACACTTAAAGCGCTCTGCTGTAACACAAAGAAGGACGCATGGGAC
Source organism: Rhipicephalus annulatus (assembly GCA_013436015.1). NCBI lineage: Eukaryota > Metazoa > Arthropoda > Arachnida > Ixodida > Ixodidae > Rhipicephalus > Rhipicephalus annulatus. The sequence goes on along the minus strand of WOVY01003364.1, from coordinate 196,867 downwards.
GAATGCATAGCTATACAGAAGACAAGCGTGAACTAACGACTGTCAGAAAATTCTGTGCGAGAAGCATGCTCCATTCACAAGCACGGCAGCTGAGGCGAGCGAAGTGACCTTCGTGTTCTCTGTAACTTCAACGCACACTTGCAGTGCAAGCGGTAATCGAACAAACCACCTCAGTCGCGAGTCGATCTCGGGTGCACGAGCGGACACGCTTTAACGAGGCGCTTGCGCATACCAACGCCCGGGGCGACGACCTCTAAAGCGCGCCCCTCCGGGTTCTTCGCACCATCCCACCAGTCATAACAGGAACGTGCTGAAGTCGCCGATCTCCGAGTGCCGCCAACACTTAATGTGCTGCCGTTAGCAAGCTCAAGAACGCACCTTTTGTGACCGAGTCGGTGGCACCTTGCGGTGCGGAGTGCGTGAGGGGTCGTAGCTTCGACTTTGAGTGACATAACTTTTTCTTCGCGGTTTTTAGAAGCAAAGCTCTTCAGTCTCGCACGATGCTTGTTGACACCATCGTGGTCGTACCTTCCCGTCAGACCAAAACACAGGTGTTACATATACCGTACATAGAGCTTTTATAACGATATGGTTTAAAAATTGACAGAACCTTGTTCATCCATCTGTCCAGCTGTCCGTCCGTCCGTGCGTGCGTGCAGCTGCTAGTTCTTCATACTGGTCGACGACTTCAACGTAGACATTACAGTTCTTTGGACCAAGCTTTCCTCCATCATCAGAATTCGCTTCGTGGATCGGCTGCAAATCCTCCTTCTCGTTCTTTTTTATTTGCAATCTGTGCGTACATATTTCACAACTTCATATCCGTGATAGAAGCACGTCAGAGGAGCCATGGTGTACCCCGACATAAAATACACTCGTGTTAGAAGATGACCACCAGTTCTTGTGCTCCGGAAGAAGCAATGGAATAAATGTATATCACAATGACAAAGAACGACGCTGAAATTCAGCAAGAGCGGGCAGCTTGCCATGTGATGGAACGTTGGAAATAATGAAGTTTCAAATTTAAAGTACAGGAAAACGAAAGCAAGAAATAGAAGAGCCAGCCCCGTGGCCGGTCGTTGTCTCTGTTCGGTTTTTCTTGCTATACTTCTGCTACAGCTCTGAATAAACAACGTAGTGTACACGTCACGGGCATACTAATTCACCAATAACTGAATTACCCTAATTAGCGCATAAATTATAGTACACTTCAAGGCATAGGCTTTGTAAGGGTAGCGGTGTTTCGACGCGCGTCAGGTACAATTTCGGAGCCTGGTACACTGTCGTGAGGAAAACTTATGGGTCGGATTTGATCGATGAAGTTTCGCCGTTGGAAGAATGCCGTGAAGCGTAGTCCGCATTTCCTCCGTCAGAAGCAAGGCGTATCAAATAACCTTCATGGTGTTGTGCAAAATCTGGATGGACATTAACGTAGTTGATCAATAAAACTGGCGTGCGCCTACTCCTCAAGATGACTTGAGTTGCGCACAGTGCGTCCAATTTCACAATATAGATGGGCTTTCTTTCGCTGCTTATGATGCGTAATTTCATGGAATGCACCCAACAAGAACTTATGAACATCTCTGAATAGGGGCTCGTTGCCTGCGTGCACGTTTTAGGCTCTGAAATCGCAACCATCGATCATACAGAAAAAAAAGCTGAATTTTTCCTATGGTAATGAAATACTTTTAATGCTAAAACGAGTATTCCATCTCTACTAAAAGCAAGAAAGATCACTAGGGGGTGTTGCTACTAAATATCATATCCACTCGTGGGGTAACTTTGCAGATAGTGCTGCATATGAGGGACACGGCACGAAAATCCCCCAGCAATTCTATAGAGAAAGTACGCGTCGGCGGTATTTATAGTGCTTGCGGTGCACGGCTATACTGACCGAATGTCACGGGTCTGAGCCCGACCGCGCGCTGGCCTACATGCTAAAGAAGCGCGTTGTGTGTGACGTCACTGCATCTTGAACATGGCTCTTTCATGTTGCCTTTTTGGCACACAAAACGCGAGATCATTATATTATAAGCAGAACATGCACTGTGTTTGTCCTTCATTTTCTTTACATTTACATAATCATCACCGCAGTGAGCATTTTCGTTCTAACAATTGGTCAGGCAGCTCTGACGAATAAACGGTGTCGACACCATGGTATCGCTGATGTCTTAAAATATTAAAGGGGCCCTGAAACACTTCTTGATGTAGCAAAGGAATTAATTCACTGGAAGAGCTACTTGCCTCAAGAATTCAATGCCGCAAAAGTTTCAAGAATCCATCCAGTGCGAGTGGAGTTGCGAAAATTTGTCGCATGTCTCAATTACATTCTCTCTTCACTCGTCCCGACGAAAGCGCAGGAAGCTAAGCAGGGAAAGCTGGCAGGGGCGAAAAAAAAATGGAGGCGGACAACGTCTCGTTCGTGGACGCCGCTGCCTATCGCAACAACCGAGCCTTCGCCGCGGTCGCGATATCATCCGCGCAGCAGACTCTTAACTCTGCCACAATACTCACCCGAAACCTCCAAGTAGCGGAGAAAGTAGCTATAGCTGTAGCTATGCTCGACAGCAAACGGGAATTCATCTACAGCGACTCCAGGCCGGCCATCAAAGCCTTCGAACGCGGAGTCATCTCCGACCAGGCGTTCCGTATCCTGCGCAAAGCGGACCCGAGTGCCATGAAGCACCACACTATCATCTGGTTCCCCGCCCATCTCGGCCAGGTGCCGGGTGCCCTATCCAACCTCAACGAGATCGCCCATGATGCAGCGCGCGCACTTACCGACCGCTCTGCCACAGGGCAACCTCATCTTGCTGGGTTGGATACCAATCGGGATGCACCAATTACGTACAATGAAGTTACAAAGCACTTTTACCTGGAACGCCGCATTTTTCCACCGCCACATCCGAAACTTAACCGACCGCAGGCATTAACCCTACGCCTATTACAGACACACACGTACCCAAACCTTGCCACGCTTCACGTTTATTATCCCGATGGATACCCCAGCAACACAGGCCCATCATGTGGACACACAGCGACACTCGCACACATGCTCTAGGAGTGTAGAACAACTGCTCCCGACTCTACCTCAAGCAAGTGGGAGAGGTCCCTCAGGAGCTCACTTCTCGCCGTCCAGCACGCCCAGCAAGCGGCCGCCAGGTACTCCCTTTCGGTCCCTACGTGGGAGACGCCCGCTACGCGCTAAGAGCGTCCTGCAGGACTGAAATAAAGATTTTAGATGCGGAAGCATCTTATACTCGCGCCTTGTAGTGCGCCGTCCGCGCCGTCCGCACCGCTTCTCGAACATTCGACAGCTGACGCGCGCGCATGCGCCGTCGCGCCGTCGCCCACCATCTGTGCCGCGCGCGCTTCTCCTTCGAGAACATTCGACAGCTGACAGCGCATGCGCCGTCGCGCCGTCGCCATCTGTGCCGCGCGCGCGCTTCTCCTTCGAGAACATTCAACAGCTGACAGTGCATGCGCCGTCGCGCTGTATATATACTCAAGGTCGGCGCTCGCTCGCTCAGTTGCCGCTCGTCGGTTGGTTTGTACGGCGCGTCGACGTCCAAGGTCGCGGTGAAATGAATTCCAACGAATCCACAAACACAATGATCGACGTCCCTTCGACCAGCGCCGTCCTTTCGCATACGTGTGTACGTGTTCACTCATTTAACACCCCCTCCTACAACCACGTTAACCAATTTAGCCATCGACCCAAGTAAGTCGCAATTTAACACCCCATTTCACAACCACGTTAACCAATTTAGCCATCGACCCAAGTAAGTCGCACTTTAACACCCCGTTAACCAATTATATGCTCCGCATCCTCCTCAGTGTTCCCCCGAGGGAAGCTGCGGGCAATTTTTTTCATTCCATTCCATTACCCGCACCTCAGGACCTTCAGGACTTTTAAATGTGAAGCATTGCTTAGCGAACTTCGACGACTCTGAGCATATCTATCTATCTAATCTATCTATTTATCTAGCCACTCCGGTTTGGGTGCTCTCGTGGTCACCCCTTAACTTGACGTGAGCCAGAATTAGCATGGGAGGGTAAGAAAATTTGACGAATATTACGCACTGGTCAAGACATGAATATTATCACGATCCCGTCGCGCTCGTCTTCAATTACTTTCTGCCATACAGTGGCACATACCACGGGCGGGTATGTGCCACTGGTATGCGGGTATGTGCTACCGGTGATTGACATTCAGTATCTACCTAGAAACGATGAAAACACACATGGGCGATTTTAACGCGTAAGTGTTATGAAATACCGGACATCGGTAGAATTGACCCGACGACGACATAGAATAAATGTCAGTGTTAAGAAAAACCTGAAGTAGGCAGCGCTGACCCCCAATGAATGCAAACAATAAATTTCAGGGTCCCAGCAGGAGTCGAACCCAAGAATTCTGCGTGGCAGTCAAGCATTATACCACAGGGCTATTCCATGTGTCGGAACTACTTTTCAAACAGACGTTAATCTTCGTGAAACGTCAATAGTAGTTGCAGTGCTGCCTACCCAATTTTATAAAGATTACATAAGTACTCCTTTGATACAGCCGTCACGTCGGGTTGTGGTCCATCGTGGTTAGATGCCATGCGCTGAAGTTGATTTTTGTAGCAGTGTCCAAGGGCCAGCAACTTCGCGAGCATCAGCGCTTCATATCAGCTCCATATCAGTGTTGCAAATACGCATGTTCCAGTTGACATCGTTGCGCAAGTGCAAACAACTGGTTACATAAACATCTGCAACTCTTCAACATACGTCTGTGGGGGCAACATTTGCACATATATTTAGCGTCATTTTATGACGTGTTGTTCAGTAAAAAAATTGCTACATGGTCACCTTCCTTGCGTATGCTTCCCATAACGTCGATTTCCGGGTGCGTGGGATTTGCCGAATTTTTTTTTCTTAGAATGCGCGGCTTTCTCAATGTCATCGCGTGCGCGCGCGTGGAGAAGTCGCGGCCTCCCGCGGCCATCTCTGTAAGGACCTAGCGCCATGTTCAAATCAGCCAATGGCTGATAGACGGGCTTTCTACGAGTGATTTTTGAGCATTCTCCATCATTTGTCGAGAGAAGAGAAAGCAATTTTCAGCTGACTTTGATAATTTATCGAGAATTCCAGGTCACGTTCTGCGCTATAATATTTGACTTACGTGTTGTCGGGGGCCTATTCTACCGGCAGCGTTTTCTGACCATGCTCAAGAAGTGTAGCAGGACCCTGTAATGTCACGCTTGATGCTCTGCATAATGGCGTGAACCATTAGAGTTTGAGAGTACAGCAGCCACTGGTTAGTTTCTTCAGCTCTTGCAATTTGTTATTGTTCCCTGTCACCCTCCGATTTCGCGTTTTACATGCGAAGCAGCTATTTGGCTAGCCTAACGCTGCTCGTCCGTGTCTCCGTGCCAACGCACCGCACCGCGTTCCTCCCGCTGCAGTATTTGGAACAATGTCAAGGTCAAATGGCGCCTGCGCATTCATGTCACTCTCTCCATCACCCACTGCAGCTGCTGGCTTCTCCCAAGACACCTAGGTGGTGTTGCTCCTCCGCCCGCTCGCAACACACCTCTCCCTCTCTTCACCCTCTCCACCGTCCGCAACGCTTGACTACACATCGAGTTTAAATACTCTCCGGCTCGTTTATCAGTGATAAAACATACACGAAGACTCAATCCACATCTAGTGTTTCTTGTGTTTTAAAGAAACCCTTGCTCGAGTAAAGGCTACACCGAGTTTCTATTCAAACCGTTCTTTCAGCACTCGCATCGACGCCCATTTCAGCCGGGTCAATGGCATGCGCGCTGCAGCTGCTTCGCATCCCATCATGGTTCCCTTCGAGGAGATGGTCCATATTTTTTTTATTCGTCCTTGAAGTGCATATTGCTCATGTGTTTAGGTTTTATTTCGTCTTGGTGCACTATTCATCGTTTACCTTGATTAGAGTTAACTAAAGATGGGAACGCCTGGCTCCGGAAGTCTTCCGCGTCAGGGAGGGCTCGAGATATCCACTAAGCATCGATCTTCGGCTGGTCTCAAGATAACGCTTCGAACCATATCATAATGTGCACGCACACAAAGAAACTCGAACGTGCACGCACGCTTCTGTTTTGAACTTGAACTTGAACTTTATTTCGCATCTATACATTGTACAGATAACAGGGACACAGACAAAAAGCCACATTACGGCTTGACGAGGTCTGTGCCCCTTTTCTTTCGCAACGAACAGTTGGCGGGCAAGATCAAAAATGCAATGCAAAAACAGATTCATGTACACACACGCACAGTAAGAAATAGAGATAATTTAAAACATTTGCATCCGAAAACAATGAAAAAATTTATATACAAAGTTTGAAACGCGTCGCTATACACCTTCAACACAAAAATACACAAAAATACATAGTAAACATACGAGCATAAGAAGTATTCACTAATGAATATACAAAAGTTCAAAAACGCTTCGCCTTGTACTTTTAACATAAAATGCATGTTCATTTAAAACACAATAGCGAATAAGATGTATGATCGACACATCCAGATCCTTCGGGGGGGAAATATGGCAGTTAATGAAGAGAGTTTAGCAAAGATGGTAAGGCATGACGTAGCATTTGTTTTCCATAATTTGTTCTACAATGTGTAACATGCCAGGTTTCTTTGTGACGTGTACTGAACGTGCTTGAATGTAATGTGAGCCTTGACGAATGCTCCAGAAAACCCATGCTATTCTTTCTTTCTATTAAAAACCGTTTTTGCAAAATTGTATTGTACACTGCCTTTAGTGGTATGATATTTAACTGGTCAAAAATAGGGTCCGTGTGTGCATCGAATGGAGCATTTAAAATCGTTCGAACGGCTTTCTTTTGCAAAAGGAATAAAATGTTGATGTTTGAGCTGGTTGTGTTGCCCCATACGAGATGACAGTAATTGATATGTGATAGAAAAAGACAATTATAAAGTAAGAGCTGCACTTTCAATGGCAGCAAGAGGCGTAATCTTACTAGTATACCTGTGACTCGAGCAAGCTTATTGGCAATAGTGTTGACATGTTCATTCCATAACATGTTTTCCTGAAAAATGACGCCTAAACTTTTGACTGAAGGTACTACTTCTATCCCGGAAGTTCCTATCTGGAGACATCCATGGACTACTTGTTTTTTATTCTTTGGTTGAAAAAGCACGCCTTTTGTTTTGGCAGCATTAATAGTTAGCGAGTTTGATAAACTCCATTTGTTTATTTGTTCTAGAGTATCATTGGCAGTGCTGATGAGTTCGGCAACGTTTCTAGAAGTGATAAATAAACTAGTGTCGTCCGCATAGATAACAAATCGCGCCGTAGTATTAATATTCGTTAAATCATTTATATAAATGTTGAACAATAGCGGTCCAAGTATGCTCCCTTGTGGGACCCCAGCACGTATCGGTAAATTTTTTGAATAGTGATTGCCTATAACAACAGTTTGATACCTATACTGCAGATAACTTCTAATTAATTTCAGAAATGTTCCTCTAAAGCCGTAAATATCAAGTTTTGTTAGTAAAGTGTTGCGATTGATGGTATCGAAGGCCTTTGAAAAATCAATGAATATGCCAAGGGTAACCAAATTTTCCTCAAAGCCTTGCAGAATTATTTCTTTTTGTGTCAATAATGCTAATTCAGTTGAGCGACCTTTTCTAAACCCAAATTGAATATCTGTAAGAAGATTGTACTTGTTACAGAATGAGGTTATTCTTACATTTATCAGCTTCTCGAGACATTTAGAAAAAATAGGCAGAATTGATATTGGTCTATAGTTCGAGAACTTGTTTTAGTCGCCAGATTTGAAAAGTGCTGTTACCTTCGCGATTTGCATGCGTCTTGGAAATGTGCCGTTCGCCAGCGAAAGATTGTACACGTGCTCCAAGACAGGACCGATTAGATCTAGTACATGCTTTGCTGGGCGAATCTGCAGGTCATCGATATCGCAGCTTTTACTATTCCGAATACTGCGAAACATACTTTGTATCTCTTGACTGTCTGTCGGGTTTAGGAATGCACTGTGAACGATTTTGGGTTTTAAATATTTTATGCATTGGGGATCATAGGAACTATTTACAAGTGACACAAAATAGTTGTTAAAAGCGTCAGCTAAGGCCGTGCCTGAAATGAGCTCACTGTCTACTGTTAATTCCTCTAGATTATCTGCCTGTTGGTTTCCATGCAGTAAACTATTTAGCTTTCTCCATGTGACATCGGTTCGCATTATCGTTTCGGCAGGGAACAATTTCTCGAAGTACTGTGTCTTTGCTGCCCTTAGGAACCCATTAACTTTATTCCGGAGTTTTTTAAACGCGGCTAAAACTACTGCGTCTCTTGTCCTTAAGAACTGCTTAAAAAGAGCATCTTTTTGCTTTATCAATTTCAACGCACTGTCATTAATCCATGGCTTTCTTGCTTTTCTGGCTTTTTTTTTGTTTTACGCTTAAATGATTTTGCGTAAGCGTTCTTAAATGCGGATAAAAACAACCCGTACGCTTTGTCGCAGTCGCTTTCGTCGTACACGTCTTGCCAGCTTATGCGCGAGATTTCGCCGCGGAATTTGTCAAGAGTGAATGGGTTAATATCTTGAAATGTGTAGTGCTGATCTGCGGAAGGATGCAAGGGCAACATAGATGAATTCACAATGAGAAATATGGGCAAGTGGTCGCTGACCTGAGCCGTGATGACACCCGATTCAACGTTTTGTGCATCAATATTTGTGACGAAAATGTCGAGTAAACTTTCGCAGTTACCTTGGATACGAGTAGGTGTGGAAATTGTATTAGTGCATGCATTTGATTCAAGTACCCGTACTATGCGTCTGCGAAGCGAGCTGTCATGAAACATGTTAATATTAATATCACCACCCAGAACTAGTCTGTAATCGTTATCATTAACCCAGGACAGTAGATTGTCAATGTATTCGAGAAAGTTTACCACGTTTCCTACAGGTGGGCGATATACTACGGAAAAAATGCTACGACCATGCTGAACAGTCAAGATTTCAAAGTCAGTAGTAGTGCGAGTAAAATCTTTCAACACTTCACAATGCAGGGTACTCTTAGTTAGCAGTAGAACGCCGCCTCCTTTTTTATCGCGTCGATTCAGATAATGCGTAACATAACCAGACACCTGCAGTACTTCGTCGTTGCGATACCATGTTTCACTCAACATTACAATGTCAAATGGAAAACCAAAAGAGGACAGCAGCGCGCTCAGATGATCGTCGTTATTGCGCGCCGATTGCGTGTTCAAGTGCAAGAAGGACGTACATTTGTTTTTCTTTGAAGAAAGTATTCTGCTAACGTCGCTAGGTGTGTGTAGTGTATCGGCCATGATGTAGGGGCGAAACTATTCTTAGTCTAATCTTGTCATGCATCACGCGTAACCGAGATAGGAAGAGACGAGAAAGAAAAGAGGGCAGTATCTCCCGAACTGTAAATATACGGTGGTGTCTCATAGAAGTACATACAAACTGCAGTTGAGTGAGAATACTCTAGATGGCGCTGTACAGCTACTCTTTGATTGGCCGCTGCGCAAGCTGTGTCTGGATACGCGGAGAACGAGTGTCTCTCTCAGTCTACTGGATAGTCGCCGTACGTGGTGGATTGTTGGTCAGGCGTTGAAGACGCTGCGCTCGGCTTCCTTGGCTCGCGTCTCGTCGGCGTTACCCGCGCACCGTCTGCATTCTCGAACGCGATCGGACGTATGACGTATGCACGGATGGACGGACACGCGTACGGATGGACGAATGGACGCATCGCCTAACCCATCATCATTCACTCTGGGGATATGCTGTGATCTTTTATATAGTTGACGTGTGACTTTTCCGAGAAGATTTGTCAGCTTTAGGATGGGCATCTCAGTCATAACAATGTTTATTTTTACTCTACTAACTTATTCAAATGATTTGCTTGAAAATGCCTCACAGTCATTTGTGCTTCCTGAATAACTAAAACATCTTTGTCCATAGTTTATGCATATCAGTAGCAATGAAATAACTACAAACAATTCAGTTGTTTCTGTATACGACAGAGGTCATGATGTGAAAAGCTCTCTTTTAAACTGACTATAGTTGCACAATAAAATATGTGCATATCTGCTACTCAGTTGCATGCAAATGGCTGTTTCTTCTGCCGTTGTATATGATTTATTTTTAATACTACCCCAATTTAGCGTGTATTTCGAGTGTATTTCTAGCGTTCCACCAGTTAAGATATCAATTCCTGCCTCAAAAATATATTTTAAAAAGCTCTTTATAGTAACAAGGTTTTTTAAAGAAAGCTTGCCTTTACGATTTCAAAAGAATAATGGAAAGATACACTTCATTTAAGAATTTCTAAGACAAACGTGCCCCTTCCACATACACAAAAGCATTCATTTAGGTAAGCACTTCCGTGCGCAAAAAAAATATTTAACTGCAGATTTGTGTGTCTACGGAAGTTTTACCATGAAGACGAATACAGTTTCAACTTGGTGAGTTGAGCTTTCTGGTACATGACCATGACACTCGACAACGGAAAAATACACAACGAACAAAAGACACACGAAAGGCGACGACGAACTTTGAACTTTTAACAACCTTTTTTTTTAAAGTGCACATATACTGTTCGACGCAGAGTTCGTCCACTGCAAATACGCATAGATACGTCGTCTCATTATATCATTAAGTTATATGGAAGCCACACTCACACAACCCTCCCCCATATATACAATGCGTTCTGCTTAGATAATTTCACGGGTGATCTGCGTTTTGCTCTTCCTAATGATGGAAGTATCGTTTAGGATGAGAGAGAAATCCTGGGAGATTACAAAAGGACGCTAAGAAACCTACAAAATTATTTATTTGCATGGTCTTCTAGCGTATGGTTAAAACATCTCTCGGTTTGGCCAAACTACACTTTTCCACAATTTAAGGAAATCTCGTAAACCACCTCTTGTCGCAGTCAAAAAGCACAGGGCTGCCTACGCTTTGTTCAACAGACCTGCAGCGTCCTTGACAACGGGGCAGTCATTCTGCAGAGATTGGACAGCTGGTTTGGTGCTGAGAATACGACTTTTACGTCGCACCGTTTGACCACCTTTTTCCACTTGTGCGAAAGCTTGTGCACATGAGGTATCATGGATAGCTGCGCCTGTGTGGTGTGATGGTGTCACAACATCGTAACGGAGTTTTTTTTCTTTAATTGCAACACCCTTTAGCGGAAACGTGCCAATGACTGGTTGGGTCGGGGGTTGCGTGGCCGGTGGGAACGCGAGTGCTTATCGTGCTCGGAGCAGTCAGCTGGGCATGTCGATGGAAGAAAACACTTTGTGTGCAAGTATATTTTCATGATTTCGATATTGGTCAAAGCGCTGGCGCTCTTTGGTGCGCTGGATTGAATAACATTGTTGCGGCCCACTCTCTCTTTATCCACTCCACAAGGCGGCCAGGATTTCACAACTCATAGAGTACTGACAAGTGCATAATGAATAGTGCACACCTCAAAAGTCAAGTCAACGTCCGCTTGACGATGTAGCGATAAGAGGTTGAAGACGACTGACACATCGACTGACCATCTTTGGGCGATTGGCGTTAATTCGACACAGTCGCTCCCTGGCGGGATAAGGCTGGACTGGTGATAAGACTGACATGGCGTCGGAGGAGAGGAGCGGCTGGCGCATGGAGCACTGTATTTCTCCCTCCATTCCTGAATGTCTTTCAGTTGCTGAAAGCCAGAATGTCGAGTAAGAAAACCACGCTGCCGGTGAGACCTGTGGAGGCGTAGCCATCTTGTGTCTGCTAACAAAGGGGGGCTTTAGCCTATCCTGTCACACCGCTTTCGGAGCGCTTGGTGCCCGGAATGAGCTTCGACGAGTGAAGCCCAAACATGGTCAATCCGCTCGAGGCGTTGCGATCGGTAGTTTGGAATCTGCCATAATTTTCATAATTGCGCATGATATGGCTAAAGCGGTTCAGAGGTAGAATTCTCCTTTTTCCATTGAAAGGCCCAGGTTCAGATTGCATAAAGCGGCAGATGCAGATTTTTTTTTGGCGTAACTTATTATATTTGTATGTTTTTTTTCTCTGTTTCTAAATATAGCTTCAGTTGGTACACACTGCTACAAAAACTAACTGGAAATGAGAAGTAAAATAGAAAAAATTGGACAGAAAACGTGAATATTTGCAGTGCCATTACACAGCATTAAACGAAAACCTGAGGTATGGCCTCCTATGCTCCTCATATTCAAGTTATCAAGTTATCAAGTTTATTCAACAACGATGTCAGTTTACAGAAAAGTGTGTACAGGATTGGTAATACACACAAGGAGCCCCAAAGTTGGAAACTGTCAGGGGGGCTCCCATACATGATGTTAACGGGAGAAGAAACAAAATATACAACATTCAGTTGTTACGGTATCTTCAGTAAGAAAAAAAAAAGCACAGTGCGAAAAAATGAAAGTAGAAAATACATATATGTTTAGCAAGGCAAAAAAGAAAACTCTGAAGAACAAACAAGCGCAAGTTATAATACAAAACGTAAGGACAATATAACATGTAGCAATTGTTATCACTACATTAAAAAGCAGTTGCTAAGATGAAGACAACTGTTGCAAAAAATATTTCTTTACTTGGTTTTTGAATGCATGTTCTGTGGTTGATGATTTTATTACGTAAGGAAGGGAATTCCACAGCTTGATTCCCGTAAATGTGGTAGTGAACTTGCCGTAGTTTGTGCGAACTTTAGGCAGAAGGCGGTTATCAAGCTCAGAAAACCTAGTAATATTATTATTTACAAGGCCTTCCAAGACAATGCCATCTATATGCACATTACCGCGAAAAAGCCTATACATCACAACTGATAACTTCAGCTGAAAGAGGTGATAAAGAGGATGTATATTTAAATTCTGATAAAGTGGCGTTGCATTGGTTAAGAAATGGCTGAAAGTCATGAGTCGAAGTGCTTGATTCTGTAGGCGTTGTAGTTGGTTGAGGTGGGTCAAATATGTGTTACCCCAGGCTGATATGCAATAAGATAAATGGCTATGAATATGTGCGTGATAAAGGGAGTGGATTATATGTGGCTGAAAATATGAACGAGTTTTGATTATGGCGCGTATTCCAAAGGTTATCTTGCGAATGAGTGATTGCGCATGAAGATTGAATTTCATATGCCGGTCAAGAACTACACCGAGAAACGTTGTACTGTCGGACATGGGAATTAAATTATCGTCCAGACGCACAGATATAGATTTTGAAAGTACAGTCGGGAAGGAATGAAAAACTATAAAAACGGTTTTTGATGGATTAATTCTTAACATGTTCATTCGACACCAGGAACTTATATTATGTAGATCCACGTTAATGTTTCGTTGTAGCTCATCGACATTGTTAGCATAAGTAAAAATGGTCGTGTCATCTGCATATAAGATACAATCTGTAGCGGTCAAAACATTAGGTAGATCATTAATAAATAGCAAAAAGAGCAGCGGGCCAAGGATCGAGCCCTGAGGAACACCTTGATTTACTTTCTTAGCTGCTGAAACTTTACCGTCAATCTGAACAACTTGAGTGCGATTGCAGAGATAACTAGATATAAATTGAAGTGCAGGGCCAGTTATGCCATACGATTCAAGTTTATGTATAAGAATTTTGTGATTGTGTCAAAAGCTTTCGTTAAATCTATGAATACGCCACCAACTACGAAGCCTTGGTCGATTGCCCCTTTTATTTTATCGGTGAGGGTTAGAAGCGCAAGCTCAGTGGAATAGCCAGGCCGAAAGCCGTACTGTTTAGATGTCAACAGATTAAACTTTGTCAGGTAGGATATTAATCTTGTATGCATAAGACGCTCGATTATTTTGCTGAAAAATGGAAGAATACAAATGGGCCTATAATTACTCAGAAGTTCGCGATCACCTTTTTTGTGAACAGGTGTTATTCTACCAACTTTTAGGGAATCGGGAAATATGCCTGCTTTAAACATCTTGTTAACAATATCTGCAATGACAGGAGATAGCTCACTAGAGACTAACTTGATGTGGGATGGATGAATAGAGTCAAGACCAGGTCCCGTGGACCTGAGCGAAGTTATAACACGAAGAACTTCCTCTGCACTCGTTGGTCGCAAGAAGAAAGAATAAGGCTGGCGAGGTAATGTTGGTAATGGGGGATTTCTCAGAGATTCACAGGTACTGCTAAAATACTCACTGAACGCATTGGCGATATCAGTTGGATGGCTGTATGTTTCTGCTTCAGTTCTAATTTTCGTTATCTGCTCACGACATTTATTATTTAAGAATTCGTTTATGACCTGCCAGTTGCGCCTCGTATCATTGCCATTATCCAAAATTTTTTTCTGAAAGTATTCTCGTTTTGCACATTTAAGTGCGGCTGCAAGCGTGTTGGAATATTTCTTGAAACGAATTTTAAGTTCAGAGTTAAATGGCTCACAAGTCACTCTTTTGTGAAGTTGGTTTTTCTTCAAGATACATCGAAGTAGCGCCCTTGTAACCCAAGGTTTTCTGGGATTACTAAAATGACGAGCTGTGATATGTACCGTCGTGCATTCGTTAATGCATTGTGTAACTGTAGTCAAAAATAGCAGATAAGCCTTTTCAGCGCAGGATTCACTTATTATGACGGTCCAGTCAATTGATTGTACCATAGATACGAATTTTTGGGAATTAAAAGATATCCTCTCTTTGTTTTCCTTACACTTGTAATTTTCTGTGCCCAAAGTCAGGAATATAGGGTAATGATCCGTTATGCTGTGCTCAATGACTCCTTCTGTATTGTCTGTAGCAAAATTGGTTAATATGTGGTCAATTAACGTATTAGATCCTGCTATGTCACATCTGGTGGGAGTGGTTATTAAAGATTCAAAACCGTAGCCATGTAAACACCCGAGATAATCAGAACATGACTGATTAGTAGGGTCGATAATGTTGACGTTGATGTCTCCGCAGATGATGATATTTTGTTTTCGTTCGTAATAGTGTGCAACAACTTATCGAACTGAAAACAGAACTCAGACTGTGAAGATGCTGGCGAACGATAAATGCACCCTAATACTGTGTTCCGGCCATCGACTGAGAAAACACTCTTGTCGAATTCTATCCATACAGATTCACAGAACGTATTAGAAAACGCAAGGTCATTGCGGCGTTTGTATGACAATGACGATTTAATAAAAACGGCGGATCCACCGCCCCGTGGTGTAGCACGATAGCAGTACTCTGCATTGTATCCTGATAGCGCATACAAGTTTCTGTCGTCCGGCGACAACCACGTCTCAGACAAACAAATAAATGAGAAATTGTGATTAATTAAAGAAAGAAATGCAATGAGACTGTTGTAGTTTTTACGTAGGCTGCGAATATTCAAATTTATCAGTGATAGTTTTGGGTTTTTATCACTGAAATGTTTTTTCAGAGCTTGACAAGAAAACATTGTTGCGTAGGTTTAAAATACGAAGCAGTAAATAGCAATACTGGTAGGCTAGGCCAACACAGCAAGGTCACCCGCACTAGAGATACGGTAGACGCGGCTGTCGTCCGTCCTTCTGGCCTTAATCATGCAGTGATCAGTCCAGAGATGTTTCCAGCCTTTAGCTTTTTTCAGTTCAAGTGCCTGTGCGAACAGCCGTTTCCTTTCTTGTGTAAGATGATCATTTGCATATAAGGGCTTCTGATTGTTTTGGGAAAACCCAAGGGCCGCAGTCGTCAAGCGGGCCTTGCGTACTTTTTTCAAGAACTCAGTCTTTTTTTCTCGGGAGCAGAAGCGCGCGATAATGTTCGTGTCTTTTTTGGCTGGCACACGATGCACAGTATCAAGATCCTCAGGTGCAATCTTACACCCTACAGCATCACCCATGGACTGAACAACTGCCAGACAGCTTTCACCTTTTGTTGCAGGGACGCCTTTTATTTCTACATTATTTAGTCGGGAGTACTGTTCAAGTTCAGAAACCCTTCGTGTCAGTTGCTTATTTTCATCTTTCAAAGCCTTGTTTTCAGTAGCGAGGTCGGAATTCTGCTTCTTAACACTCTCGACAAGCTCGTTGAACATACTAAGGCTGTCACGCATCGCCGCGACCTCAGTGCGTAAACACTCAATTTCTTTTGCCAACTCAGCGTTCGTCGGCATTCTGTACAACAGCACACGATTGGGCAGCAGCGGCAACGGTATTCACGGAACAAAAGAAGTATGGTTGGGTGGAGAAATAAGACCAACCTGTGACGAAAGTAGCAGTAGATTAGCGACTTGTTTGCGACCGCAACCGCTGCTGCCAATTGTGACTCGGCGCCAGCGATGCTTGCTTATATGCGGGAACTTGGCCGGTAGAGGGCAGACGCAGCACACCAATCACTGTCGTGACGAAACGGTCCGCTGGCGATACACGTGCAGAGGCGATATCCTTTCCTTGCTTCGGCTCGTAGACAGTTCCGCATATACTGTCCAACTTGTGACGAAAGTAGCAGTAGATTAGCGACTTGTTTGCGACCGCAACCGCTGCTGCCAATTGTCGCAGATATTCGCAGATATCTCGGAGCTGCACTTTACATTTTCGTTGAATGCCGTGTGGTGGCGCAGCAAATTATCATGCTCACTGTCCAAAGTATTTTTTTCTGTTTCACTTTGCATTTCAAGTTACTTTTTGTAGCATTGCGTACCAACTGAAACTATATTTAAGAAACAAGAAAACAATACAACTATAACAAGTTACACCAAAAAAATATAAGAAGCTCAACATCTACAGCTGCGATTTTAGCATGTGCCTTTCGAGTGTGGAGCGAGCATTCTGCCTCAGTTCCACTTTGGGGGTTTTTTTTTTTATATCCTGTCCCCTTTTGGTACAGCCGCGCGCAACTCTTAAAATGACGACAGATTGCAGACCACCGACCGCAGTACCACGAGCGGATTGACCCTATTTAGGCTTCACTTTCAATACATTGGTGCTACCACCGTTCCGAGTACCCCCTGTTCTAATACACTCTGTACTTTAAGACGTTTCGGTATTTCTGAATGTATTCACTGTGCTGTTCTCCTCCCCCGAAAAATTTCCCATGGGAAGTCTGCAAGGCATTCATAAATAAATCATCACCATAACAAACCTGCATAATACAAGCTAAGAACTCAGGCTTCCGTTTTCCAACCCAGAGAAATATTACTTTGAGCTCTGGGTGTACATAGCGCAATACAAGAACTAGTTGGCGCAACGAGCACCGGTCAATGAAATAGCAAACACTAGTATGTGTTATATTTCAGCGTTTTATGTTACTTTCTTATTCAGAAACGAGCGACATCGCAGAATGATTAACAGTTCTAGACTATTGTGACCTAGCAGCTATGTGCCCCTCTTTTTTTTTTTGTGCTACATCTAAGCATTTGACACCAATGTGGTCCTCACTTAAAAATGATTTCAGTGATCGCTTTTTTTATACGTTTTGGTGTGTATGTCAGCGATTGAGTTACCCGCAGCCTTATGTGATTCATCGTCGCCAGAAGCAAAAGCAAGATACGTTGCACAGACTTCCACCAGCACTTTTTATTTAACCTTTTAGATCCAGCTACAATGCTGAGGCTTCTGCACCCTGAGTTTTAATACGACCAACAGCTTACGCGTTCCATGAGCCTTCCCTAAAATGGTCTTGTTTTCTGTAAAACCAATGCTTTCATCTGGAGTGGTGAATAAGTCCAATCGCTACACTCAGTTCACCAAGTGGCTTTAGACGTACTATGTACACACTGTATTTCGATGTAAGTGCGCACGAGTTCGGCGACCGTATTGCTCATTGTTTGCAGGCGAACCGGGCTCGTCGGGCTCGCCTGGTTTAGACGGACGGGACGGCCTTCCTGGCGAGCCTGGCCTGGACGGCGTTCCGGGTCGGGACGGCATCGACGGGCTCCCCGGACGCGACGGACACCACGGGACGCCGGGAGTACCCGGCAGACCGGGCACAAACGGCACCGACGGTCAGTGAACTCACTCTTTTATTTAGGCAGGGCTGTTTCTTTTTCAGAATTTCAAAACTGCAAACAACCAACGTGCTGTTCAACACACACGGTGGTTTCATTTTATAAAAGTTTAACGCTTAGCGGCAAGAAAACCCGGCCAGCCAGAACCATTCCCTCGCGCACTTAGCAGAGCATCGCGAAACGACACGGACCGAGGGAAGTGCTACTCAGCACAGGCGCAAACTTCCGACTTTATTTGAGAACACCAAAGCAAGTCTCGACCAATATTGATCGGTTCGACACGTGCCAAAATTTCATGAAGACCATATCACTGATACCCCCCCTCCTCCATCACCACCCACTTACAAGGCAATTTTCGTTTTGCTATCTAGGAGGTGTGCAGAGTGGCCGACAGGCTTGGTCTTGCGGTTTTGGCGTGGGTTTCAACTAACTGTGCGCTAACGCGCGCTTGCTGGACCTTAACGAACTTTTGACCCATCCAACCTAGCAGCAGGATCGTGTAACGGCCGTGCGCAAGCAAATGCTTCACTGCTACCTCGAGCTCAAGAGAGAAGACGGTGGGAGTAGCGGCAATGCGTTACACCCTTGTGTTACGAGTATGAATCTGAATCAAGGTGCGTCTAAGCAGTATCTAGTCAGAAAAAAAAGCAAATCATCTGAAAAGCACAATCGTACACCAGTTATTATTTGCATGCGTAGTGTGTTGATTATCGGTTTCATTGTTAAACTATAAACAGGCGCTGAAATATTTCGCCAGTCTGAGAATCAGTCCTGTGTGGTGGAGCAGTGGTTATGATGTTTGGAGGCTGGCCCGTGGGTTGTTGGTTTAATCTCGGCGGTCACATTTCGTTAACATTTCAATCACATTTCAATCACTTTTCCATCAGGACAGAGGCCTGCATTGTACTGAGCGGTGTCAGTGCACGTTCCAGGAATAAAGGAATTGTGTCCCGCGGAACGCGAACGGGTCGCGCCCAAGAGTCAGTCCCACGTAGGGACCGGCAAAAGGTCGGAATTTTCGGAACCTTCCACTACGGCACCTCTCATAGCTATATTGTGGTTCGGGGGCGTAAAATCCCAGATATTATTTTATTATTATGCGAGAAGTTCCCAGTGGCTGCTCCTAGAAACTGTTTAGAGTGAGAGAAAAGGTGTAAGCTGCACTTTTATTTTGCACTGCTAATTCCTATTCAAAGTAATGAATGATTGTCTAATCTGAACAAGTGAGAAACAACTGTTGCACTCCTTTCATTCTGCCTAGGGTGTCTTTTCTTTTTTCTTTTTTTTATCAGGCCGGTGGTTTCTATATTGAATATAAAAGAAATCTTACTGAAATAAGTCATCGATTCTTGGCCGATACCCCTGAGTGTGTACGACCCATGGCTGTGGAATAATAATCATCATCGTCATCATTTTGCACTGCGCGAAACAAGCGTGCAAGCACCAAACTTAACAGCGAAGCGTAAAGCGACCCGCTGGTGCTAGTGAGATTACTCGGCCTGTCTCCACGACATTATGGTGCCGTGCAGCATCTCATTTCATATTTTTGCGTCCCTTTTCCTAGTCACCAGAAATTGTGGTCTGACGGTACACAGCAGCCGCATTTTCTGAACGGCGTGCTCGCACAATTTCGATAACGCCGTTAAAATTCGATAATGAATATCTGAACACATGTTGTTATCTTCAAATAATGGGTGCCCCATAAATTCTGATGCCTTGCAACTTTTTCATGTGAATAACGTTTCTCAAATTAGTAATTAAAGTGTTAACGAGGCTGTGCAATTAGTACTTTTATTTTTACTTTTGCGCCTTGACGTAGAATTCGTGTGCGAAGACGAAAAAGCCCTTACTGTAAGAGTACTTTTTAAATAAAAATCCGTACTGAGTACAAACAGAAAGTTGCATATATCATCCATTGATTGTGGTCCCGTCCATATTGTTTCTGCGTAATGAAGGCTTTCGGCGCTCATAATTTCACTGCATAATTATTGGGCCCGATAAAATAAAGCATTAAATAAGCCCCACCACTTTACAAAAATACAGGCAACATCTTGCTGCGCGTTCTGAAAACAAAGAGATGCTTTATTTTCGATGACATTTTGCTCGGCTTATCAATGTTGCTCTTGCGGGCTCCCACGAAAAAGTGGCTGCCGCTGAGCGCATAAGCCAGCGTGTTCAGGAAAACTGCATCGAAAAAAAAATAAAGGGGAAACACTTCGTCTTACCCGGAGCACGTTTTTTCTTACAAAAAAATTGTTAGTGCAACTCTTTGTGGGTATGAGAGATAAAGATTGTGGAATTAGCGATGCGAGGGAGGAAGTGAGCTTGCTGGCGTCGCAAACTCTTACCTCACAAATGTTCTCTCGCATAAAAAGTTTTTTTTAGTTCTTCTCGAAGCGGTACCACCTATCCATAAAGCGAATGCCATACACTGCTGCTTGCTCTAAGAAAATCGAATTAAGCCAGAGCTCATGAATATTAATAAGCTGCCCTAGCCAAGCAGATCTCGGCGATAAACTTAGGGTTGCCCACTCAATCAGCGACGGTAACGTGTCGAGTTTGATTGGGGGCGGAGAGAGCCGAAAAGCTTGGAAAGTCTAATTTCCAACTGCGCCATTATTATTTTTGCTCCTGATTTAATTAGTGTGTGCATTTTGGTTCGAGCCCCTCCTTCTGCTTTCTTTTAACCTAATCAAGCTATTTTCTCTTCAGCGTTTTCGTTTGTGTATATAGCGCTGACATGAACTCGGCGCAATTGCTTCCGTGGGCTAAGTCACTTCGCGTGCAATTAACTCGTTAATAGTTGTAGTGAAATGGCTTACTTTTCTTACTTATGACCCTGGAAGGATTTTCAGAACATTAAATGAAAGCACCTGCTGTTTACGTCCGTTAATCAAAACGCAAAATCCTTGCTTTGTTACTCAGCGTGGTTAGTGCGCATATAATGTGCAATGTGTACGAACAAAAGATCATGATGAACAAAGATGATGATCGCAAAAGCAGGGCGTTTACTTTTGTGACCGAAGGCCAAACGCAAGAACACCAGAGCATGCGCCCACAGAAGTGCTTCGTTATCCTCCTCAAAGGCTGGCCACTATAGTTGCCAGCCTACGTTGCGTCAATATTAAGCTACAACAATAAAACAGGAAAAAAATGGAAGTGCTAGTCAAAGTAGCTCAGAAAACGCACATGCGTGCTACGAGTGCAATAGCAAGTATGTAATTCATGGCGTGGCAGCCTTTCCCTCAAAGACAAAGCGCTTTAACTTTCTGTTTTACAGAGCTCATATTATTCGATACTTCTAGGGCCTTTCTAATCCCGCTTCATTTCCCTCTCTTTCAACAGTATGATGACAAACCTACTTGAAGCCCCTTAAAATTGTGAAATGTATTAGAGACGTTCAATAAAGTTGTTACAAAAAACAATTAGAGACGTTGCCCATTTGATGCCTCTGTTATGTCTCAGCCTGTGAAACGTAAAAGAAACACGCTGATGCCGCAACCAGACTTAAAGTCAACTTGTACAAAGTCAAGAAAGCAGTGTCAGCTGAAAATACGCTGTCAGTGGTGTGGTTCCACCCCAGTCTTAAAAACATAAACATTTTTAAGTAGGGCTTAAGACGCAATGACACGAGAAATTATTCAGAATAGATGAAATATAGAAGAAAAACGTGTGAGTGCATCATCTTCGACAATGTTGGGTAAGGGGGTTTCTAAAGTGATTTCTTTGATAGGTCAGGGTATAAATGATTTCAGTGAGGGAAAGTGCGGGTAATGACTATATTTTAATAGGTTATCGCAGTTCTTTTACATGGAAATGATATAGGCACTCTCGGTGGATGCTTGCCGCATGTATGTATGTATGTATGTATGTATGTATGTATGTATGTATGTATGTATGTATGTATGTATGTATGTATGTATGTATGTATGTATGTATGTATGTATGTATGTATGTATGTATGTATGTATGTATGTATGTATGTATGTATGTATGTATGTATTAACAGTTGTTTACAGTTGCATAAACATGCTAAGAGTGACGTAGGTGTCAACAAACACTAGAAGAACAAAGCTGAATTTTATAGCGCTATTGCTTTAGAGGATGGTAGCCCTGAAGAGTGCTACGTAGACCAATTTCTGTGGATGGCGCTCAACTAGAATTGGCACTAACCTGTAGTGACGCCTGTAATATTGCAGTACACATGTAATGTTTATAAAATAAGATGGGCAGCTGTGAAACCTCAATCGACGTTTCACTAATATTACGACTGCATAGGTTTTTTTTTTTTCAAACGATTTCTCAGAGATGGCGCGGCTTTATAATAGAATAATTGGTTGCCACGCAGACTCCTTGCGTTCTATTCGAGTACGGACTGTAACATTTATTTTTTACATTTATCGGTTCAACGAAGCTTATGTCGGATTTTCTTAACTCTCTCGCATTTATGTCACCAATGTCTTTACTGGCTGTTCCTCGTTAGATGTATACTGTCTAACAACAGTGGCACCTACCGAGGCCCGTGGTGTACGAATATGTGTCAAACGTGTCTGGCAGAAAGAGTGTGACATCGTACGCGACAGAACTTATCACGTCCATCATGTCATGACCAGAAGTCATAATCGTCACACCCTGTTACCCTCCCATACTACTTTTGATATATTTGTTGGCGTTTACCATTCCAAAACCACCATATGAATATGACAAACGCCAGGCTCCGAAAATTTCGACCACCTGGTGTTTGTGGAATAAAATTCCACAAAATTCCTGGCAGAGTGCAGCGGGTAGGACGCTTTTCGAAGAATGACGAAGTATGGCATAATGAATGCCCCTCAACTATATACACAAAAAATATGATGATTTAGGCATAGTAGGTACTCTGCAAGTGTGCATCAGTTAATTGCATGCATCACATGTATATAAATAGGATAGCCAACACAATGGAAAAAAATGACCCCACCGCTCTAGTTGTGAGGCACATAACTGCACACTCGCTCCCATGCTCTGCCAGTTCCCTGCGTTACATGGCGCAAAGTTCATC
The DNA here is from genome assembly GCA_013436015.1 of Rhipicephalus annulatus. NCBI lineage: Eukaryota > Metazoa > Arthropoda > Arachnida > Ixodida > Ixodidae > Rhipicephalus > Rhipicephalus annulatus. The sequence continues at coordinate 173,839 of WOVY01003364.1, read as the reverse complement.
AGAGAACAAGACTGGGAGAAGGCCCTCAAAAGCTCCAAGCTCTCAGTCCAATACTGGGCAGTTCAGGAGGCCTGCGAACGGGCGGAGGGCGACGGTCTTCCAGTCCCAGCGTGGGCGCGGCCAGTAACTGCGGTAGACCCTTCTTAGGGGGATGTCTGAGCAGTTCTTCAGGACGAAATAAGGTTCCTTTCACTTCACCTTTCCGAAGAGAAGCCCTCGTGGCAGCACTCGCCATCAAAACCGAAGACGTTATGGGACAGCAATATTATATCCTCAGGGACTCTCAAATAGCTTGTCGATATTTCGCTAACGGCCGTGTACGTGCGTGCATCGCCCGCCACCTATGTGAAACACTAGACCAGGAACACAGCACCATATGGTGCCCCGGACATACAGCTGAAATGGGTAACGACAGAGCAGACAGTGCAGCTCGAGCTATTACTCACCGAGCAACCGTCCCTCGTCCAGGCACCCGTTTGCTACTCCACGCTCCGCACACTCCTCGAGATATCTGGGAACACCAGCGTCGACAACGACGTAGACACGTGCGCCGCCGCCGCCTGATTTCCTCGCGCCGCTTGGCGCCGCCGCCGAAGTTTTCAGAGGGGCCTTGTCGTGTGGCGCTGTTCCTAATGGTTGTTGAATCTCAATCAACTTTCGCGGCAACGGGCCCTTGTTACAACAGATGAGGTTGTTCAGAGGCCTCATGAGCTTCGGGACTTAATTGTGCTAAAAAGAGCTCGTTTCACTTAATCACAGCCGAGCCGTGACCGCTTCTCGCTTCCCGTCATTGGTGAGTGCAGCCGGGATTTCTGTTGGCAGCTAACAATTACTGAGTCTAGTTAAAACAGACGAGACAATAGGTGCCGTGGTGGACATCAAGCTCATTTGACGAATTTGACCAAAGACTGCCATGGTAGGTTAGGTCTGTGGAGACACTGGCAGAAAACCTAAAAGTGATACAGCGATAGCATAAAATACATTATGTCAAGGAGCCCGACGTTCGCGTAACTTTCACGATACTTGCGTGTGTGTGTGCGTGTACATATCGCAATTTTTTTTCACCCTGCAAATTCCACTTTTGACGGTCTTTCTGAATCTTAGCTCAGGCAAGCGTCGCATAACATTCATTCTCAGAACTTGCATAACGGCATCGCTTTTTAGCGTGGACTTTTCTGCGCAAATTATGCTTTCAATTTCGAGCAGAACACTAAAAAAAGCAACTGCGTTTATTTACAAGTATAGGCTGTTTTCATGAAAGTATTGATTGCATCCACAACATGTCGTTTCAGTCTGCTACCATGTGTAAGCACGCAGATTTATTATGCGCCGCCACAGTGCAAATCATCGTGCCACGACACATAGTTTTTAGTTCTTTAAAGCTTCTTTCGCAATCAGAACAGAATTAAATAATAGTCAGAACATGTTTCAGGATGTAAAGATATATTATTAGAAGTTCTCGAGAACCATTGTATAAAGTGATTACCGTGGTCAAGTAAGTCATGACGCCGTTAGACGACAATTTTAAGAAAGAGGAAAAGAGAATAAAGTCGGGCGACACGCACGTGCAAAGTGCCTAACACAGTAGCTTCATCCTCGGAACGTCGCGTGCCGCACTGGCCAAACTAAACTGTTGCCGGCACTAATTGTCTCAGGCAGCCATGATTAAAGAACAGTCAGACATAAATTTGCCATGGCATGCGCCGAATCGTTAGACAAATAGACAAGTGCCCGATGCGGAAGAGGTACAGACGGGGCCAAAACGTGCTTTCGTGGAGCGAATCGGGCAAATAGGGGAATAGGCCACGAAAAGCTGACCGAAGACGGAGTAGGTCGGCCTCGTCCCTCGGAATCCCGGCTGAATCCGGGGCATCCCTAATCGGACCGGTGCACGGAGTGGAACCTAACGAAGCGAGCAGCTGGTTCCCCGACGGAAATAAATAATTGTCAGCCGGTGGCTTGTTTGCAAAGCGCTGCGGCGCGTGCTCGCAGAAGTCATGATTAAAGAGTTTGAGCGAAAGGGCTCCGCCGGTGCCTTGCGCGGTGCAGCCTAACAAGATTTGGCTAAGCGCGCCTCCAACGAGGCCAACGACGAGAACGCAAGCTCTACCACCCGCCCTTTGCTTTCTCCTTCTTTTCGGCACATGACGACGATGACGAGGCATATGCGAGGCTGACGCATCACGGGAAGAAACATTGTCACAAGGGCGCTTGCACACAACCGCTGATACAAACCAACGCACACAGCTGACGCAGTAACATTCGCTCGGCTCATCCCTATCACCATTTAACCTGCTGTGGCACGAGTAGCGTTTCCGAAACGCCATGAGTAGTTGCTCCGTTGCCGGTTGTGGCTCCCAGCCGTGCACGGAAGAGCCGCGTAGACCCGCGCTGCGTTCGCGATAAGAGCGGCGCGTTCGCAGTGTCGCCTTTTGTTGTCTCGCCAACCGTAAACATATTCCCGAATTACGTCACGTCTGCCCCGGCAAATGCGCCGTTCCACGGCGACACGGTTGGAAGGAGAGATGGTCGGCGCTCGCAATTTATCCGCGCATCATGGCTCGAAGCAACGTCAGACAAAAACCGTTACGCGAGCGTGTCGAAATGTTTCGTTTTACACGGTTAGCAAACGATGTCAACTTGATGCGACGCAACCGTGGTGTTATGGAAGCGCACACGCATCTCCGCAATAGTGTCGCACTGTGTTTTTTAAGGTTGGAGAATGTTTCCGTGAAGATACGGTGGGGATACGGTGGAGATACGGTGGAGATACGTGGAGCTCACACCAAGTGTATAGATCTGTTTTAGAGTGAAAAAGTGCCCGAATACTTATCTGCACAACGCTGAATGCACTGCGGTACAGAATAAGGAAATATCCTGCTCTGTTCTGTTATGCCGTGTTGTCTTATTGTTTTAAGACACGCTTGATCTAGAAAAGTTCATGTTTATATTACTCTTCCCCCCTCCCTAATTTGGTAGGTTAGTCAGTGATAAAAACAAGAAATAAAGGTTACCCAAAATAAACAATTAGTAGCTAACAAAAGATACTTATATTACACTGAAAGAAGTTACAATGACATCGCTATATAGAGTTTGCTCGCACAGGTGGTCGATATTTTCTGAGCCCTCATGGCGTCTCTCATAACAATTTCGTGGTTTTGGGAATTTAAACACGAGATATTATTATTATTATTTTCAAAGTTTCCTAGCAAAAGTTCACATTGTACTAGAGCATTCAAATTGCAGACGTTAGTAGTTGTGCCGCCGTATATGCAATAACACATCATTCCACACATATATAGGAACACATAGCTGTTCATCACAAAAGGGTACCGGTGTGGATTAAGATTACTTCAAGAAGATGTTTACCTTTTTATGAAGATGAATTTCAGGCGACGGTGCAAGTCATTATATCTGTAATATGAGGGAGCTCCTCTTCAAGCTTGCCGATTTATCCTTTCATTTTTCATTTGATTTCGCGTACTTTACGCAGGGGGCGGAAACTCCCTATACCTCCCATGTATTCGCTCTCGGGAGCCGCTTTTACCACTGGCGGTGGCCGGACATCTTACTAGAAATAAATCATGAACGAAAAATTTCTTTTATGACGTCACTGGTGATGTCTCGATATAGTGGGAAAACGAGAGGAAAATTATTGAGAGGAGGAGGGTAGCCGCGAAAGCCCTCCTCTCCTACTTCGCAAGCAAGCGGACTGCGCTCGTGCCTTACTTCAGGTCCACTGCGCCGTACTCCCGACCGGGTTGCAGAAATTAGGTGCCTTTTGTCATCTTCTAACCACTACCACCACCACCACCACCACCAGGTCAGCTTGTCGCTAGGGCGATGTGGCTATTCATAAAGTTCGGTTGTTAATCTTTTTCGTTAATTTTTTTCGTGTTTTCTAAAGAGGCGAAAGTTTAGCTGACTGATTTCTCAGTGGGATGAAACTCGATCGGCGCAAATAAAGTGAACTTTTTTATTGCACGCGCTGTCTGAACCCCGGAATCCAACCAATTTCTTATCAATATGACGTGTCAGGCAGTATATGGTGTTACGAAAAATGTTCGTATAACGGAAATGCACTCTACATGGGTTTCGTCAAATTGAAATGCGTTAGCAATGGGTTCAATAATGCTTTGGTTGGAATACAAAAAAGTTTGTACAGTGGAATGGTTCGTTTAACTTTAGTTTGTATACTTTTACTGTAGCTAGCTTTCTAACATTTCGACAATTATAAACTGTCCTTTGTTTCTTTTCATTTATTATTTCAACTCGTAGAGTATTGGCATTGCAGTCTTCATTGAGACTTTTTAAACATTATTTATTACCCCGTATCTATTGACGGTCTATCTACGATCCACTTTTGCCCTTCCCCTCTTGTATATAAGCCTGTATCTTGAGAATGTAATAAATAACAAGTAAGTATAAATAAAAACTGAAATCATTCTTCGGAAGCAAGCGACGATGGAGGTGGCAAGGAAAAACACATCAACCTCTGCTATTCAAAAATTGAAAGGAGAAGGATGGGGCCAGTCGTTCACTGCACCCCGATAATGAAATGCGATGAATAGTTACATATAATGACATATGCCGCAACGTAGACGTGGCAACTGGGCAAATGATCGTAGTTTACAAAATCCGTTTCTTGAGTTGTGAATAATGCATCTTCTGTCCGGTAAACTAATATTTTTGTGTTTTGTATAGCTGCTTGTCTATAAGCGTACACAACTCATAATTGAAGTTCATTCGCAGGAATTCCTGGAATGCCTGGACCACGGGGTCCACCAGGGCTGCCCGGACCTCCAGGTGAGAACCACGGGAATGTGTGGGCAGTCAGACACGAAATATATGAAGACAGTAAATATTTCCACGACGAAATTACGCCCGCCAAAGGGAATTGCACGTAGCATGCACCAGTAGATGGAAGCGAGAAGTGGACAAGCCTTGGCTGTGTATGATTGGAAATAACTATACTTCGGCGAATTTCAGATGCACATGACAGCAAGATGATAATTTCTGGAGTATTGCATGTCATATCCACTGTGCGATAGCGAGGCATGTCGTAATAGAGGGCTCTAAGAACTTCGACGAGCTGGGGTTCTTTGACGTGCACTTAAATCACACATTGCGCGACCCTCTCACATTTCGTCTCCATCGAAATCCCACCGCCGAGGCAGCGATCGAAGCCGCGTCTTGCTGGTCAACAGCCGAAAGCAGTGAACAACACTGCACCACAGTGACGCACCTGATGCACTTCAAGAACACGAGTGACACTTACAGTAATATATGTATATATAAAAGGTGTTTTCAGCGACGCACCTGTTCAAGATGGTTGTGAAAAATTTGGTGTGTGCAGAAAACCACCGGCGGGTGCGCACAAGCGACAGGAATTACGCGAGCCCCGCAAACGAGTACAGCATGTGCGAGCGTTAAACGAATGCTCTTCTCGGTGATAACAATACTCGTGAAAAAGTGAGGAAAATAAAAATATTGAAATGTAAAGGAAATGGAGGGAGAGATAAAAGAAAGGGATGAAAGAAAGAAAAAAATAGAGAGAACTGAAGGAAATAAAGACATGAAAAGATAGAAAGACAGAGACACAGAAATAAATAGAAAGAGATACCAGTAAGAGACAGGAAAAAAGAGAGCAATACCAAAAGAGAAAAAAAAACAAAGAAACCAAGAGGATTGAAGCGCGAGAGACAAAACCAAGAAAAAGAAATAAAAATAAAAGGAGCCAGAAATCGAAACAATTGAACAAACAGAGAAAAAATACAAAGCGCAAGGCTCAATAACAGGTACAAGAAGCAGAGACAAAGGGAAAAGTAGATCCACTCTTCCGTCACTGTTCACTTGTGTGAAGCTTCCATAACTTTATCTTGTAACTACTGAAGTTGACAGATAATATAAGGCATGTGAGTTTATTGGTTTGTTTAGAAGTATTGTCTGTAATGGATTACAACACTAGTGTTGTTTTCTCCCTCAACACGAAACTGCAATTAAAAATCTGGAAGAGTTCCGTTCGCTTAGAAAATCATAAAATTGTTGAAGGAGAGGCAGTGTTTCACTGGGGAAGTTTATTTAGCACAGAACTTCAAGACACCTCATCTGCGTGAGATAGTGGTCTCTTTCTGGCAGCGCAGTGATTGGACTAATTAGAAAGCATTTGGGCATTCAAGAGCCCGCATTGAATGCTGCATATAACATATTTCTGTCAAAAAATTATACTTGCGTAAAATGACCTTTGTTTTTAAAGTAGGCAAAGCTCTTGGGATTCCTCTCAAAGGAACTGCTGTTCTCACGCAGCTACTGATGCCTAACTACTCATATTTCTGCTGGAGAAAAACATCGTGCGATCACATTAATGTTACACTAATTTAAATTAGGTTGCTGAAAATTTTTAAGTACATTCAATTATATTTTTATCAAGCTCTTCAAAACGCGCTACCAACGTTATGTCATCACAAAGATCAGCCTTAATGATGGCATGAATTTACTTTGCGGCGTTATCTGAAAACCTCAGGTGTTGTTCATAGTTCCTGGAAACGCAAAGAGGGCACACGCCAGTAACCCTGGGTGAGGTACTCAGTAGATAACTACATTAAAATTAGTGTGGTGATTTTAAACTCAGATGCTGCGACTCGTCACGCTGTCTTTTTCTTTGTTGTTGTTTTTTCAGGCGTGCCAGGAACGCGCGGCAAGAAAGGAGCCCCAGGCCATCCGGGAGCAGCCGGTGAGTGAAGTGCAACGATAGTAGTAACTGTCGGGGTATCACATCCGGAAACAGAAATATGGTTTTGAAGGACGTCGGGACGGATGCTTAAACTTTAACTAAGCACGCAGGCATCCAGAATTTTCTCAATTACAATGTGGCCGCCTCGGCCGAGATTTGATTCCGCGACTTTGAGATCAGCGGTCGAGTAGCATAACCACCAGTCCGCCGCGCTTTTTTTTATTTATTCACTGCCTCTCTTAGACAATATGCGATGCAATCCTGTCACGTACACACTACAAATACATACTCCGAAAATTACAGGAAGACGTCATTGGTCCCGTCTGGACTGGTGCTACTGGTCAACCGCGGCGGGCCTTAATACAACAACATCAATTACACATATGGAGATGCGCACGTTCATCCTCGTTAGCAGATACATAGTTTCTTTGCCCATAAAATAGGATCCGTAACAAAACCTCCTGTCTTCATTCATTTTTATATTATCACAAATGAATTTGTCGTATCATTCTTTCTACATGTGTTTCGGTGTTCACTGGTGTAAGTGGCACGAACTGCGCTATAATACGTATGCCGAGTACATTGTTTTCTATTCTAATAACGCTTGCTATTGAGAAGACAATAATGCGTAAATATTTGCTGTCATTCGGTTCTCTATCTTTGATTTCATAAGATGCTGTTTATTGCAAACATATTTTACAGAAATAACAAAGTAGCAAGCGATTGAAAAGTCACCTGAAAGTTATTCCACTTTGAACAGTTTAAATATCATAACTGAGTCTAAAAACATCACACGTAATATCGCTTCGGGAACAAACCTCTTAAAATAGATAGAAGGTATAAGAAGGTGTTAACCTCTGGGAAACAGCATTTCTGTGTTTGGATTCAAACTTACAATCATTGTTATCACACGAATACCTTACTCACGCAACAAAGCTGCACTCCCCCATCACTGCACGCCACTATAATGCATTCGGTGCGAAAAGCGCCATAACTTCCTATCTGTGCGGCATATAAATAATACTTAAAGTATCAGTTAATTATAAAATGAAAAACAAGGCCTGCACTGCGACCTCACTGGTGACAACGACCGGCAATGCACTCCCCCATCAGAGAAATATTGGTCACCCTAGTGCAGTGAGTGCGTGTTCCTTCTAACAGTGGACCGATGTGTAGAATAAAACTGAAAGTATTCCTGCAAAGTTGCGACACGTGTTGTTGGCGTCCGACCTGTACCCCCCAGCAATGAGCGAAACGCTGTATCTGGTAAAGAGCTAAAGCGGTCGCTTGGCTTACCAGAGTGCTCCGCTTTCGATTGCGGGTGGGAGCGCAGTCACGTGTTATTTTTCATACTTCGGGGGCTTTTTTCATTAATAGGAACAAATGAGCAGGCAGTTAGAACGTTGTTTTAGTGAGCAAAGGCAGATGTCGTTTCAAAATTCGCACATCTGCTTCATTGACAATTTGATAATTAGGTGAGTATTGCCTAAGTTACAAATAGTTATGACTACCTAATTATTTGTCTATGCTGAAAAAAAACAATACACTGGCAACAATATACACCTCGTTTTGTCCAAGTAACATTGTTGCTTTTTCCTTAAATTGGGCTGCGTGACAAAGGGACACCGTGCAGTTGCATCATATAGCGCTTACCGACGAAGCAGAATTTCGGAGGCTTACAAAGAGGGTCCAGCTTAAATTGAGGATGGCGCAGCGAGAGGTGGAAAGAAAAATGAGAGGTGTTACCTTCAGATGCAGGGAAAAATCAGAGTGGACCAAAGAAGAAACGGGGATTAAGGATATCATAGTTGGAATCAAGATGGAAAAATATCACGGGTCATTGAGGGTCACTGGCTGGTCATTGAGGGTCACTGGCTTGATTCCAGGAGAAGACAAGTGCGTGAGACGGATACAGAAAGTTGGGTGGGCAGATGAAATAAAGAGCTTTGCAGGTATAGCTTGGCAGCGGAAAGCACAGGACTGGGTTGATTGGCGGAACATGGGAGATGCCTTTGCCCTGCTGTGGGCGTATACGTAGGCTGACGATGATGACGATGAACTGGTGAAACAAAATCTTTCCACTCCTTTACGTAAAGGCCTATTTGCATCAAAACCATTTCGTTGTTCACTACATTTGCTGATGCATGGATCTGTCTGAATAATTCGTAGTTGTTAACATATTAAAGCAAGAACGTCGGCGCACATTCTCCTTTATTTATACGCAGCGTACTTTGCTACTTACGATCAGCGTTACCGTTAAGAGAGATGCTTTTCGTCGTAAAAAAATAAAAAAAGGAAAAAGACCATCTCTTAGTTGTTTTTTATACAAATATTTTCTTCGCAAAGCCGAGACTGTCGAATGTGAGAACCTTCTCATTGCTTAAGACTTGTTTCTCAAACTGGTAACTCCTAACAATATGGTTGACGCTTTCTTCAGGGGAAGGCGAGGGGGAGCAATGATTTGGGTGGAAGAAAAATGAAAATTGCCATATTTGTATATTTTTTATTGCGTGTACATTTTCTAACGTGCTTGTTGTTTCTTGCTGTGTTTTAAAAAAACATTCATGTAGTTCGGAGAGTTTCCGACGCTTATACGACTTCACTAGAAATTTCATGAGAGCACCTAAGTTAACTAGAATATCGTAATTTGTATGCACATATGCATTATGTATAGCTATTTTCCTTACAAAAAAACGCAGCTTTATCTAGACAAGAATCGCTTTTTATTTCATGCTGAAAATAAAAATAAAGGTGGTGGTGGTAAAACTTTATTACCCAAAATGGTCTATTGCATTTGCGGGGGAAAGTGCTCGGACGCATGTGTGACGCAAGCGGCGCAACTCATCATGTGGCGTCGCACCACGACTATTCCCTGAACTAAGGTCACCGACGGCTCCCGTTGATAAGCGCGCGTTTGCACCGGCATTCGAAGATATAAAGGGGGCGTTTATACGGTCTATGCAAACCATGTGGAAGTTGAACCGTCCCGCGACGCCGAACTCTTCGCGCGCTTGAGAGCCTGTCACGTGATCTTTGTTTCATATTTCACACATTACTCCTTTTTCCTACCAACCGGCTTGACGGCTTTCATGAGCTGAGTGACAGCGCGTGCGTGTGTGCCCAGGGTGGGGCTGAATTACCTTCTTTCTCATCATCTCGATTTTTTCTACTCTCCTGCATTTCTTTCCCGCCCACTCCCCATCCAGCGCAGTGCTGTTGAGATCATCTCCATTGAGACGCCGTACTGCCATTTTTTCTTCGTTTCTTTTTCTATCTCTCAAAGCCGCTACGTAGAAACTCTTGCGCCCGGGCTCGGTGACGTCCTCCCACTGGCGCAGGCGCACTTCGGTGCAACGTAGAGAACGGCGTGACTGACGGAGCAGCCAATGGTAACGTTTAGCGTGTCTCGTGGCGAATGGTTTTTCGCTCCGCCTAGCGATGTACAGCTTTCAGATTAAAATGCCTATGCACGGACGATGGGTAACTCAAAGTACAGCGCCGCCACATGCACTCTGCATTTCCTGTGCAATCAAGAAATCGGTCTCCTCCAGCGAAAAATGCACCACCTCGCGTGTTGGCTGCTGCAGCACGGTCAAAGACGGAAAGCTCGAATCGCCGTGGCTTGCCCTTTATGAGAGCCGAAAGATATATTAAGGTCACGACATTTATTCACCGATGACCATTGTTCCCCTCCAAACAGCGCCTTTGCGATTTCTCGGGCACTCAGAGTGTTTCTCTTTCTCCAGCTCGATACGGAACCACTTTTGCGAACCTAGAATGCGAAGCGCGCGCAGCTTTCCTTTTCGGTAGTTGGTTCTGCCACGGCTGATGTCCTGGCGTGGTTCTGCAAGTGAGCGGTAACACGAACTGCGCAGGGAGCTCATTCTCCCTCCCTCGAAACTATGCTGCGCTAGAAAGGATCGCAGAGCAGACAAAGCCACTCCAACTACGGCAATAGAGAGGGCAAACTACAAGAGTGTACACGGTTCGAATGGTGCGTCGCTATGGAAGATGCGCGCGGCGTTCGGCGGGCTATAAGCCAACCGCGAGAGAGTTGGCCCGAGTGTCGCTGTACCTGCGAAGCAGCTACACGGATAGAGCAAGCACACCACAGACAGGTGCTGCGATCCCACCTTTGCTGATCTCGTCTATAACAACAATAAGTTGGAGTGGATTAGCGAAGCGCGCTCACGCCACCAGCGTTATATAGCTGCGCTCCCTGAACAAGCGGCGTTACTCTGTCGGTTTCAGCCCGAACAACTCCTCACGCGACTCCCAACCGAGGTGTTCTTTTTCTTCCTTTTTTTTTACTGAAACATACAGGCGGCTTCTGCGGGGCGAAACACCAATTTTTTCGCCAGGGTTTACCGCAAAGCCCGTTCTTCTGAGGACCTCCTATCTCTTTCTCTCACCCAACTGCTGGAGGCTTTTCAGCACCTGCGTGTTTTGTGTATTCGCAATATTTCTTCCCCGGAGCAGCGCTGCACGTCTGTCCTTTGTATACACTGCAGCTGGAAGCAGCCATTGTTGTCTAGCTCCGAGAGCCTGTTCTCGGCCGCTTTGATGTCGGGACTCCTTTAAGGAAAATCCTCGGCTTGCTTCTACTTTCTTCTGTTTTCTTTATCTCAGCCCTTCGCGGGCCTCCTTCCAAATTCGAATGCCAGAACAAATGGATGTCGTCGGTAGCGAATACCCCCCTTCCCCCCCCCCATAGAGTTTGTCGTATTTTTACTGAGGCACCTGAACTACGCCAAGACGAATTGGGAATATGAATAAGTACTTACTTCTTGTTTTCTGAGTGTTGGCGTCATCATGCGGGGCAGTGGAAAAGGCCCAGTGCAAATATTTATGGAACTTTACTGGCTCGGTCATGTATGCATTATTATTATTATTATTATTATTATTATTATTATTATTATTATTATTATTATTATATTATTATTATTATTATTATTATTATTATTATTATTATTATTATTATTACATTGCCCGTCTTGCCTCCTGCATATTTTGACTCTTTTTACTCACGCTTTCTCTAACCTTTGTTTGTTTTACATTACGCTCGTTTTTCCTCATTTACTGTCAAATAAACGTCTTTCCCTTGTCGCAGGCATCGAGCAAGCCACGTCGCTGTCCTGCCCTTCACTGATGCTTTTCCTTACTACAGCCCCTCCATGAATAAATGACAGCTGCTTGATGTTTGCGGGCGTCCGCGCTGCCAGCCGAAATATGCTATTGTGGGCCTCATATCTCATTTTGATGTTTGTAGGCCGAATTGCCCCCGTCGAGGTGGAACGCGAGATAACCGAAAACAAAGAATTACTCGAAAAATGCCTCAGAAATAGCAAGAACCTCAACAGAAGAAATTGTTTTAAGCTTCAGTGCCTCAGGCCTAGATTGATTTGATTGATTTGTGGGGTTTAACGTCCCAAAACCACCATATGATTATGAGAGACGCCGTAGTGGAGAGCTCCGGAAATTTAGACCACCTGGGGTTCTTTAACGTGCGCCCAAATCTGAGCACACGGGCCTACAACATTTCCGCCTCCATCGGAAATGCAGCCGCCGCAGCCGGGATTCGAACCCGCGACCTGCGGGTCAGCAGCCGAGCACCTTAGCCACCAGACCACCGCGGCGGGGCCCTCAGGCCTAGAATACATGCGACAAGGATATCTATAGTGCCGTGAGTAATTTCATTATAACTACTAAACGAGTATCATTTTAATCTTGTCTATAATAATATTGGTTATTAAATTACGGTAAACTAACTCATCAATTCAAAATTGTTCACATCAGGTTAATACGGCAGTCTGGAATACAAGCTCAGCAGCACCGTACGTGTAGTCTGAATTTATTGTGTTACGTATAATTGCCATTTCATTTCTTTATTTTTAAAATTACTTTTTGAAATCTATTTTAAATTTTCGGCTTTGAATTCTTGGTCAATGTGCCACTGTGTACACGTGCCATAGATTAAAGGACAAACGAACAAAAAATAACAACTCCATGTTTCCTTGCGTTCTTAGTTGCTCAACATAGAAACCAGATAACCATGCACAGAGCCGTTTATTACACTGCTTCTCGTATAATCCTGGCGTTGCGTAGGCCGCCTGCATGAATCATAAGTCACAATCACATCCTTTGCGTTACGCAAGGATAAGTTAGCAAACAATTATGGTGTGTTTTCTGCCTGCGTTCATTCCTTCCTTTTGTTTTGCGCACTACAGCCCAATCACTCGGATTACCACTTTCACGGCGAAAAAATAATGTTTTAGGCGTAATTGCTTTGGTGATTCTTTGGTACTGAATAAGGCCTGCCGCGGTCGTCTAGTGGCTGTTACGGCGCTCCATTGCTGACCCCTAAGGTCGCGGGGTCGAATCGCAGCTGCGGCGGCGGCATTTCGATGAAGGTGAAACAACAGACACCCGCGTGCTTATGTTTATCTGCATGTTAATCATCGCAAGATGGTCGAACTCACTGGAGCTCTTCACTACGGCGCCCTTCCTAAATCGTATCGCGCTTTTGGAACGTACAACCCTTAAAGTAAATATATTACTCTTCTAAAAGCAAGGCAGTTTTCAAATCGCTTATAATACTTATTGCTACATGTCAACCAAGTGCACTTGATTTGCTTTCAAATGAATCGTAACCGGAGGAAGACAAAGTAATTCAAAATTTTATGTTACATTCATTGCACTTTTTTGTTTTGTTATTTCTGTCTTGACTGTTTGGAGTATTCAACACAATCTCGTCGGTTAAGAACTAAAGAAAATCTCATATTTACCACTTCGCAGGTCTACCTGGAATAGCGACATGGAAACTCAGCAATCACAACGTTACAGATGCTTCAAAACTACTGAGTAAGTCTGGATCGTTTCGTAGTCTAAGGGAGGGAAAAGAGATGCATGCAACGACGCATCACGGCAGTATTCCCAACTCTGTTGTTATTGCAATGATAAACAGCAGGTTTGAGACAAGAAAGTCAATGCACTCCCCATCACATCCCTTGAGTAAAAAAGAAGGAAAAAGGGCCAGTACCACCATTATAGTCACGCTATCCTCTGCTCGGCACAGAATTGCATTACAAGAATTACTTTGTTGGTTCTAACTGATATTACTTGAGTCTGCTAATAACCATGTTTTAGCGGACCATTAATTCAGCCTATTAAAGAATGATGAGACCCATCTCAATGCAGGCATGTTTGGCGACCCATTTTAAGCTTGAAGACGCCGCTGGTACACCACATCAGCTGCCTTTGAACTTTCGCGTTTTAAGAAGGACTGTATGAAGGGTGTCTAAGGGCCACATATGAGCCCAATGACTGGGTAATGGTCAACAATACTTATGTACACCTCGAAGGTGCCCCGATACAAAAATTTCGATTGTTTCTTTTTTGTGTGTGTGTCGAATGAAAGGCTGAACCTTCAGTAGCCTAGAAAATGTACTGGTTAGCAAAAGTTCAGCCTAATAAATAGCATGCTATTTTCATATCTAGTTTTTGTTCCTACTGCACTCTGGTATCGCAGCAAGACATGAGCTTCTCTTCAACTGCTCGTGCAAGATATCGTGACGTTTCCACGGCTGCTCCATTCCGTGGCTCCGTTGGTGACGCACAAGCGTCCATTTTAAATGCTTGCCACCTGACAATACCAATAAGCAATACTGTTGCGTGAGGTCACCAGAATTCAGAATGTAGTCCGACGTCGTGAAGGGTATGTGTGAGTACAGGTGCGCCATGCGAAAACAGATAGTGTTATCAAAATAAAGTTTTTTATCAGTGTGTACTGAGCTTCAAGCTCGCGCAGAGGCATCTGTGTATACGGGATATTTCTGCGGCAGGGCAGACTCACATTAGCGGCACACCCAGGTGAAGGAATAAACTAGTTTCGATTGACAAAATGTGCTTTGAGAATTCCAATGACGATGATTTCACCATAGTAGCTGTATTAATAGAGGAGAAAATCTATAGTTCAAAGTCGTTTGAAATTCACCAAGCGTAACAGCGTGCGTGGATTTCAATGTAATTTCGTATTTAGGTGACAATGATTGAGTAAAATTTCCAGAAATTCGGTCTTCGCAGTCTTCGTACTGTAGTTTTTAGAGCGTGGTGATAGATGGAGGCGAAAATGCTGTATGCATGTGTGCTCAGATTTGAGTGCACGTTAAAAAAACCCAGTAGGTAGAAATTTCCGGAGCCCTCCACTACGGCGTCTCTCGTAAAGATATGATGGTTTTGGGACATTATACCCCACATATCAATGGGCGTGTCCAGACGTCATACAGGTACGTCAGAGTACAGGCGCTGTTCCGTCATTATCTGTCCGTGTTTTTCCGTGCGCTAAAGAAACTACCCTGAGTATTCTGTCTTCTCAGAAAGCTTTCTATTTCAATTCTACCGACAACGAGCTACGTAGGTCTTGGTGAATGCTGTCAAGGTCGATGACGGCGAGGTGATTGGTGCGGCAATTTCAATGCGGCGTCACCGCTCGCATTTTCTTTTTGCGTGTTTTCCCGCTTACCAGGTATCTTCTCACTGCAAGCTGGGTCATTTAGGTGTCGTGAAGGATTACCTGCTAACGCGAAAAAATCGTTACTTTAAGTGTTTTCAGTGCAGTCACGAGTTTGAGTGTAACGTGAGAGGGCAGGCTTGCTCGTGCTTTTTCGCAGTTCCTCCGTCTATCGTGGACGTGTCCGAGCAACAGCAAGTGCTTCTCATGGAGGGCGAGCGCCTCAGCCTCCGCTGTCCAGCCACTGGTCAGCCGCCTCCCACGGTCACTTGGCGTAGGGACGATTCGGCGGCCATACCATTCGGTGCCTGGTACCGTACGTACACTCATTTCATTCACTAACATGGGCGAAAAAAACAGCATAGAACATGTGATTGGAAATGCAACATCTTCTGGACTTAGGTACTGTTTTACTATGTTTATACCACGCCCGTAGCTAGCAATCTTTTCGAAAGAAGGGTGAAGGAGCAGTTGATGGGGCCCTTGAATATTTAAGAAAAACATATCTTCTGATTATTTTCGGTAATGCAACCCTCCTCCTCCGCCTCATCAAAACTTTGGGGTGGTGAGAAACTCTACGTGCCTCCGGCTCCCTGGCGATGGGCCTGGCTCGGAGACACAACTAGCACAAACGTCGCAGACTATCATTACATCATACGTGATTGGTATGTCATTGAAAAGATTACGCAATGGCACATGTGTTTGAGGCAAGACATTTTATTTTATTTGTTCCCCCTTTTTCCGCCAAGTCTTGTCTTATATTAATTCACAGTTCTTGCTTATAAATCCAAGCTGACCATCAAATAAACTGTTATTTTAAGTCGGCACTCTGTCTTGTGCCTTATTTGTGTCTTGTTAAGTTCTGCTATGTCTATGAACTTTGCGAGCGGGCGGTTCCATGCTTGATCGTTTTTCTACAGAGAAAAATGTTCTGAGATCACAACAAGCGTCGCATGCGCCGTAGTTTTCCGCTGCCGTCACTGCTGGTGTCCGTAACCACTTTCGAGCGAAATAAGGAAAACTAAAATAGAAATCACAGCACACAGAGATTCAAACCCGTGTACCCAGCGTACACGCAGAGTATCCAACCGCAGAGCCACGCCGCTGCTTCAAACTCCGTTGCAAACTGATCTTAGACAGGCTTGATGTCGGGAAAGGAATGGCGTCAGTATGAGTATAATACAGCGTTTTATAACAGCAAAGAAGCAACTAGGCGTCACTCAATACAAATTGCGTAACGCATGGGTTGTGGAATACTCCAACCCATTGCTGAAGCTTGTTTTCGTTCACCTCCTATTAACTGTGGTGCACAACCACTGAGGGGGGAGGGGTGATTGGTGAAGAATTGAGTAATTTTATAACATAGTATGAAGTGTGTAGTGGGTACCACGCTTCTCTGAAGAATGACAAAGAATGGCATAGTGAATGCCGGCCTTTACACAATCATTATGATGATTTATGGCACATTAGATAACTTGCAAGGGTGCTTGGAGCAGTTTCTCAAATAGTGGTTAAGAAAGGCTCTGAACGACCGCTCTTCCAGCTTTTGCTGTCACTTGGCTGGTTTGCTGTGACAGGCCTGGCGTTTTTTTTATTTTTCGCACTTTCTCACACTGTTTCGTCGATATTGCAGTCGTACAAACTAGGACAGGTTGCCGTGCCAACCAAAAAGAAAATTTTTCTTTGAAACATGCCTCTTCGTCTGTTCCTGAATTCCGGTACTAATACAACGTTATATTTGGCGAAAGAAGTGAACAACCAGAGTAATTCAAGGTCTACTTGTAGAAACACATGAGAACGCTCGCTAATGGCTATCATCTGTGTCTGCCATACTTCTCGTTTAAACATAGCAATTTATTTAATGACAATGTTGTCTTGCTAATTTCTTCCGTTCGTCATTCAATCTTGACAAAAAAGACAGCAGGAATGCAAGGATGTGTAAAAAAGCCCTATTTGGCGGAATGCGTGAAGAATACGCATTGATACAATAACTATTATCCTAACACGTGGTTTAAGACACAACAAAAGGACGCACGATTTTAGATAGATAGATATGGAAGGTTCAACGTCCCAAAACCACCATATCATTATGAGAGACGCCGTAGTGGAGGGCTCCGGAAACATCGACCACCTGGGGTTCTTTAACGTGCACCAAAATCCGAGCACACAGGCGTACAACATTTCCGCCTCCGTCGAAAATGCAGCCACCGCAGCAGGGATTCAATCCCGCGACCTGCGGGTCAGCAGGCGATTTCAGGCTAACAAGATCGTAAACTCCCATGTTGTGGTGCAAGAGCTACCTTTCTATAGGCACAGAAAAAAAAATGTGCAAAGTCAATTTTGCAAAAAAAGTCACCGAAAGTTTTTGTATATTTAGGCAATTTAGTGTAAAGAGATTTGTGTTTTGATAGGCGGCAGTACGCTTGAGTCCTCTACACAGTGCTGCGCTTGAAAGGGCACGCTCACACACTTTCTTGTTTCTTTTCTTGGCCTGCAGCGATCCCGCGCATCGCTTTTCTCTCGCCAAAGGCTGGATAAGACGCGTAGTTTGATTGTACAACTTCTATAAATTTGAGTACCACAGCTTATCCGCCCACTTTTTCTGCCCTAACAAATGTATATTCCGAAATATACGAAGGCTTGATTTACTGGCGGCAAACTTTATGCAAAGCTATCAGCAAGCTGTCGAAAACATCACGCCTCAATGTTGCAGCATGTTTGGACAACGGCTCACTGGTGGTGCCAGTCTTAACTCGTTTTCTTCTGTACAAAAGAAGCCAAAGTTCTGAGTCCCACCAGCCATGCTCTTGGTTGTTTTATTGTTGCTCTGTCTCATTGTACACGGCGTCGCTGCCGCCCGAAGCACAAACAGTTGTTTTATAGAAGCTCGACCATTCAAATAACAGAGTGAAAAGGGGTAAACTTGGCCTAATGAATCTATGCCTGATTTTGTGGCTCTTGCGTGTTCCTTTTTCAAACACTCGGCGTTTTCTTCTCTTAAACAGTCTCGCACTTCCGCCGCTACGAAGCGGGCTTTTTTGTGCCCTACCCGAAAGGGACATGTTCCTGGAGTATAGAAATGGACAAGAACGACAACGAGTCGAGGAGAGAGAGAGAGGGCACTTCACTTTAAATTTAAATGACTACGGTGCTCGTGGGGCCATGAAGGAACCTAGTTGCCGGCAAAGAAATTTAATTTTGCATTGACTGAAGTGTAAGTACCTAGCAGCTCGTAACGCGTCTGTCGTAGGTAGGTAGCCCTAGTGTCGCCAGGAAGAAGACTGAGTATGGTGCGCGTCATGTGCAGGGCGTAGGGCACGAAAGAAAGAAAGAAAGAAAGAAGGAAAGAAAGAAAGAAATGAAAGAAAGGAAGAGAGAAGGAAAGAAAGAAAGAGAGAGAAAGAAAGAAAGAAAGAAAGAAAGAAAAGAAAGAACGACAGATAGATAGATAGATAGATCGATAGATAGATAGATAGATAGATAGATAGATAGATAGATAGATAGATAGATAGATAGATAGATAGATAGATAGATAGATAGATAGATCGATAGATAGATAGATAGATAGATAGATAGATAGATAGATAGATAGATAGATAGATAGATAGATAGATAGATAGATAGATAGATAGATAGATAGATAGACATAAAGAAGAATAGAGAAAGAAAGAAACGCAGAACTGTCAAATAAAGGGTCCACTACATAAATTTACTATAGCTTGAAAATGCTCATCTAAGAGCAAACTAAGAATTCTGAACTCTCTTCTTTAAAATGCCTGTTCAATAGAAACATAGTTGCAGCACGGCGTCATTACTAGCATAGATAAACGCAAACCTGTATTGCCTTACTCTGTGTGTGTTGTGCATTTTACATCGGTATACGGCGAATT
This sequence comes from Rhipicephalus annulatus, assembly GCA_013436015.1. Lineage (NCBI taxonomy): Eukaryota > Metazoa > Arthropoda > Arachnida > Ixodida > Ixodidae > Rhipicephalus > Rhipicephalus annulatus. The sequence goes on along the minus strand of WOVY01003364.1, from coordinate 154,707 downwards.
TCGTGAATGAAATTTTAATGTATTTTGTTATAAACGATTTCTCACCTTTGGGAGGTTGGAGATATGGAAGCAAAAACCTCATAGGTATCAAACATGAAAATCGGCTGCAGCATTTGTGAAAGCTTGTATGATAGACAAAAAAAAACGTATCTCACGTTTTGCATAATGCTCAATATTTCAGGCGCTACAATTGATCATGATAAATGATAGACGTGTCAGCGCGTGCCTATCATTTATCAAATTGAGACATTCTTTTTTTTTCTCTCCTTTTTTCTGTTTCACGATTGTCAGCTATAGAGTATTTTCCCAGTCAGCCACCGAAACAATGGGCGAATGACACATGTTGCACTTTTTGTGAACAGCGTTGTCAGTTTCGAAGAGTGCGTCTCGGTGTGGGAGGCAGCAGAGTGAGACGGGAAAATTCAGGAAATGAGATCCACCTCGGGCATTCACTTGTATCGGTACAATTGAGTGAAAAAAAAGCAAATCTATGTGAAAAAAAAAACGGTAGCTTTGGATGAGTAATGAGCACATAGAGATCTAGGACCATGCTCTAATTAGTTGGAAGTAATTTTAAGAAGATGTTGTGAGCTGATGAGAATGGTGCAGGTTACGATAACACAGAACCCCCATTACACATGACCGGTAAAATTTCATGCGCACAACCAGGAATACGGATACAAGCTGATAAAAAGCAGTTTGGTAAGATCTTTATATTTCACGGTGTAACAGGGTGGGATGTTTCGACCTGTACTTGTTGCATCGCGATTAATAAGTAATGTATTCGTCGCGATTATTAAGTAATATATCATCTGCTCTGATCGGCTCTTCTTGGTGCCGACCAACGAAAAGTTTCTCATGGCCAGGAGCTGGGGACATTGATGTAGTTGAGGAAGCTGCGACCATCTCTCACTACAGAAGCTAAATTTGCGCGCGCGCTGCCCGCACCAGTAACTCGTTCACCCACTTCGTTTCGCTCCCCCGATCACCGTATTCTAATATTTACCGCATATCAACGAAGTGAATGATGAGAAGGGGGTGAAACATGGGTGTATTATTCGGGTAACCACCCCCGTACATCGCCCACTGGAACAAGGAAATGAGTGACAACGCGTGTGCACACTACATGCAATGTTATTTTATTTTTGGAATATGTTATCGAGGTTCGTACTTTGTTTTACACGAAGAGCAAGCCAACTACTCCCTGTGATCGTCATCGCCGGCTAATCGTCGCTGCAGCAAAGCAATGGTGTTAGTCCGACATGGTTCGTTTTAAATGTTGGTGATTTTCATAAAATTGTCAAACCAAAGGTGATCGCATAGCTTGCAGCTGTGGCCGAAAAGCTTGTCAAGAACACGCTTCAACAGAGCGTCGGCGCCGCCTATCTCAGGTAGCAAACAGTTCTGACCGCTTACCGCACTCTCACCGCCTCCGGGTTCGCTTGCTTGCATCACCGGATTGCGGCAGCTTCAGCAGCACTGAAGTGCACTTGTAATTGAGTATGGGCTTTTCATGTCGCTTTCTATATCACTGTTCATATCGGGTGCGCTTGATTGATATGTGGGGTTTAACGTCCCAAAACCACCATATGATTATGAGAGACGCCGTAGTGGAGGGCTCTGGAAATTTCGACCACCTGGGGTTCTTTAACGTCATATCGGGTGCGCCGTTATAGACCTATGGCCAAAGAGAGAAAGAGGGCTGCAGCGAGAGTGAGCCCTAAGCCAACGCCGCGCCCCCAGCAGACTCGGATCAAACCAGCGCATGCTGGATGGATAGGTGGATGTATCCTCCTGTGCCCTTTAAATTGGGCGGAGGCTCACGCCACTTAGCTATGAAGTTAAGTACTATCACTATATGTTGAGGGATTGAATTTCACTCGCGCTTTGATTGTAGCGACCAATCAGTTAGCCTTCCACTGGTTATTTCTATTTGTTTAAAGTCTATTTTTCCTTCACTGTCCTCCCTAACCCCCCAATGTTTTGAAGAATTCCGTGCCATTATGTTGGAATACAGGGTGAAGCCCTTTACATAACATTATCAAATGTTCAGCCGTTTCTCCCTCTTCTCCACACGCACTACGTAACGTGTCTGTACTTTCCTAGTTGGCTCGGTACGTCTGGGTCCACAATGCTCCCGTTCTGGCTTCGAACAGCAGAGAACTACCCTGAAAGTTATCGTCTTCACGTATTGGTTCCGGGTAGATTGCAGTACCCCGAACAGACTCCGTTGAAACTACGGCGCCAACGAACGGAGGGACATGGCTCGACCTTAAAAAACTTCGCCCATAACACTTGGGGAAAACGGCCTGCTATTCTTACACACCTAGACACAATTTATCAGCAAATGAGGGCATTTGAAAGAAGAGTGAGGCGGACAAGAATGGCCTAGCAAGTTGCATGGCTTTATCTACAATATTGATTAGCATATAAACCCAATGTGCTTCTCACTCAATCGAGTACCTCGAATCGTTTGTGAAACCTCTTCACTGGGTGTTGTAATCAAAGTTAAAGGACAAAAAAGTAGGTCTAAATTAAGGCAGCGCTCATAGGCCGTGAGGCAAAGCGCCTGTCAATGGAGGCGCTTTGTGGTAGGTAATTGGGATCGCGTCTAAAATCTTCTAGTGTCTTTTTGCTCTGAGAGTCGTTTTCAATACCGTATTTTGATCGTGGCATACGATTTTTTGATGTCTCCGTTCCCGTTAGCTATTCCCGCAGTCGAGAGATGGTGTGACATGCACGCCTCCAAAATACTGCGGATGTTTACTTCCATCGTTGTTTCAACATCGATTTTCACATATCACTAAACATAAAAACAGTCGTTAAGCTCAGTTGTGTGACTTGTGTGAAGAAATCGTTACGCATCGGATCAAACCTGGATAGCGTATATTGTTAACAGTATGATCGATAAACCCTGCAGGCTATCCCAGACGCAACTGTTGTGGTTGTTTTCATTGATGTGATAAGTTGGAATGCTTAGTTTGTACAGGCATTCAGTAATTTAGTAAGTAAAACAAAATATTCATTTTAAATTACACCTCTGTGTCCCTCGCACGATAGAAAAAGTGTTTCGTATCTCGACATTTTAATAGGAGTCTCTGTGTTGGTTTTGCAACTAACTGTGTGGATGGGGATTGGTTTCGCAACTAACTTATCTGAATTCGGTGTGTGAAAAGATGATTACAGAAACTTTCGATGCGGGCCCTCAGGCAAACCACTGGGGGCTCTAAAAACTGGCACATGTCGGTCCTCATTGAGAAATTATACGGGAGTATTGTACCACGTTAGCGTACGTTGGCAAGTGCTGGACTTACAGCATCCGGCACCTGTTGTTCATGCATAGCTGAGAGGGATTTTAGCTCACCACTTCTTTTATTTTCATCCCTTAATACCCTTCTATTGGCGTAGAATAGCAAACCGGACGCGCGTCTAGTTGGTCACCTGGCTTCCTTTCTTTCTGCCTCCTCACTTACCATTATGAGCTAGGCAGCGGAATATGCTTGTGGGATATCATTCCAGACGCGAATGGTGTGCACAAGCCCATATAAATTTACGATTGCTAAGATCGTGTTGTAGCCTGTCCGTTAAAACGCTGTACTAAGGTTTTTTTTTTTTGCGTACAAAATGTGTCTTCTCGACTTTCTTCAGATTGATCACTTCTTTTGGACTGCCACGACTATTGCGATGGTGGGATTTCTCGTTGTTACAACTTTTTTTTTTCTTTTTGCGGAATCCATTTTTATAGAATTCGACAGTTGTTCTCTTACAAAAATAATCTGAAGTGTGGCCGATGACATAACCTATCCTCATGAATAAAATTAATTTACATATTTGCCTAGGAGCCCCGCTGCGGTGGTCTAGTGGCTAAGGTACTCGGCTGCTTACCCGCAGGTCGCGGGATCGAACTGCTGCATTTTCGATGGAGGCGAAAATGCTGTAGGTCCGTGTGATCAGATTTCAGTGCACGTTAAAGAACCCCAGGTGGTCGAAATTTCTGGAGCCCTCCACTACGACGTCTCTCATAATCATATGGTGGTTTTGGGACGTTCAATCCCACATATCAATCAATCAATTCGGAGCCCTCCACTATGGTGTATCTCATAATCATATGGTGGTTTTAGGGAAATAAATCCCACATATATGTCTATCAGTATTCGCCTAGGAATAGGTTAAATGCTTATTAAGTTTGAAAAATGATTCACAACCTACTAAATATACACTTTCGATTGCACGTTTACGTAGAGCCGTTTGATGAAACAACGAAAGCAAGGCGTTAAGTTTTCTCTATAATTTGTTTATTGCCGAGAGGCTACTTCTTGTTATAAGGCTTAAAAAGAAGCTAAAATTGATGGTGACGTAGCCTGCATCGCTGTCTTCGCAGTCACGTCGCTGGAGGGCGACACCTTCAACGTGAGCCGTGCGACGCGAGACCACATGGGCTCGTACGTGTGCATCGCCTCCAACGGCGTTCCCCCGCCCGCCATGAAAAAAGTCATCCTGGAGGTCACATGTGAGCCTCCTCTATCTCTCTTTACATTCAGTGCTTAGCTAGATGCAAGTGTTGTTTGAAAGATAACCACGGGGTTCATCGTGCTTGTGTCTTCGAGGTATTAAATTGTTTTGTGTGATTCCGCATTTTTATGATGACACATTATATGCTTGACATCTAGTGGAGTATTCTGTAGGCTCAAAGAAAGAATAGAAATCGCATGGGTTCAATTTTTTCATTGTTCGACTTGTATTCATTGGAACGAACCCACCATAACGCTGAGGATAGTTTGGAGGAGCTTATTTTAGATTCAGTGTGACATAATCGTGGAAAAGTAAAGTGGACGGAAAGATAACTTGCCACCGGCAGGAACCGAACCTGCTACTTTAGAATTACTTGTCCGTTGCTCTACCAATTCAGCTATGCTGGCGATGATTCCCTCGTCCATGTCAATAAACATATCCGCGCAGCCGGGAGTGTTAGCACTGATCGCAGCCATGATGGATTTGTTTCCGTATACTGCACCGACGAGGAACTCCCGCCCTGCTAAACCCACTTCACTGTCGCAGTTCCACCACTTATCAAGATCCACAACTGGGCTGTGGGTGCAACCAATGGCTCGAGCGCGGTGCTGGAGTGCTTGGTCGAGGCGTTTCCGCGAGCGTTGAACGCATGGCTGTTCGGGGACCAAGGCACAGCCGTGCAGCCTGGGGCACGTCACACCCTGCGTGAGGAAGAGGCTGGCCCTTATGCTAGTCGCATGCAGCTGCGCATCGACCCCGTGCTACCGCAGGACTTCGGCATGTACAAGTGCGACAGCCGCAATGCCCGAGGACACGCCGCCGGTGTTCTCACCGTATTCCGTGAGTGTTACCATAACTATACATAACTGCGTTTAAGGCGTAGCGTATGAGATACTCACGCAAGAGGGTTGGTGAGCAGTGCACAAAGAGATGGGGTTTTGTGGTACGCTCTTGCGCACGAGGCTGCGCATAATTCACCGCGGCAAGCTGCAAATAAAAAAAACACGTATGGAAGCTCCACTGCAGTGAAACCTGAGGAGGTGTGTTGCACAGAGGCCCAGTTATTCCCGTTCGCAGAGCTTGCACTGCTTCTTTCACCGAACCGACGATTACGTAAACGCTTGGGATAAACATGTATAAGGTTTCCCCGGTACGTGCAAAAATCGTGTAATGAAGATCTGGAAACTCGGTGTGCGACATGCGCGCTAAATTTTACTGCAGCTATGAACTTCCTGCTTGTTACAACAATCGATATATGTGTCGCCTACCACTAGCTCTGTCAGGCTCTTTACCCCACAAGATGTAGCGAACCAGCGCCGGTGAAGCGTATGAGAGGAGGGGCATTTGTTTGCTCGGCGAAACGGCGGCGCTTTCCTTCAACCACACACATTCATTCCTCTCTTGAAACCACCACCGCAGTAGTCAGAAATGCTTTCAATGATGCTTAGCTAAATATTTACAATACTTTTTGGTTGTTTCTTTTATTTGTATTATTTTTAAGATTGTTCGTTCAATTTAACCTAACTTTAAGCATTGCCAGCTTTGTTATGACCTGTATAGAGCGCATTACTTTGTGAGCTTCGCTCATGAAAATGAAGCGCGCATAGCCACGAACAGTATACTATAGGAAGCGGTCTAAAGGAAGAGGTGACAGGCTTTAAGCCTAGTGAAGCCATTGACACGTAGGTGCCCGCCAGCTCTGCTATTACCCAACCTCGCTCGACCTAGTAAAGATGTGCCTTTTTTTTAATTTGGAGCACGTTGCAGTGCCTCATGGGCGAGCTCGCAGTATAATAGACTGCGCTACAAGATCGTACCAGCATTTGCATGCATGATTACTGACCATAAAACACGTGGAGACATACTTTTTGATAACCGCACTTCCTCCGCACCTAAGCACTCATTACTGTGCCTGTCACGCTCAGCGGCTCCTAACCGCCGGAAATGCTTCAAATAAAATGTTGCCTAGGGACACAAATAACATGAATAATAACATGAATACTATTTAAACAAAATACTGCAACCTTGCATTACGTACGAAGCCTTGCTTTTTACAACAAGGTCGTCGGTGGAAACAACAGAATTCCTCCTGGAGCAAGGCGTCAGTTATGACCTGACAAATAAATTGAATAGTGACCCCATCGAAGCAATCTTCGGAAGAATGCGGTCAATGTGTGGCGGTGATGACATGCTTGATGCTAAAGCCGTTAGAAGTCTGTGTATGTTCAGCTTGTCATTCTGCAGCACGGGAATCCCAACACCGACTGCGATTGGATCCATGCAGCGTACTTGGACGACGAAGTGGCAACCTAGACACGGTGACGGGCCGATCTGAAATACGCAGAACGCTTACCACTTAGAATTTGTTGAAATTCCTGTTCCTTAGCCATGGTGTAAGAAACAGTGGCAGTTGCTATGGTCATTGCTCGGCGGCAGCTTGGCTATATTCAACAGAGGTGGCTCCCAGCTTTGGCGGTAGCTATGGCAATGGTGCAGGAGGGTCATCATCATCATCATCATCATCAGCCTGACTACGTCCACTGCAGGACAAAGGCCTCTCCCATGTTCCGCCAGTTAACCCGGTCCTGTGCTTGCTGCTGCCAATTTATACCCGCAAACTTCTTAATCTCATCTGCCCACCTAACCTTCTGTCTCCCCCTAACTCTCTTGCCTTCTTTGGGAATCCAGTTAGTTACCCTTAATGACCAGCGGTTATCCTGTCTACGCGCTACATGCCCGGCCCATGTCCATTTCATCTTCTTTATTTCAACTATGATATCCTTAACTCCCGTTTGTCCCCTAATCCACTCTGCTCTCTTGTTGTCTCTTAAGGTTACACCTACCATTTTTCTTTCCATTGCTCGCTGCGTCGTCCTCAATTTAAGCTGAACCCTCTTTGTAAGTCTCCAGGTTTCTGCTCCGTAGCTAAGTACCGGCAAGATACAGCTGTTATATACCTTCCTTTTGAGGGATAGTGGCAATCTACCTGTCATAATTTGAGAGTGCTTGCCGAATGTGCTCCACCCCATTCTTATTCTTCTAGTTACTTCAATCTCGTGGTTCGGCTCTGCGGTTATTACCTGCCCTAAGTAGACATAGTGTTTTACAACTTGAAGTGCACTATTACCTATCTCGAAGCGCTGCTCTCTTTCGAGGTTGTTGTACATTACTTTAGTTTTCTGCAGATTAGTTTTAAGACCCACCAGTTACGAAGTAACTGCTTCTAGGTTGCGCTGTTCCGACATTCAGTTCCGACGTTAACCCCCTATGATCAACCGGCCTTGTTTCTTAAACGTTACACGGCTACTGTAAACTTCTCTGTTTTTTTTTTATTAATGGACGTCTTGCTGCCAGCTTTAACAGCTTAGCTGTGAGAAGAGGAACGTTAACTCGCCAAGTAGTCCACTATATATTCGACTGAGAACAAACATAAAACGCGGATCTCTCGCACGGTGGCTTGCATTGTCTTGCAAGAAGTTTGCACCCCTGTTCATGCTGCAGGAGCTTTTTTTCGTATTTTTTTTGCAAGAGGGCCTCTGCAGCTTTCCGGTAAAATTGTTGAAAGAAACGTAAGTGGCAAAACTGTTTGTGTTTGTTTGCAGAAGTGGATCCGTCAAAGATGCCGCCAGCGTCTGAGGAAACAAGCTACACTCTCTACGGACACGGTGAGTGTCTTCTTCACTCGTGAAGCCTTTGGTAGCTGCTAGGCAAATTTTGTTTCAGTGGATCCTAGATTGTATGATAGTTGACAAGACTACTCGTTCATCGCAGAACTTGGGCGAAAAAAAGAAACAAGCCATGTTTGCTAATATAGCTCTTATAAATAATACGTCTGTTTACGAATTTGTAAGCGGGCTTTCACGCAACACTAATGTTTAAGTGAAAAATCCCCTCGTGACAAAAGCAACGCATTGGCCGATTACTGAGAAAATAAGTAATAAATAAATAAACCTGGAGTAAGACACTTTTCCGGAATCCCATGATGACTGCACTCGAAACCACTTTCGGATAGCGAAGTGAGCAGACTAATAAAAAAATTGAGGTTAGCGTGAATTGAAAAGCTAGTTATTACAGTAATTGCAACCATCTCTGCCGATCATCTCTGCTGACTTTATGCTGAAGTCAATGGCCACTGGCCTTTCAGTAAGTGACAAAATTATCCTACCCAAAAACACACTTTTTAATGGGAAAGCATTCACATGCAAGGGTGAAAACAGCGCGTACGGTACGAGAACGAGCACACAAGGAAAGATACAGACACGCAGCGCCGGTGTCTGTGTCTTTCCTTCTGTCTGTCCATTCTCCTCAATACGGGCTGTTTTCGGCTCGGTATGCACAACCAACTAGCTCTAAATACGTTATTTGCATGCAGACTCATAGAGTGAGCCGTCCGTCAATAAGGTCACCACGAATAAGCAAACGTATCAAACATAACAAGTTTTCGATGCACGATGCTGGGGCTGAATCCAGGCGTGCTCTTTCCGAAGACAGGTGTCTTGACCAGTGGGCTACAATTGCATCCACGTTTTCATATTAAGAATATGTTCAAAACATATGAATGCGTTGTAGAGGTTGTACCTGATAAATTAAAAAAAGCGTACTATAGTAACAGGTGGGGTCGGGCTAGCTTATAGGTGTTCCCTATTTGAAACTGCTCAGCCCAAAAGTCTGGCCTCTCGTTGCTCGGAAAGTCATTGCCGGCCCCTGTTCGAAAAAACGCAAGTTCTTGCCCTCCACCCTAATGATTACACCTGGATCATCATTGCGGTCGCAACAATGGCTGAACAAGGTCGTTCAATATATTTATCTGACAAAAAAACTATTTAGTTGAATTCATCAGCACTAGGTTATGTAGAGTAGTTACTGTTCTGCAATTTCATTCTTTATATTTCTTGCGGAGGTGTGGATGTAAGAGAATTGTAGCATAAACGTGTGCTTTTTATCCTTTGTTTGGGCTATATATTTGTTTGTTGAAAGCATAGGCCTGCAAATGAACTGCATCTCACATATTACTTAGAGTCACTCAATAGGTACTTTTTTTTTTTCTTCAGCGCTCACTATGACTCTGACTCATCAAAAATTTTCCTCAACCGGGCTCACTTGGCTGACTCATTGAACGTTTTGTCATCCTGACTATTTGTACTTAAACTCACGGGCATATTACTCAGCCGTACTCACTTCGACTCAGACTCACGGCTTCACTTGAGTTGGTGTGAGACTGAGTGATTGAACTGATTAGTCCGTCGGCGGGAGTTTAGAGGTTTCGATCAATTGGTGCTTTACAATACGGCTTTTCATCTTGCACTTTCAATAGCTATCAGTAGTTTCAATATATTCAAAACGCTTTTTGATGAAACAGGCAACTGACCCGAGATATCTTAAAAAATTTCTGTGAAAGAGTTTTGGAAAAAAGTCAGAGCACTCCCCAACCCCCTTGTCCTTTACCTCATGCCTCTTATCAATACTGAATGTTAACACGGGTGTTATTTTGATGTGCTTGGAGTTTGAACGCACAAGAACTGTCAACAATGTTCGGTGGAGATCGCGCCTCAGAGTTCGATAAACTTCACGGTTATAGCACATCGCTTTGGTAAAATTGCGCACAGGACGCGAAGTCAAGCCTATTCAAGAGCTTCAGCGAACACCAGCAAAAAGTTTGGAAAGTTCGATGCGTGATATATAAAAGGCAGCGCGACACAGCGATGATTAGTTTTTCGCTATCGTGGTAAAGTGTGTATGCTGTCCGTTTTCCGGCCATAACTTTCCGTTTCCCGGCCATAAGTTTGGCCGAATATAAATTCTCATCTTCGACTACGCCAACTGCTGCCTTTGTCGACGTCACGATAATGTGACAACACTGTGGTGGCGCACAAACGATACTGCTTTGACGTATGTATAAATTGACTTGAGTAAAGACGTAAGTTTAAATGAAGCTGATAGTAATTCTGAACATAAATAAATAGCAACTTGTAATAAATTATTAAAAGTTAGAAGCCTTATCCTTGTTGTTCGTGTGTTGCCTTGTCTGTTTTTGCATTTAACAGTTTTTAGTGTGGAAGGCGAATATATTTTTGAACACGTATCTTAATTTTGCGGTAGTTAGAGATAAAAGGCATTTGCAGAAAAAAAATTGTAGACCCGACGTGGAGAATTGTACACGTGAGGAACGTTCTGACTTTTCTCACGTCCAATAATTTTCTATCGAACACTTGCTGCGGTGGTCGCGGGAGGCACCGCACATAAAGCCAGTCTAGAATGTGACAAATGCTACGAATATGATCAAAGATGTCATAATAATGGTGTCGGAAAACTACGTTATGTAGAGAAACAATCTGAAATAAAACTCAACGTTTACGCATCACTGGGATAACTCTCAAAGGAGAAACTGCTGCTGGACTTCACTGTGAGAAAGTTCTACCATATAGGTTCCGCTTGCTTACAATTTGCACACTGTATTTTCCAGCACCACCTCCTCGCGTTGTTGAGGCCGAGTGCCCGGTGTGCCCTGACTGCCCGTCGACGCATGAGTGCTCCCCCAGCAGAAAAAGTAAGTTGCACTCGAATGTATTAATAGCCGCATTTAGGCAGCGCCACCTTTAAGCAGTGCATGCGTTGTTTGTATCCCTGCTTTGCAATCCATCTTTTCGAAAATTCATTTTAGAATGTTCACATGATCATGTATTAACCAACTAGCCTTCCGTTTTCTCCTGGACTCCTTTCAGTCTACACTATTATTGTGCAGTGCACCTGACACAGCACATGAGAGGACTAAAAAAACACAATTGGAACCAAGTACATGTGCTACGTGAGTGCGAGTGCGTGTGTGTTATTGTTTTCTTTTTGAATTCGAATCCCAGAGTATGTTGCCAGCATGCTATATGTCTACGGTGCAGTTGCCCTCACCGCTAAAACCGCGTGTAAAGCCACGTGTACTGAGATTCCTCAACCACACTTCTGCAGGTTAATACGAGCGTGTTTGTGTTTCCGTCCGTCCCATAATGACCTGTGTCAGTTCGCGATACTAATCACATGCAAAATGCGATGCCAACATTTTCACCGTGCCCCATTGTTCAATTTAGAGATTTGCCTTCTACTGCGTTATTCACTGGGTTTAAGAACATGAACACAGTGTGACAACACAAGCACACCAGCTTGTACATAGGGAACTCACGTGTGCATCGCACGTGCATAGCCAACTCACCATTCCTATGCCGTATTCATCATGTACTTGTGTGCCCAACAGAAATTAGCGACACAAAATCTAGATTTTCGCGAGAGATTCCAGCTGCTCCATATTGAAAGTCAAGCAAGTATGAACAGCCAGAAGAATTACTTTTACTGCTGCCTCATAACGGCCCGGGGAATGCTAGACGCCACACAGAATAACGACGAGTCAATAGCAACAACATCAAAACAGTCGTTTACACTACGCAAACATGTGATAATGCTGAAGAGTGGGGGCATTGACTGTGACTCCATGCCATTGGGGGCCATGCTGACAAGAAGCGGGGAATAAGATGGAAAGGTGGGCTAGTTGGTAATTCATGAATGTTCGGCGAACTGGCAGCGCGAGAGGAACACAGACACGAAGAAAAAAGGAGGCACAAAGCGCACAGCGCTCGTGCGCTGTGTGCCTCCTTTTTTCTTCGTGTCTGTGTTCCTCTCGCGCTCCCAGTTCGCTGAACAATCAGGAAGAGGGTAATATCCGAGGTTATTTTTCGTGACGAAGCTTGGTGGTACCAAATTTTTTTTGATGTACAAGAATCTAATGTTTTAGAACAGCCTTGAATAAACATTGATTCACATTTATTAGCCTTACTCGCGAACGCTTGCGCCGAATTCTTGACGCGAGTTCATGAGGACATCGTGCCTTTATGCGGCCGTTTTTATTACGATTATTTCTGACGTTTTACAGCAGGGAAGCCTGGACTCTTCAATGTTGAGAGCATAGAAACTGTCTACAACACATCCCACTGGCTTCCATTGAAACCTCGTGACACAGGTGACCGTGTACATTTCTTACGTTTCCTTAAAGTTTATTGAAAAATTACTGTCACTGCAATGGCAGTTCTATCACCGTCATTTGGCTTTTGTGCATGTGTTTGTTGTTACTGAATAGTTAATAATAGTACATACATGTAGCGCATACTCGATTTTATGCAATTTATTTTAAGCAACAATTAGCATGATACCATTCTAAGGTCAAGTAACATGAATATTTACCGAGAATAACAAATTCTAGTCAGGGAAATCTTGCATACCTGTAGCTAACAAAATATCTAATAGGCGGAAAGTTAGTGCAACAGCAAGTGTATAAGTACCGCTTTATATTTTTTTACCTTTAACATTTATTCTCACGTGAAAAAAATTATGGCTTTAAATATGCCTGAGGAGAACTTGACATGAAATTTTCCGCTTTGCTCCTCTTATTTCTTTTTCCGGTGTCGTTACGATCGGCGTAGAGTGCCGGACAAAGCGCCGCTACCTGGTCAAGGTGGGGAAGCCGGTGCTCTTCAGGCACAACAACGCCTCGTGGGGTGCGTGGATGCGAGACTCGTTTAAGCGCGCCTTCGACGCCAGCAAGTTCTGGGTGACGCTGGACGGCGACCGCACCACGCTGCTGGAGTACGTGGACGGCCACTTCACGCGCCGCTACTCTCTGCCGTACGCGTTCCGCGGCAACACTCAGGTGGTGTACAACAACTCGCTCTTCTACCACCACGAGAACACGGACAGCATCGTGCGCTTCGACCTGGGCAACAAGTCGACCGCGGCGCTGTCGCTGGCTCGCGACTTCTCCAGCGGTCGGCTGCTCTACGCGACTCAGCACAACGCGATGGACATCATAGCCGACGAAAACGGCCTCTGGGTCATCTACGCCAGCAGCAGCACCAACAACACGCTCGTCGTCAAGTTCCACGAGCGCGCCATGCAAGCCGAGCGCGTGTGGAACCTCACGCTCGACCACCGCACCGTGGGCGAGATGTTCATCGTGTGCGGCGTCCTGTACGCCGTGAACAGCGTCAGCGAGACGACCACGCGCATCGCGTTCGCCTTCGACCTCTACGAAGAGCGAGCGCTCGAGATGGCGCTCAACTTCAGCAACCCGTTCCGCAACACCTCCATGGTGAGCTACAACCCGAGTGACGGCGCCATCTACACGTGGGACATGGGCCACCAGCTGCTCTATCCGCTTCTCTTCTCCAACTCCACGTCGTCGCACACCGCCAGTTGAGTGGTCGTGGCCACCGCTGTCCTGTTGCTGCTGCTTGCCTTCGCCGCCGTCGTTCGCCTCTGACCGCGGCTTCTCTGGACTCTGTGCCTCACGGACGCTTTGCAGAGCGCTTCGTCATCCCGTGCTGGTGAGAGCCGCCAACAAAATGGTTTGCACTGTGGCGTAGTGTGCTCCAGTGTACTGTTACACTTCGCCATGAAGGTGATCTGCGGCGTGTTCTCTACGCAAGGCACTCATTGGTCAGTGTCACTGTTCCGTGGTCTCGATCGATAACTATTCGCATTCTCCCTTGTCTTCACTGCAGTAGCCACTGTGATGGAAACTCTGTGCTATGGTGATCATACCAAAAGAAGCGCCTTGCGTCGCTGGGAAACTGCGTTGTGCCTCGCATTTCGCGCGTTTTTTTTTTCATTGCTACACATTATGCTAACTGACAAAGGGATCATTATCAAATAAGAGCAACTGGTTTCTAAATGGTGGCTGTATAGCTGCGTGTGCGGCCACGCGTGTTGCATCCACGCGTGTTGCATCCACACTGGAGCATCATCAAAAACTTTAATGAGTTTCATGCGGTGTGTGCGACAAACAAAAAGCGATGTTCCTGTTTGCGAACTTCTAGGAAAAGTGATGGCGAATTGATATTGCTTTGTTTGCATTCTCCCTGTGCAACATAACAATGTTACCGGGAACCAATGAATCCTGTCGTTTAGGCGCTAGTTTCACATGTGATGTTATAAACACTATTTCTTTTGATAAAACATCAAACATGGCCAAATCGACAGAAAAACTTTCAGTGGAAAGGCTGGATAGGACTTCGAACGAGGAAACGGGCTTCATATGAAGAGTTAGTGACTTCTCATTTTTATATGTAACAGCTAAATAACACGACAACACGCTGTTTTAACATGATGAGGTCTTCGAGAGATAACTAAGCACAGTTTATTTTTTAATCCATCTCCCACTGGGTAGATAGCATAGGCACGCAGTTCCTAAATCTTATAGAAGAATAAACCTTTGTATCGGGCCAGTTGGTATGAATTCATCTTGGTAGGAAGCGCAGCAACTATTATATGAAACTCACAACGCAAGCGGAGCTGCTTGTGTTGTGTGTTTCATTTATTAGTTGCTGTGCTTCCTACCAAGATGAATATAGAAGAAATCAGTCACTATGCCGATGCTCATCACTTTGATGGCATTCGCTATTTTGGTTCGGCGGGTTCACGTTCTGCCACATTTTATCATACTTTATCACCTCTAAGATCCAAGCACACAGGGCACCGTCTTTTATGCTATCTACCTCAGAAGTTCACCACCCAGATAGACTAAAACATCAACAAAGGCAACAAAATTTTCAAAGGACGTACACTATAGTCTAAAACATCAATAAAGGGAACAAAATTTTTCAAAGGACGTAGACTAGCCCAGTTAAGGTTTAACAGTGTGACAAAACACACGTCGGACAGAAAAAAAGACGGGACAAGCGCTAACTTCCAACTGGAATTTCAGTGACAAGAAGGCTGTTAATAAACCCGAGTGAACAGAAACGAGCCTCGTTTGTGTTACGAGCCTCGTTCCCAGAAGCTTCTTCTGCCGTTCTCGCCTGCACATAGCAAACTAGTAAGGGAAGTCATCGGACAGTCATGTTTCCAAAACGCCTTAGAGAGGTGCTGCCATCATGTTGATTGATATGTGGGGTTTAACGTCCCAAAACCACCATATGATTATGAGAGACGCCGTAGTGGAGGGCTCCGGAAATTTCGACCACCTGGGGCTCTTTGAAGTGCACCCAAATTTGATGCTGCTGCCATCACGTTTTGGAAGCTCCTGGCACAGTCGTAGTGCCTAGACAGAGAAGGACACTCGCGCCCTTTGCTAATTTCTGTGGCGGAGGTAATGCACAGGAAAAGGAAACGTAAGGCATCAACGGTAACAGACAGGGCACCACAGCGGAAAATCGGGGAGAGGTAGCGGTCATTCCGTACATGCACTCTGTGTCACACCGCCTAAAGAAAATAGGACAACAAATCAACGTGAGGGTGGTTTCTTGAAGGGCTAGTTGGTACATGTACTGAGGAGAACAGCGCCAAAAAACGGGACGGAGAAAGATTGAACACACGACACAAGGTGGTCTTCAGTGTTCCTCACAAGTTGTCCCAGTTAACAAACAGGACCTGCCCCGTAAATTGACACCGAAAGTAGCACATGGTTAGACACAGGATGAAGTTTGTCGACTGTGCGCTAGGCGTGGTGTACAGGACCCCATTGTTTTGCGGTGCATGTTACGTACGCCAGACAGGCAGATGTCTAAACAAACGCTTACGGGAACACGCCACTAACGTTCATAAAGGCAAACATGGCTTCCTGGCGCTACACGTGAGCACGTGTAGGTGCCCTCCGCTGTTCGAAAGGCACTGTTCGATGTTCGAAAGGTTCTCAGTGAGATTAAAGAAGAGCACGAGCGTATAATCTATGAGGCTGATCAGATGGTGCTGGAAAGGATTGCATGCTTAAGCAAGCCACCAGCTACCCTGTCAGAAAGAGGGCTATGCTTTTTGGAGTACGAGGGTCGGCGTAGCAGGCTCAGTGATTGTTGATGTTGTTTAGTATCTCTGCGTGTGTAAATTTTTCATTGTTTTTTCTGTACACTCGGGTATTTACGAGCCTTCCTGACAATAAAATTTCAGTCGGAAGTCATCGCTTGTCCCGTCTTTTTTTTCTGTCCGCCGTGTATTTTTTTCGCGCTGTTAAACCTTAAGAATGCACCACCAACTAGCCTACTCAGCCGCTTTGTTAATTAGCCCAGCGTTCCAGAAGGTCGGAGGCGGGGCGCATTGAGTGGCAGAAGTGGTTTTTCAACTAGACTACATTTACAACCACCTCACTTCTCACACTAAACGTGTGTTTTCTGCACTCGAGCTGTCGATACACAAGCACTGCTGGAAACTAGATGCCATAGGAAGGTTATGAAAGCGGCGGCCGCAAGCGCACCGACATCAGAAAGAAGAGGACAATGACGGTCGTGGGTGGGCTCGTGGCACGCAGCAGTCGCTGGCAGCGGGTGCTTGCGGCCTGGGTTCCGGTCATTAAACATGGTTACTGTCGGTCTCCGCCTCTTACCCGCGGGGTTATCGAGCTAGCCTCAGCCTCGAACCCTTACAAGGTCGAACATGCTGTACCGACAACTTTCTAGTAGTTTTGCGCACTGTCCCGTGTCACCGCCCGTGTATACCTTTCCACTACAGCACCTTTCCTTCCCGGTACCCTTCCCCAATGTCACAAGCATATGCACGGTACTCCAATCTCTCTTTTTTTTACACGCGCACTGCTTGTAGCCAGGTCGAGTGCTTGCCTCTAAGGTCTCGAGATAAGACAAAATTAAAGAGATAAGCGAAAGCCATTGAAAACGGCTGATATCTAACGACCAGACTTGGTTCTTCATGTTTAATTTTTTCCCCACCCAAACACGTACGACCGGCGCCCTTGTGCTCGCGTCCGCTTCCGCGTTCAGACGGAAATCCAAAAATATTATATAGAAAAAAATCGGGTGCGAAATAGTCGGATCATAAACACGGAAACGTTCTAACAACGTAGATCTACTAAAGCGCACACATCTATGCCTCTTCGGCATTTTTTTTTTGCGGGTTTTCGTTTTTTCGTTTCAAAACGGAAGGACGTGCTCGGAATCATTTCTTTCGTTTTCTTAGTGCTTGAACCTCGAGCACAACAGGTTTCTCGAGCGCGCGCGACTCCGGCTGGCGAGGACGCCGGTTATCGACCGCGCCCCGCGGGGTCGCAGATGCGATTGAACGGTGTACGATACAAACGATTGGCCGTGCGAAAGACGACGCCACGCCGCGCTTGTCTCACTATTGAGTAAAGGTACATCGGGAAAGAAGAAGGGCGAGAAATAACGCGATTCAACTGTGAAATCCCTGCTGTGACCTCGGAGAGGCTGCGCACTATCCCCTTCACTCGGGTGCCGCCCAAGAAGAAGAAGAAAATCGAATAAGCGAATACCGAGTGGAGCAAATGCGAAACGCCCCACAAATAACCCGAAAAAAAAAAGCGAAACGAGGTCAGGTACTGCGTCGAAGGCGTCGAGAAATCACTCTAAGCGCAATTCGCGTGCCACAAGACCAGAAAAATTGTTGTCCCTTCTTTTCGCGCTATTTTTCGTTCTCTCTACTTTTTTATGCGTTGCTAAGTGGCTTCCGCGAGAATCTTTTTTGTGAAAAGAGTCTTCCAGGCAGCGCAACGACTGCTCGAAAAGCTACCGTCGGTCGCGTGCGCCGTGATAATCTGAGTCAGGCTGCGTCGAGCTTGTGTTCTTCTCCTTCCCGTATGAGAGAAGTGGGGACGCAAGGAGACCTTTTGCACAGTTGAATCAAAGCGAGCAAACGCGACCGTTTTGTACGCAGCGCAATAAAATGACTGCTCTATTGTTCTTTGTTTTCGTAGTCATACACTTCCTCTCTGAAAGTGCAACAAGTGCAGAGAACAATTATAACCTCACGATGCAAAGCTACCTTCATCGTCCAGCAGGTGGTCATGAACTGCGTGTGGGGCTTGCTATGGTGAAGGTTAGCCGGCTCGCACTGGCGTTTCTGCCTCCATCATGATGATTTATTGGCAAAAGTATGTGGATGAATACGCCAAGAAAACTATTTGCTTTTCAGCACCCACCAATTTATTTTATCTATGCGGTATTCCAAGTGTCTGACACATTTCCTTCACAACGTTATATTCGAGCTGTTCAAATATTTAACCAATTTCAGTGGTGTAAAATTTATGGGGTGTTGATTCAAAGACATGGATCGAGACTGTGACGCCTGACAGTGGCCGTCCCGGTGTGACGGGTTCGGCAATAGTGTACCATGCCTTTCATACACGACGAAGATGCAAACATGACAAATATATTGTGAAGCCTCCTGCTATACCGTCGTTTTTACGGTGACCCGGTGAATAAGACGAGTCGTAATGACTTGAAGGAGTACTGATCCGAAATTGAAAAGATTTCGGATTGTTGTGACACCTAAAATGAGTATTTTGGTGCTTAGCAATGCATCGAATATATTTTATTGCCCCTACTTCAAAAACACTTTCGGTTTTAATTTCGAGGTGGCGGCTTCTCAGTGAAGTGCCAACGCAGCGTGACGTAATGGGGAGACAGCAAGTTGCGACTTACTAACGGCATATCGGTCATCTCTTTGTTGTGGAAGTAAACGACGATATGTGCCCTGTTGTCCAATGGCCCGGACAGCGATTATTATTTTTTTGCAATTTATGCTGCGTGCAGAAAGTATAGCCTGCAAAGTCAGAAACTGTCTTCCCTCGTCGGGATAATCTCCATTGCAGCGGAGCTGGCTTGCAGATGCTGAGCGACGAAAACGTTCAAATAAAATAATTTTTTTATGTGTGCTTCTTACTCAGGTGTGTCGAGATCGTCGACACTGCATACAAAGGAACTCAGAAATATCCCTTTTACTGTGCTCTTCAAATCACGCCAGCATTCCTTCGAGAGTTGCTTGTAAAACCCAGATCAGTGTGAGTTATTAACCACATTTCTTCGAAGAAAAGTTATGGCTAATCCTTGACGCCAATTTTCATAACAGTTATATACAACAAACTGAAAATTCATCAAGTTATAGTCCGTCCCTTTCATGCCACTTGTATAGTGTCACGCAAAGAAGTATCGAGAGTACAAATTCTGCACACAAAGATAAAATACAGCGACAAACGCGCATGTTAGTGTTCTGTTTTCGGTCCGTTTTAAAGTAAACTGCAACTTTCGGCAACAGTTCTTCTAGGGATCTCCCGGCCCTTAAAAATTTATGCGCGTTAAACATGACCGTAGTATCGATTCATAAGATCTTCAGAAATCGTGAGGTTTTACGTGTTATTACTTGCCTTGATGACGGTGGTCAGGCGATACAAAAAGACCGGTCAGTGCAAATAGCTACCCGCTTTGCTTTCATATTGCGGGAAAAAAAATGAATCACTGAGTATCAATCTGGCTTCACGCGTGAATCAATGGAATTTTGGGCATGAGCTGATGCGGGACTGTCTACGCGACGTCAGGAGACTCCTGGGAAGCGCAAGACGAGGGCAAAACCGGTCAGGACGCTCAACTCCACGCGTTATAGATGAAGAGAAAAATGACCTTCAAAAGAGTTGCTTTCTATGACGAAGACGACCATTTCATTTCTAGGCATTCGGTGATGGTTGGTGCATGCACGCTCAAGCCCACCCACGAAAGGCTATTTGATATGCTGTTCGTTTGGAGGGTGAACGGAACTAAAGGAATCACATGGGTATACGCATTTATTCTGGTTGGTCTCCCATTATCTACTAGGAAACAGCGTCGCGTCGTTCCGCGTATTTTTATACTGGAAGGAAATGGAATGACGCTCTCCGGACGGCATAAAATGTGAACTTTGTGCGCCCAGTGTGGCTGAACCAATGCACTGTTCCTTGAACGTTAAGTAGTGTGCGTAAGTAGTATTCATTGTGTTTTTCAGATGATTCTTAATGTCGGCCTAACTAATACAGTGCGAAATACACAGGCAGTGGCTTTGCGTGAGAGAAATGTTAAACGACTGGGCTTGCAAACATGGAAATAGGGGCGAAGTCAAGACTCCACCAACTCCAATTAACAGCCGAAAAAGGCGCACAGTGGCGGAATAGACGGTTCGCAAACACAGGCCCGGCTGACAATGGCACCATGCCAACCAAAAGTTGACACGCTGGCAGTCGGGGTGTGGGAACACCTACAAAAAATACATATAGCCTACTTCAGAAGCCCTACACTGCGGGGCAGTGATTGTAGAAATGAGATGGAGGAAAGCACTGTAGATTATACATGTGCGCCTGTCTAATATACACCAATTTATGCGACCGCTTCATTCGGTCAATATAAAGAATGCACCAGGCATACGCGAAAATTCGCAGCAAAGAGACAGCGAAAGTTGGAAGAGTGACATCTCTTGAGCAAACCCATTTAGGGGGACAATAGCAAGTACACCTATAAAACACGCACTACGTTATAAATCACCATAATTTCTGTCGAGTTGCGAAGCATCCCATACGCCATTATTTCTTCTTCTGCGGAGTAGCGAGGTACTTTGTATTCACATCCACAAGGCATTTTGTGGACCTTCTGATGCAGTGGCTGATAGCGGTCAAGAATTATGCTGCCCACTGTGATGCGCTGAAAGCTTAAACAAGTTATGCAATTGGAATTATGTGACACGCGGTTGTTATTTTACTTTGCTACCACCTTATCTTACATGTGTTCACGTGATTGCTTGGCAACTAATACAAGTACGCTTGCTAGGCACCCACTACGTCATAGATCAGCATAAATTTGTTCTACTAGAAAATAATCCACTACGCTGTTTCTTTGTCATTCTTCGAAGAAGTGAGCTACCCGTTCTGTATTTGCTAAGGTTTCTGTAACAGATTGGAAGCTTTCAATGACCCACCCATTACGCGATTCACAATGTGTTACGCCTGGTTGTAATTTTGCTCTCCTAAATTGCTGCATTGCATATGTTCCCGAGATATTTGTCAGACATGAAGCCTCCATAAAGTCTCTTTGCAAAGTTATTTCAAGCATCAGTGGCCCTCTGTGGTATAATATAGTCGACCACCCCACAGAGGACGCGGCTTTAAATCTCGTTTTATCTAGTAGTCTTTCTTGTTTCATTCTTCTCCTAAGTTCGCACGAAAGTGGTAACAAACACAGGAGGTAGCAGTGGGGGCAACGGTCAACTACGGCGCCAATGAATTTCATATCAAGTTGCACTGTAAAACATTTTCAATTCCCACTTCACTTTGCTGGCCTGCGACGTGGATCAGCACATATGGGGGCGCGCACGTTTTCAGCGTAAGATGCGGAATCAAACATCATCGCTATCAAGCCCTTCACGCATCAATGAAACGGGTACACGCCCGTTTGCGAGCGTTAAAAAGATCCTTTAGAAGACTACGCGCTCCCTTGGCACCGGAGCGTTTATTCTTCGCGCTGCCGGAAACGTTAGCCTGCCAGCACCGGGAGAATAAACATGCGAACCAGGTAAACACGGGAAACGAGCTTCACAAGCACCACGGCCTCCACACAAGCTCATTTATTTGTTTTTTTTTCTTATCCTCGTCCCTCAACGTCGTGGAGCTTCGGGACGAGGTGGGAACCGTGATGTCCGGCGCCTCATGGACGGTAAACGCCTCGGGCGGCGGAAAGCAAACGATGACAACGCGCGCATGTGGCGATTCGCGCATGGACGATGGATCACTGTGCGGTCGCCTTGTCCATTATTTACTTTTTTTTTTTGCTTTGGGGCTACTCTATTTACTGATCACCTGGCCGAAGTGGTTGGTCGGCGGGCGAGACAGCAGCAGGCGGTGCGGCTCCCACGGTTCGGCAGTTCTGTTCAATCGGTCACTCTGTCACGTTATCGTAGGTGCATTTTTAGAGGCTTGAAAGTAAGGCACTAACTGTAGCTTATTCCGTTTCAACATGGCCGAAACGATACTGCCAACTGTTTTCTCACATAAAAGACGTGGTTAAAGCATATATTCCAAGTTAAGTTTGATGCTCTTGCGACAGAGTTCAAATATGATATAAATGTCTTCAGCGAACGCTGCCAAAACAAGGTTACGTGGACATCAAAATTCACAGTGGTTATCATGGTGCTCGACTGTTGACTCGAAGATCGGAGATTTCTATGGAATTCCCAACGCGATTTCCGTGGCAGCAAATGAATTGATGCCCGTGTGCTCAGAATCAGGTTCGTAAGAAACTCCAGGTGGTCTAAATTTCTGTAGCCATCCGGATCATAAGGCATCTCTAAAACCCAAGAATATATTTTTATTATCAATCACAAGGAAGGCCGTGGAAACTGGAAAAAATATTAGATGCTGGATAACGTTAGCTGCATGCGAAGGCAATGGCCAAAAATATTTAGGCACTGAAAAAAATCAGTGATGATATGATCGCCTTTCAGAGCCCTGCGTCTTATATGACAGAATTTGGAACGGACTGACCATATGATCCAGCCCGTTCTGCATATTAATAAATACAAATTTGAACAGCACAGCGTGTAACTAGTGCAGTTGAAAACTTCAATCCACTTGAATGGCCACAAACGCACAAGATATACCACTTTCATTCTGAATCACTCAGCTACATTTCATCTCAAACTCGCATTTCGGCACCAACCTGACTCTGAAAGATCACACCGTATGCGCGCACCATACGTAGCCATCCACTCACTGCGATTAGAAGTTATATCAGGTATGAAAAAAACGTCAGAGAAATATGTGTTCACTCGACTGCATGTGCACTTGATATGTAATGGCGTCAACTCTGAATAATATCTGGCTTACAGCAAGCAAGCAAAAAATCACAAAATGTCTCGCTATTTCGCAATCGAATTACTGCAGATCGTTACTACATACAAGCTTATTTTTATTTTTTGTCTTCTTTCTTTTTATTTTGCGTTTTTCTTCCTTACCGGGGTGGCTGATGCTGAACCCGAGTCTGTGAAAACACTTTGAAGAGAATTTCTTGTACGTACTGCGCCCAACATGAACGAGGGAGACGGGATGCGGTGTCACAGGCGGATCACGGAAACTACAACGTTGTCTTCAAAGATGCGTGTTGTCAGAGGCTCGGCTTTCCCTCGGAGTTTTAGTCGCACAGTAGGCTAAAACGACGTGCATTCTTTGGTTGGTTGTAGCTTGTCCTTCGCCATGTTTCTATAGAAGCTTTTTCAAACTGCTGCACCTTCAAAGAAATGGCATGGGCTTGACGGGTCCTAACCACTATATGATTACAAGACACACTATAATCCACGGACATTTGTAATATATTGTCCAGAGGTGTAGCCAGAATTTTCGCATGTTCATGAGTGTGTTTGTATGCGTGCGTGTATACACCGTGAAACTTCGGTGACACGATTACAGCTCGAACGAAATTCGGGGTGATACGAGCCCTGTTCACTTCCAGGGTTTCCAGGTACTCAAAGAGCGAACTGCCAAATTCAGGCTCATTAATAGCCCAAAAGTATCCAAATGTAAATGATTGAAAATAGCCTGACATAGCTAAAAGAATAACTTATAGAAACAACATTGTACCTATTCTATTTATACATAGAGAGTTCATAAAGAAACAAAATGAAGAAACGAAGCAACATTTACTACTGGAAACCAAATTAAATTTGTGGAAAGATACCCAGGTGACATTCGTGCCTCCTGCTGCTACTCAATGCAAGAGTGAATGTGACGCAGATAAGAGAAATGTAAGTAAAATTTCGCTTTGCTTACTAGTATTTGTATTTTGTTGTTGCTCTTTGCAGGTGAAAATCACCTTTACTGAAGGTCCAGCGACTTAAATTGTTTGTCTTCCTTGACGTGAGGTCACAATCTGAGGTTCATTGCCAAAGGAAGGGGAGATGAAAGAGTTGTGTGAAGGAGACGAATCACCGGTTTATTACTATAAGCGATTGACCCAGGCTTAATGATGCAGTCACATTCAACGCTTATGTCGAATATTAAATAAAGTGAAACAAAATTAAAGCGATAAGTTATATTTCTTAAAAACAACGACGATGCGTAGAGTTTTGTGATTTCAAGCGTATGAATAGCACTGAATAGTTTCACAAGGCTATTTAAATATTTTGCATGTGCTTTCCGTTACGCTTTCTTTGTAGTCTACAAACGTATTTAGCGTGAGAATGAACGACTCGGGAGCCTCGCCAAATCAGCTGGGGTAGCATCGCTTTGAAAGGAAATCCATAAATTCTTTATTACTGACAGGTGCAACTATCGATAGAAGGCTGCTGATAGCTAAATAAGGCGAAGTTACAAGGACATGATAATAGGGAGACACAACTATACACGTAAACACTTAAATCACAATAACTGTTAGGCACAACAAATCGGGAGAAGAAAAAGCAGTGGAAAGAGAGCGTTTGATCGACGTCAAGACAGGTAATAGCCCCAAAGTAACCAAATAGCCAACAACAAAAAAATCCTGCGAACTCCACAAAAATGTCGCTAAATTTGGCTATTTATAGCTCAACCTGGCAACCCTGTTCACTTCAGTCACCCGGGTTCTCACTGCAAGGTCTTGGTGGTGAGCCCGAGCAAGAGCTGCGTTGGGAGCCCTCCGTGCTGCTGCCTCGCCTTCTGGTGTGTTCATGCTGCGGAGCGTCGGGCCTGAAGGTCCGACACCTACGATGCTACGTAGCAGTCACGAGGAGTGCTCACTAAGTGAACTCCCAGCGAAGAGATAGCGGTCCTAACGGAAGCACTGTATACAGGCGTGGCCCTCTGGCGGTCACCACTCTTACTAGAGCACGCGGCGCCGAATTTGCGGCTGGCGTGCGGACACAGCCTGAGCGGCCTCATGTCGCTTGTGTGACTCACAGGAGAGAGCAAAGCTGCGAGAATTGAGTTACCGTGGAAATATATGAGCGCATAAGGCAGAAAGAAAAGCACTTGACAGCATTGAGCTACTGTATTCGCGATGCCCACGGCCTATAGATGGCGCGCTGTGCAACACAAGATGAATGCGGAAAGATGATGAACCCGTGAAGTAGCATAAGAAAAGATTGGACGCACCGACGTACTTCCCGTGCCGCTTTCACCGGATGAACTCTTGATCGTCAAATGAATGTATATCGAACCAAAGTACTTTCTCAACCAATAGAAACTGCTGAATGTTCCCTGCCTCATTTCTCACCACAGTGCAAAGGGTGGTGGTGTCAGCTGATCGACCGTGTACCAGCGATGCTTTGCGTAATCCTGTGTGTGCTACAGAAAACTGCGCGAACCAGACGTATGCACTGAAGGCCACTAGTAAATAGCGTGCCGTAGTGGCTTCACAGAAACGAATGTTTAACGTACGGATGGTTTGCAAATATATTACGCCGTCGTCACTTGCGCTGTAAGTATCATGTAGCTGCTTTTTCAATGGAACACACGCATTGAACTTCCCGATAAGTATAGCACTTATGTCACAGCCATGATCATACTCAGCGTTTTCTTGCACGTGGATGTTGCAGGTGTCATCAGCGCTATCGAAACAAGGATAGCGAAACAAATACACGTGTACGCTTTTCGCAACGCCAAAATTGCGAAACTTCGTCGCACAGCGTCGTTATGACGGCACCAGTGAAGAGCAGGAGAAGTTAGCGTGAACTGTAGTCGTAACTACATATATCATAGCTCTAACCATTTCGCTTCGCTGGTCGAGCGTGTTGGCGCAGCGCTTTGTAATATCAACTGTAATTGAAATACATTAAATGCACAAGAAAAGAATATGCTATTATTATGAGCTCACTGAAGGATATTATACAATAAATACAATGAAAGCAACTTACGAGCGTGAAAAAACATTAGCGCATGACGGACGTGAAGTGCAACTCTCTGCTCGTGTGCTAGCAGCTGATCGGCCATCGTCGCTTTTACTCTCAACGCGTTGACAACCATCTACGCCCAGTGAAAAATCCTCGACGTCAAGACGGTTTCTTTGAATGTCACTGCTGAAATTAATCTGAGGAATTATCTCCGCCAAACGACTTTGATACCGCCAACAATGCGTCATTCACCACGCACAACACCCACCCGACGTCACTCACCACGTTTATCTGAGGGTGCGGAGATCATTTCGCTCCGATAATCGGCAAAAGAGGAATCGCTTGTAATGTGCTGCCATCTATCAACAAACGTAAAAAACAAGCGGTGCAGCGTAGACCAAGGTTTGGAGGCGCAAATCGCGAGCCTGCGCTACTTTCCCCTTACAATGAATCTTATAAGAGTGCACTACAAAAGCACCGACGAATCCTATACGCACGTAAAACAAGGCGAGTTTTAACTGGAATGGTCAGATGTTAACGTATAACTATTCAAAGTGACTGCAGGAAATCTCGTGAAGCCGATATGAGTATTCTGCTGGTTCTAATCGAAAGCGTGAGTTGCCATGTATTTTCACGAAAACTTCGCGTCTCTCAAGAACGAATCAGGTTTATTGTGTCACGGACGGTCCGGTGTATTCAGTGATGCACGAAACATACAAAGTGGTTTGGGTTCGTTTCTTGCTAACGCGTTGACACTGTGGCTAGCACCGCCGAATAAGGCAGCATTAAGAGTGTCTGCCTTCTGATCATCCATGAGAGGACTATCCTGAATCCGGCTAGGCGGCGTGACTGTCTATGAACATTGCGGCATTATCGGTTAAGAAGAAAGTGAAGGAAACGGAGACTGACATGTGGAGATTGGGCATGATTAAGAAGTCCGCACTAGAGATCTATCAAACATTTAAGCAGGAGATTTCCAAGGAAAGGATCTATGATAATACTCGGGGTAGTTCTCTACTGTTTGAGGCCAGGACGGGAGTACTGCGAACCAAGACATATCGGGCCAAATACGAAGGGGTAGACACAGTATGCAGTGCGTGTGGAGAGGAGGGAGAAACTGCCGAACACTTGATAATGTTCTGTCAAGGGCTTCACCCTAAAGTTCAGGATGATGGCGCATAGTTTTTCAAAGCACTGGGGTTTAGGGACCGGGAGGGCAAACTAGACTTTAAGCGGGTAGACTTAACTAGAAGGAGGTTATCTGATTGGTGGCTAAAGTGAAAACGAGTGAAAATTAAACCCTTCACTGCAAAGTACGAATCTTCAAACTCACTTTAAAAAAATAAATCTAGTTTTTGGTTCATTAAGTATTACGGCTTGGTGGCGCTAGCCACCGCCCGATCTAAAGGGCAAAGCCATATCCATTCATCCATCCATCCATTGCGAATATGCTGCCTACGGGTAGCATATACAGTAATTCTATGCGAAAACGCACAAGGGGTGCCTCTAGCGGGGGTGCCTCTAGCGCACAAGGGGTGCCTCGCAATTAATTGAGGTCCGAATAGGCGTAAGCAAAAGGCGAAATAAGCGTACGCAGTTAAATCGAGAGGAGGACTGTTTAATGCCGTGCAGCACTCCCGCTCGTATGAAAGTATCAATTTTTCTCTTTTCTCCAGCAGTCCTTGAATCTGCAGCGAGTGCATTTTCGATGGCAGCAGTCCTTGAATCTGCAGCGACTGCATTTTCGATGGAGGCGGAAATACTGTAGGCCCGTGTGCTCAAAGTTGGGTGCACGGTAAAGAATCCCAGGTGGTCGAAATTTCCGGAGCCCTCCACTGAGGCGTCTCTCATAATCATTTGGTGGTTTTGGGACGTTAAACCCCACATATTAATCAGGGTTGTATTTCAATCAGTAAACGAGATGTGGCTTCAAAGCGTTTGCGAACACAGTGATGATCCAGTCTTGAAACACTAGGAGAGAGAGAGAGATAGAAAGGAAAGGCAGACAGGTTAACCAAGCTTGGCTTGGTTGGCTACCCTACACTTGAGGGGGGGGGGGGGTAAAGGGGGAATAATAGAAAGAATTTATAGATAGATATGTTGGGTTTAACGTCCCGAAACCACCATATGATTATGAGAGACTCCGTAGCGGAGGGCTCCAGAAATTTCGGCAACCTGGGGTTCTTTAACGTGCACCCAAATTTGAGCACGCGGGCCTACAACATTTCCGCCTACGTCGGAAATGCAGCCGCCGCAGCCGGGATTTGATGCCGCGACCTGCGGTTCAGCAGCCGAATACCTTAGCCACTAGACCACCGCGGCGGGAATATTAGAAAGGAAGGAGATAATTGATTGATATGTGGGGTTTAACGTCCCAAAACCACCATGTGATTATGAGAGACGCCGTAGTAGAGGGCTCCGGAAATTTCGACCACCTGGGGCTCTTTAACGTTCACCCAAATCTGAGCACACGGGCCTACAATATTGCCACCTCCGTAAAAAATGCAGCCGGGATTCGATCCCACGATCTGCGGGTCAGCAGCCGAGTACCTTAGCAACTAGACCACGACGGCGGGGCAAAAGGAAAGAGATAGTAAACAAGAGACGTAAGAAAGAGAAGAGTGAATAGTCAGCTTGATACTACACAGCACGGTCTCACACTGTTCTTTCACTTGCGCTCGTGAAGTCTGGTGGCCCTTAAGAAGTACAAGGGGGTTTTCGTGGCTTAGCGCGTATGCGAAACTGTCGGCCAAGGTCCCAGGATCCTCTTTTCTGTAAGCGGCCGTGAATCCAGCTGACAAAGCTTGGCTTCTATGATATGTCGTTCAGACTGGTATGCTGGGTAACGGCATAGAATGTGCTCAAGAGTCTTCTCGCAGATGCAGGTGTTGCATTTCTGGGCGGTAAGTCAGATGCGTCTTCATCGTGTAAATGGAAATGCATAGCACTCGCATGACGAGCTAAGAGATCACATCATGACCGTTTTTCTCGTCGTCCTCTCTCAAACAGAAATATTGCCGTCCAGGCTGGTATACTGCTCGGTGAAAGCAAACACAATCTTCAGGCAAGAAAAAGAAAAGAAAGAATACAGTACAAAACTGCCACATAACAAAAAGTTGGAAACGTTTGCCCATGACTGCGCTTACGTGCTTGCGCTCCGCCTACCGCACGCATTTCTCTTCTCTAGTCCGCTTTTGTCGTTATGCAGACGAAGCCCCGCCTCAGCCTTCCTACTTCCGCAACAGTACGATGTTGGCCAACTGGACCGAAGATGGTCTCCGACATTGTGGATAATAGCGAAGGAAGATATGCCAGACTAACAATAATATACATGTCTTTCTGATGGCTGACTCACCAATGCTGCTAGTGATTCAGGAAGGAGCCTCTACATAACGTTAAAAAATGCTTCAAACTGACGTTAGATGATGGCGTATTGACGAGCAACTCCGAATAATACGTAGCAGATATGAATAACGCGTCGGAGTTCTGTGCCCATTTCGTGCCAATATGTTTGCTCGTGTGTCTGCACCTCAGTAGCACATCATTTTGGGGTTCAGTACACTTCCTATATAATCATATACGCAATGCCTTTTAATGCCGTTTCTGCGTCTACGAAATATTTATTGAGCTCAAGAATTCGCACGTTGTGAAATACCACGAGTGAGCTAGTTCCCCTGTACGCGTCTTTCGTTTATGAACAAGTAGAACGTATTTCTCATTGACTAGAGTATGAAGTTGGGCATGTTGGTAAGACTTAATCAATCGACGTAGCGCGTTTAGAAACATAGGACAAGGGAAAGGACAGAAGGGAGCGCTTACTTCTAACAAAAGTTTATTTCGAGGAGCGTGCATATATATGCTCACGAAATTCGAATACAACACATAAACAGATGAAAAACCCTCTATTGCCATGCACTAAAAACTTATGATCTCAAAAGCGACAATTCTTTTTCGCAAAGACCGAGAGAAGGGAGAGAAGGGACCGAGAGAAGGAAAAAAAAACAGAAATAAATTGACAAGGGAGATTATTGAAGCAGAAAAGATTAGTAGATTAGGGCTGAACTGCGTCAGCACTCCTTCTCTCGGTCTTTGTGAAAAAGAATTGTCGTTTTTGAGATCATAAGTTTTTAGCGCATGGCAATAGAGGGTTTTTCATCTGTTTATGTGTTGTATTCGAATTTCGTGAGCATATATATGTACGCTCCTCGAAATGAAATTTTGTTGGAAGTAAGCGCTCCCTTCTGTCCCTTCCCTTGTCCTATGTTTCTAAACGCGCTACGTCGATTGATTAAGTATTTCTCATGCCTT
This sequence comes from Rhipicephalus annulatus, assembly GCA_013436015.1. NCBI lineage: Eukaryota > Metazoa > Arthropoda > Arachnida > Ixodida > Ixodidae > Rhipicephalus > Rhipicephalus annulatus. The sequence continues at coordinate 124,293 of WOVY01003364.1, read as the reverse complement.
CGCGTATTATTAGTGTATGAAATTGATAGAAATGATGACTGCCCCGTGGGTCTGCTTTAGCGCAACCTGTCTGGATATTTATCCCGCATTTCCTTTTGTTTTCTTCTTTCTTTAATACGCACGCATCTGTGCAAAATTAGCCCGGCAGTTGTGATGGACAACGAAGTTTCTGCGAAAGAAAATGAAGGCGTCTCTTCAAACTTTTTTTATTCTGTATAATTAACCAACCCTGTGACCAAGTGGAGCTATAACATGACAGCGTCATGAGCAGCATATACTTGTTTCAGGCAGACAATGGCTTCATGCTCTGTTGTGAAGCCAACCTCACTTGACGGTGAACACACGTGTGCCACTGCGTCTTTTCAACTGCGCAAACGTTCTATTTCAAGCACATTTCATAAACCAAGCAGGAATATTATTATGCCTCCTAGTGTAGTGTGACTGGAAAAGACTTGTATTGAAAAGAAAAAGTCGCATAGGGTGAAAAACACAACGTCATCAGAGTTGAAGGGACAGTGGGGGAAGATATCATACTCAGCGCATACTTGCAACTGACGTTCACTGGCTGCTTCCAGGCGACTGCACTATGCAGCAGCTATGTGCATATAATTACATATGTGTAAACTGGCGAACAATAGCTCGAACCCCACGTTCTGCTTGCGAGCTTCACTAGACTACGCGTTGATTGCCTACGTCTTCGAGACCAATTGGAAGCAACCAGTTTCTGTGGCCTTTTTCTGATCTGGTATAGTCGAGGCCCAACAGCTTCCCGATAGCATGAAATTTCGGATTATAAAAGAGTTATGCTAACTCCAAGATTTCCATTTTTGACAGACACGCAGAAGCATTTCATGGCATAGGAGTGCGTAAAGATTGTTACTGAGGTTACGAAAGTATACTGCGTGGCCGCGCGTGTAAAATGGTGATTATAATTTTTGTTGCGTTGACAACTACCGCGCACAACAAGGATGTTTCAAGTTCTTTTAATGCTGTTTTCTTCCTTTTTCCGCTTCTTCCTGGGCGATGCATTCACTCGGGCTCAGTCTGTGCTGAAACTGCCTCGCTTCCACCGAAGTGGGCGGAGTCATGACGACGTGCCATGCCTTTCCCTCCCTCTGAAGAAGAAGGGTGGCGACGCCTCGCGAAAATTCGGAACCACCATAACACGATGTTCTTGGCCCTGCAACTTCTTTAGCAGAGCCCCTATTCGCAAAGTTCTTGCGGCAGCATGTTCAAGAAGTAAAAGTGCACATATTTCTCTTGACAAAAATTTTTGAACCGTGGGGTTGGTTACTGGCCTTTTAAGAAGTTCACTCGGATCAACTCCAGTGCTAGCATGCTGTTGGGACTGTGCCGAATTCCGTTATGTTTACCATTTTTGATCAAACACAATAAAATCAGTAATGACACAAACACAATTTTAAAACACTAGATGTATTCGATGTGTTCGTCTGATGACACGTAATTAACCTGTCGACTGTTATACTTCGGAAAATTACTGTTGTTGGTCGAAGCGCAAATGTTAGAGGCTCTTGTACTTAAATTTATGTGCACGTTGGACCTGCAGATGACCTGAAGTTCCGAAGCCATTCATTACAGCGTAGCTCATAATAATATCGTGGCTTTAGAACGATAATCTCCAATGATTATCCCACTAACATTATATTATTCCCACAAACATAGTGAAGCATCATCTATGTAGCCGACGCCACAGAATGGACCGCCACTAAGCTCATAAAAATTCCAGGGTACTAAATGTAGTTGTGATATAATCGTGTCTTTCAAGTGGCCAGTTCCGATAACCGACTGCAAGAAGCGATAGCACTGGCCGGACATGCACAACCGTTCGCGTACGAACAGCTCAGGGAATCCGGGGCTTTATTCGACTACACACGCTCTAATACAAGACTCTGCACCGCCATAAGTGAGACGCGGCAGCGTACATCCATGCACGAGTGTATACATGCTCAAAGTGGGGATCAACGCCACCCGTATAACGCAAGCCACTTCCCCGTTTCCGGGATGATCGTCCGCAGTTAAGCGCGATTCATTTGTCACGTACTGCTATGGGATGTCCGTAATGTCGATATCGATAAGATACCACCGGCAGCAGAATGATAAGCCAATGGTCGCATTTTCCCCTACCTCCCATATTTTTTCATTCTAGTTCTTTTTTTTATTATCGTTGCCTTGAACTTTCGACTAGGCGGATGAAGACTGCAAGGACGGCTCCTTTCTCTGTTCCCTAATATAACTGTATTATCTGGGCCTACAACATAATCTGACATGTGTTTCAGCAAATGGCTAGCGAAAGATAGTGCGAATATTTTTCTGCTTGTTGTCTTTCTTTCTGGCCGTGAAGTGCTAAGCGCGATTAGTGCGTCCGAGCAAAATTTAAAAAAAAATCTCCTCGATGTTTCTCGAGAACACCATACCTTATACGTGGGCAGTCATTAGGAATGCCAATCGAGAAGGGAAATGTGCTGAAAGACACCCTGAAATATGTAATACCTATCATGTCCAATAAGCACAAACAATTACAGAGTACGAAGGGGCTCTTACCTAAATTTCGTTTGCATGGCTCAGTTTTAAGAAACTCATTAGCTGTTGTTCATAGGAAACTTATCAGGTTGTCACTCGTTATGCTTCTTGAAAAATGGGATGAAGGACAACGAGCACGAGGGGCCCTTGTCCGGCTTGAGAGTAGTGGTCCAGTTTTTTTTTCTTTTTTTGTTGTTGTTTTTAGGAAACGCAATAGGCCTGGCTCTTTTATTGATGACTTCTGCAAATATGTCTCACCGTTCAACCATTCCACTAAACAGCAAGTGCGGAAAGACAGAAAGAGGTAATCAACATTTAGAATCCACCTTTTTTTTCCTATCACTCGGCACGCGCGTCCTCGCCTCAGCACTGATGTCGAGAAACACCTCGTGATCTCGGAGGCTTTTCTTCTAGCATCACCGGCGGTCTCAGCTGCTACCAAAGCCATAGCAAACCATCAGAGGACGGTAAGATAGTACATTAGAATGAAAAAGGCGGATTGTTTTAATCACGAAACTCTTTAGAGTGTCTCTTTGTTCACACCGTACCGAGAAACTATCATCATAATAAATCAGCAGGTGCCACATGTATTAAGTAAATCTTGCTACTCACCACTGGTCCCCTAAACATTTTCATATATCTTGCGTCAATATCAGTAAGGCAACAAGTGCGTTCTTTCGTTCTTGAGTACAAAGGGCTGTGCTTTATCTAGTGCCAACGCTTGAAGACTGATGCGGCATTCCAGGTGTTCATCCACATATTATCATAATATTTTTAGCAGAACGACAATCTGCCATTCCTATCGTGACAGATTAGTAAAAAACAATTACCTAGAAAATTAGTAACTTTCTTTACGAGTCGTCCATTCAGGATCAGCTGTGATGCGTTCGTCATGAATTCGTAACCACCCAAGGTGGCAGACCAGAAACTGACAAATTAGCTTTCTGACCAGTCTATAGTAGTGTTCTTCAGCGGTTGCATTTGTATAGCAGTGATGTTGGTAGTAGCTACATTCACGGTACTGCTGATGGCGCGCTCAAATAAAACACACGTTTGGATTCGAGGTTGCTGGTAGAACTTCATATCGAGAAACAGCGCTGGCACGCAAGAAGAGACAGGATTTGGCGCTGTGTGCTCTGTCTTTTTTGGCTTGTGTGTTTGCACAGTTTCGTGATTTGGAAAGTGTAGCTGTCGAAGCAGTCTTGAGGCTGCCGCGAATAACCTTTGCCACTAGAAAAATCTTGCGTAGTTGACTAAAGCCTCTACTATTCTTTATCGGTAAAAGCGAGGTACACTGTGTTTTTTATGAGAGCGATGGACGCAACACCGCGAGTTGCGGGAAACACTGCTTTGGGGTTACGGAGTTACAGCGCAATTTTTGGGGGGAACGAAAGACCGATCTTGACTTTCCCGTCTAAAATGAACATGTGCTCGCAAAATATGCACAAATGAAACTACTAAAAGATATTGATACACAACAGCCGGCATAGCCTGGCTGCATGAAAGAGAAAGACGACGTTGGTGGCTGGTTGTTGATGAACTGTCGCCATCTTGTTCACCGAGCACGGTGCATCGTATTTTATTAATTAAATAAGTTACCCGTACCATTATTATATATGGCTTGTTACTTTCCTTTGGTGTTTCTCCGAACAACTTTCTACAGCTTTGAGTAGCAAGGCAAACAGACGTCTGGTTGACGTTCCTATTCATTTTAACCCTAATAAAAACCAACAGATGGGGAAGCTAAGCGAGGACTCGTTCATTGGCTTCATTGTCCGTTGGTCTTCATTAATATTGCTTCAAAAAAGAAGCAATTACCTTTTTTTGTCTAGTCCTTATAGGACACCCCCCTCCGCTACAGTTACAAATTGTTTGGCAAGCTTGCTTCACCACGTCAAGATACACCAAGTGGCAAAGCCATTTCCACTCCCCCCTCCTCAAGTTACAAATTGTTTGGCAAGCTTGCTTCACCATATCAAGACACACCAGGTGCCAAAGCCATTTCCACTTCCCCTCTCCACCCCTCACTCCAGTTACAAATTGTTCAGCAAGCCTGCTTCACCACAATAAGACACACCAAGTGGCAAAGCCATTTCCGCTCCCTCCCCCCTCCACTTCAATTACAAATTGTTTGGCAAGCTTGCTTCACCACATCAAGACATGCCAGGTGGCAAAGCCATTTTCACTCCCCCTCACCAAATTCTTATTTCCGTAACAAATTGTTCGGCAAGCTTGCTTCACCACAATAAGACACATCAGGTGGCAAAGCCAATTCTACGTCCCCCATTCCCACTCCTCACTTAAGTTACAAACTGTTTGACAAGCTTGCTTCACCACATTAAGACACACCAGGTGGCAAAGCTATTTTCGACAGGAGGTTAGTTGGATGCATCATGCAGTAATACGTCGTAATACGAAAAACACTTTGTTTGAAGAGGGGTAAAAACAACAACGTCTGATCCTATTTTAAGGTTCAACTCTTTTTTTGGGCTATGTTTTACATAATACGGCATAGTGACCTTTCAGAACAAAGTTTGCAGAGGCAGTTTTATTACTTGTAAAACATTCCGTAAGAAATGGTAAAAGCAATTTTACAATGGTGCATTACCTCTGATAGGGTAGCGCGTGAGCCGAAGTTTCAACGAACGTACTTCTCTTCTTCAGAGCTACATCTGATTAGCCATACACACACGCACGCTGAGGAAATCGCTTGCAGACAAGTGCACTCGTCAAAACCATAGCCTCCCCCTGGTTTGCAATTTCTCATCGCAAGCTTCCATTTTCCCATTGTGGCCTTTTTTATGTCTTATGATGTAGTATTTTAATTTAATTCAAGGTGTGTGTCTGCAATGTAAAAAAATAGAATAAGGACTATGCACGAAGCCACTCAGACGTTGTGAAATGCTGATAGTTTTGACAAATGCAGAACTTTTTGTGGTGCCGCGAATATTGGAAGAAGACATCGTTGACATTCCTGAAATTTGGAGTGCACGGCTACTACGTGTACTTCGAATCAAGACATTGCTGACGGGTTACCGAACAACAAAACGTTCGGAAGCTTTTCAGTCATTGCATATAACACCATTTGTGAGCGTACTGAAACTGTAGTAATTATAAAATTGCTCAAAAGTGTAAAGAATAAACCAATTGTTATATTCTACGTTGGCTTGTACATTATGTTGCATCGCAATATGACTTACCACTGTATCCACATTTTAGCCATTCTGCATTGTAAAAATTTATCACTTTACTAATATTTTTATTTATGATTGTTCTTATACGAAGATTTTACCCTATTTCGTACATCGTTGGGTTTATTTCAGCGGGACGGGCTTCTACTAAATGTCTTAATTTAATGATAATAAATAAAGAATTCAGTTAATCTGCTGTGGGCTCTCGCACCGACTCTAGGCGCGGGACGCCCTTCTAGAACGCTTATAGTCCTCTTTCTGAAAATTAAGTTTGCCATTTCGTTGGAGGCGCCACACACGCCTCGTAAACTTTGCGCATTTTATGATATAAAGAGTGCATACCAAGCTCTGACGAGTGAACCCAGTGCAACGCCTAAATACTAGCACGTGAGTTTCCTAATATTTATTTATTTATTTATTTATTTATTTATTTATTTATTTATTTATTTATTTATTTATTTATTACATACTGCCAGTCCCACTAGGGATTATTGCAGGACAGGCACAACCGAAATGTATAACAAAGTCTAAACATATCAATAGACAATTCATGCAAAATACCTGTACAGTGTTTTCTTTTTGCTAATGGCAATGTAATAATCAATATAAAAAAAATCAGCCCCGCCGTGGTGGTATAGTGGCTAAGGTACTCGGCTGCTGACCCGCAGGTCGCGGGTTCAAATCCCGGCTGCGGCGGCTGCATTTCCGATGGAGGCGGAAAGGTTGTAGGCCCATGTGCTCAGATTTGGGTGCACGTTAAAGAACCCCTGGTGGTCGAAATTTCCGGAGCCCTCCATTACAGCGTCTCTCATAATCATATGGTGGTTTTGGGACGTTAAACCCCACATATCAATCAATCAAATCAATATTAAAATCACATATAAAAAGTATCTATACAAAACTGTAAAACCAAACTTTAGAATACTGTTATGCCATAACACGCCAACTTAGTTACAATTAGTTCATATAATTAGTCCCACGTATATAAGCTTAACCGAAAAAAGTATAAAAAGCCATACCTTGCAACGGTAGTTAGTGGCATGTGGGTAGTGGTAGAAGTACTAATGGTAAATTCAATCGTTAAACAATGATGCGAAATGTTTTCAATACAACACTGGCTGGAGTATTCGGTCTTACAAAGGAAAAAAAAAACATGCAGTATGACCAAGCTCTTTCGCAATTTACGAAAACATATTCACACGTGATAACCCAGCGTTATATCTCAAGATGCGCAGTAAATCCTGGCATCGTTTTTTTTTTCAATTGTCCAGGAAGTTTACATTTAAGGAGATAAATTGATGATCTAGAAGGTGGACTCATAGACAGCAAGTGATTTTTTTTTATTAAAGTCCGCAGCAAAGCACAGTGAAGTCACTGAGAGCCCAATTCACAGCCTTTTCAGAGCTGAACTTTGTTCAGGGCAACAAAAAGAAACAGAAAAAAACGTATATCAAAAATGAACGGTAAATTTTGCATTTTTCTGGGTATGCTTAGTTATCGGATGAAGTCAAGAGAGGCTGTTTCAACAACGATTAACGCCAGCCAATGCATAACTAGCCCTTTCAGAACTCAGAATGTGGTCTCACCACTCGTGAGTCACTGTAGCTCTTCAGTGTCACTTAGCGGGACGTCAGGTACTGTATTGAAGCGGCAGGTAGTTATACTTCAATTATTCAGCTTAAAAAGTTTATCTTTTATTACCCATGTTTTTCTGGTTTAAACTCACTTAGTTCGACTTCAAGGAGCGACGCCCCAGCCATGACGTTACGGCCAGACGCCTAACGGCACTCACCAAAAAAAAAAGATAAAAAGCCGCTCCACAATTTTTTTTCATCACATTCTCTAAAGGCACCATTCACATTATGGAGGCACAGACTTTTGTGGAATTTACTTAGCTTCAGTATTCGTAATAAGAAAAAAGAACAAAACCAAGCAGGCGAGCATTTCCCCACTCAGTGGAGGAGACGTTCACGCGCGCGCTCTCAGGCGCAAATTACTGCACGACTGCTCGATGCCCGGGCTGAAATTCTTCACTATGATGGCTCGGTCCACGGGTCGATCACTTAGCCATTGTATGGACCGTGCAGCCAAGAAGCGAGGAAGTGATAATCCGTGACTCGTCTATGGACTAATTGGCTAATGGCCCATGCATTCGGTCACTGGCTCTCGTTAAGAAAAGGCAATCCACCTGCCCGCTCCTTCTTTTGCTGTACGGGTTTTATTCAGGAACATTACCTTTTTTTGCCTTGGCTCGTGGAACCTCATTCTGGCGTTGGGGCCGTCGTATGTCCCCACTAATTTGCTCGGCAATGCATTAATGGCCAGAAAGATGTGGAAGACTGCGAAAAAGGAAGTTTCACTGCCATCGCTCTGTTTGGCTGCCCGAGCTCATTTGTGTGTGTGTGCGTGCGATCAGAAGCCAGTTGACAAAAGAAGGGTGAGAAGGATGCCGAGTCTACAGTGGTGTTTCTGTCTCTTTGACGAGGAGCGTCGTCAAAAATGCTGGCGTCGGTGGCGGTAGAGCTGCTGCTGCGCGATTCTCGCTGACGCCACCCTTCTTCTCCACCCTGTTTGTACACACACTCACGCACATTCTTAGCTCAAAGTTGAGTGTAGCCAGCCTGCTCCACTGCGATGAGCAATTAGCCGAGTCACATGGACGACAGAACCAAATAACAATCACGAAAAACAGGAGCCACTTATTTCATTAAAGGTAAACATTATTCGTAAGGCAGCGGACGGCCATTGTGCTCTGTTTGTACGCTGCCATACGGTGCCGTGCGGCCATCTTTCCACTCGCTGATTTCATTCTCCGTGGCGGTCGAATTTCCCGTTGCAGTGAAGGTCGCAAAGCCCAAGAAAGTTCCTAATGAGCTGCTCTGCACATGAGTTGTGCATGCGCTCGCGTTTCTTTTATCCTTTTCTTTTCCTATTTCATTTCCGGTGATAATTTCGTTCATGCGGGAGGGCTTTCAACGTATACTCGATAAACACGATGGACGCTAAAACAACTGGTACTCGGTATGCTAAGCTGCGTGTAGTACGCGCCGTAACAGAAGTGAACAATTTTTTAGTTTTACCGCTAGTTCAATAATATGTTCAGAATAAACGCTTTTACAAACTTTCTTTTCTCATCATGCGTCTTAGCTGTCGTTGAACATGGAATAACTAAACCATGATGCCGTAAAACTGACGTGAAGTTACAGGGTGCCATGGGCTATACAGACTCCTTTACAGGTATTAAATTATACACAAGTACTATAATGTAGCTATACATTGAATTCAGGGCGGCCTACATTATCAATCATGATGTCAGCAAACTGTAAAGCTCACATTAGCCTTTGAATACATTGATTAACATAGATATTTTCTGTTCTCTTTTTTTGTTCGTTCGTTTGTTTTTCTGTTTCTTTCTGACCAACTTCTACGCCATTCGCTTCTTTCTGCGATGCAGTGTAGCCTTTCGCTACTTACACTGGCTTTTAAGGGGCAAAGCTCCTTATGGTGGGACTTGTGCGTCCCCCATTATCACTGTGCGTAACATGTGACACATACCCGCATACCAGTGGCAAATACCCGCCCTCGGGCACATATCCGCATGTCCACATGTTACGAAAAACGTAGCACAGCGTCGTTGATACGCTCCCGGTGTTAACAAAGCGCTGACAGCAGAAATGCGGTACGCACTCTCGTTTAGTCCTTGGATTGTCCGCTGGATGGTGGTACTAACATATAATGAATATATGATAAAAAGAAGCGAGATTGCGGTACTTTACTAGGTAGACGAACGGACGCATGGACACACAAACAGGCGCACTTACGGATGGACGGACGGACGCATGAACGGATGCACGAACGAGCACACTTACTAACGGACGGACGGATGGAAGCAGGGACGGATTGACGAACGCTTCGCCCCACTCATCATTCATTCCGTGGATATGTTGCGATTTTTTCCACTAATATTGGGATAAAAACGAACTATAGAGTCAACGCTCTCAGCATAATAAACATTAAAATCGCTTTATATAAAAATGACGCATGAAAAAGATGGAGACCCGATAAAACATCAATCGAAGGAATACCATACCACTGCTCCAACAAATCATTTGTTTTAATTAGGTGTGCTATCGCTTGTATTAACCGTATACCATCCTGATTTTGTTTCTACAGCAGGTATTGTGACTATACTGTGTAATTGTCGTGCAACCAGAAAAAAATGGTTGTCATTACATTTCACCTACGCGCTACTTGCAGATATTCATCGTTGTACATCTTACAATGCTGCATAGCACTAGTGTATATCTTCATTAGTCACTGTTTGTCATTATAAATGTGAACCTCGAATAGCAATGATCATTTAGCTCCTCCCCACTCTCTATACTCAATACTGAACTATCTAATACTCAACTCAACTAACTCAACTAAATAATGAAGATGAGCGCGTGGTGTATGTTACTCCGCACTTAATGCTGTGTGCGATGAAGGCATGTTATCTCAAATTTTAATGACATTATCTGAGGTATTACGGTCCAAAATCACGAAATAATTATGAGGGACGCTGTATTAGATGGCTTTAAATATTTATTCGACCTGGTGTTTGTTAACGCACACTGGCATAGCATGATCCGGAATCGAACCCGTGACCAGCAGCTGAGCGCCGCCATACTGAACCACCGATTCATAATGCCAGATATATCGCATTGCAAAGCGTCGAATTCTCACCAAACAACAAGTAAACAAAAATTGCATGAACATACACTTGGTTTCATTACCACCGCTTCGATTGATATGTGGGGTTTAAAGTCCCAAACCCGCCATATGATTATGGGAGACGTTGTAGTGGAGGGCTCTGGAAATTTCGACCAACTGGTGTTTTTTTAAACGTGCACCCAAATCAGAGTACACGAGCCTACAGCATTTCCGCCTCCATCAAAAATGCAGCAGCCGCAGCAGGGATTCAATCCCGTACCACCACATTTGCTGCTTAACTGATATCGTTAAGGAAAGCCCGTGATACTCGCCAGCCTCGCTGCCTACCATCGTAGGCTATTGGCCATTCGGCTTCACGTACTACGTTTAACAGAGAAAATATTTTGTTCATTCGTAAAATCATCGTCACCAAGACGATGGCATGAAGACATTCTATGCATCTGGTCGTGCACCTCTGTTTTTTTCAACATTCTGCACATCTGCGGGCATGGCACAAAGTTGTAACCATTTCTCAAGTCCCTACTTGTGTGTATTCACCTCCATAAGAAGAGTGCGAACAAGATGGCTCCATTTGTCATTAGTTAATCGTGTTTAGTTGATTTTTGTGTATTTATTCTTAAGGAAACGTCAGTTGTCAACTAGCTCGGTGAATTATCCTCCTTCTTCAGCATTTCGATTCGTATGATTATTCCGGAACTTAAGGTATCCTTCTCTCTCTCTCTCTCTTAAAACATTTGCTATATTAGTTCACTTATATATTATTGTAACAAATGTAACTAAGAGAGAAGAGCATGAGAGAGGTGCCTACAGACATTTGTCGGAATTTCAAGTATTTGAAATACCCCAAGAGAGCCCTCCAATAAAAAGTAACTTATTAAATTCAACAAAAGAAAATCTTACTCTGATTATGAGAAAGACTCGTAATAACTTCTGATTTTCTGGTGTTTCTTGTTTCTTTTTTTATTCTCTTTTTACCTGATACATTGTACAACTGAGTTGTTTTGTCACAGTGGCTGCTGTTGCGCGATGCCTGAAGCGATTTAACGGCTATCGCTGAATTCACCACGCGAGGCCGAAGTGTAACGGTCACTTGTCTCACGCTTCAGAAGTTCCTTGAAAGACAGGCTAGAAAATGAGCGGAGGACTATAGTTGCCGCAGCGTACGCCACGGTAGTGCGCGAAGCTCTAGCTTCTGCATTCGTGCATTCGGGGCTTCCACATGACTTTCGTGCGTCACGCCAACTCTAGCGAGCACCGTCAGACCAAGGGAGCTGTGAGGGGGGACTGCTAAAATTGCGGCCTCCTCTGGTGCCAATCTTCTGATCGGCAGCCTCCCATCAGCCAGGCCGAGCGCGTCGAGGCGCATGCGGCGACGCCCACCAGGCTATTTTACACACAATGTTCTCACGGCCACACGCACACGATCTGACACTGAAGAGGGAATACGAAAATTGCGCAAGAAAGTAAGAAACGGTCTTGCACAGCCTTGTTTTATGCAGTCGCAACGTCCATGCCATTTGACTGACTGATCGATTGATTTATTGATTGACTGAAATCCTAAGTGACACGGTGCATTATGAATGCCAGAATTCTTGACCTACTTCACCCTCATGAAATTATTCATTGTGCACAGCATGCACTGTTAAAAAGTGCCATTAAATCAAGCCTCCATCCCTGTAGCTTGCACCAACAAGTAACTTGACCATTACTACAAAGACATGATCCACGGTGTAACCTCATAGTATATATTACAGCAAGCAACCCTCGAACAGGCAGCACTGCTTTAACGAATACAAGAGCACTTGCCGAAACGAAGACTCCAACCTTTTGTTCAAGGACTTCTTTTTTTTCATTTATTCAACGCTCCATCTTATCCTGCTCCTCGCAATGTTCCTCAAGGTGTCCATGAATGAGGCACCTGGATACATAATGAACGCGCTAATGCCGTGGCCCGAGAACCCTCCAACTGTAATAAAACAACAGTCGTTCAACTCAAACAGCACACCAACCTTGCCTTCGGCAAGTATCTCCTGCCCTTACTATGCAATAAGTACGCACAAACCTTCGCGTGGTAAAATGTTAATCAAATGTTTCGATCACTTATTTGCATGCGCTTCGCTCTTTTTCTCCCGTCACTTCAGTGCAGCAGCACTGTCCATATATAAAGGGAACATGCAATTTACCTCAGCGTCTAGCCTTGTCCACGGAATCTTCACGGCTTTCCTCTTGTTGTGGGAAGACTGCGATGGCAAGAAGACTCACGAGAGCAGCGACGGATGACGCAGCAAGCGCGTCAAATGGCTCAAGCCAATGTGAAACCGGAACAAGAGCCCCATTCTGAAAGGTGCACAAAACAATGCAAATATATGTTCGCATACCTTACCTTCCCTTTATTCAACAGAGTTACCAGGCCACCGAGTCGTCTTGGATGCAGTGTGCTTATAGAATGCTACGATATCTGATACAAAGTGAATGCCTATTTTCGATTTCTTTTGCGTTCGTTCATGTCTTGGTTGGATGAATGAATGAATGAAGGAATGGATGCAAAAACAAGATGTTCTGACTTTGTACACGGTGTTGCCAGTACCACGATGGGATTGGAAGGTCAAGCAACGAGTGCGCCATTAAAAGAAATGAAAGTCACTAACATAGGACAACGGCATATACTTTCCGATTCAAAATGGTTCCAACTGCAATGGACTCATATATGAGTGTAACGTTACAACAGACTCAGAAAGACGTAGCCATTAATTAATTCATCAATTCGTTCGTTCGTTAGTTCGTTCGTTCGGTCGTTCATCATGTCTTCGAAATGCATCACTAATGTGGGTGGCATGGGCATCCAAGCAGCGCCGCGTGATGTTTCGCGGGACACATTCTTTTAGGCCCAAAAGGGCTCGTACTGTTTGCAGACGTGCATCGATTCTGCTTCCCCGTGTCATGTACACACGTGCCCTCGCGCGACTGCTAGACAACACGCCTGCATGCTTGTTCTTCGGCTTCCAGGGTTGGCATTCCCCTGACAGGCCATCTGCTAGCTGTCGCACAGACGGGCCAGCGCTGAACACGTGCCAAGACAGGAAACGACGGGGTGCCTTATACAAGGACGCTTTTCGTGACACTCCTACTTTAGACAGTGTCTGGGGTGCATTCTCTATTTCGTCTCGTTGAACGTATCACTTTTCGAGATTCTCCGAGGAAACATGCATGCCCTCTCGCTCTTTCACGATAGTCAACGTCAAGTGACAAGCAATTACTTTTCAAAAGCTCTTCAGGATGAAGGGATAACTGTGTTCTATGCAGCACAAGATGTGCTGGCGTGTAAACATCTCTTCAGGTATTTGGAAAGCAGCGCTGAAGAGCAGGCTCATGAGTTTATGAGTAAACCAAGGACGTCCTACTTCTTGTTATGCACGTCTGTTCGAGAATGTGGCGTGCTCAACAAATGCGGAATAATGGCATGGTCGTCGGCAGGAGGCGAAAATGGGACAGCAACACCCGAACTTGCCCTCATCCAAACTATACTAACGCTGTCCCCCTCCCCTAGCCACGATGCAAGACGGTTTTGCAATTCCCAAGACAAATTACTGCCGACGCTTATGAATGATGAACACACGACGGCATTGGCATATATCAATAGCACTTCCAGGTGGCTGTTGAAAGGCTGCTTGTAGATAAAATAAACGTAGAAATGTGAACTGGAGCGTGTTGTCATGGCAGTAAGCAACAAATATTGAGCAGCTGAAATAATGGATCGAGTTGCATAACACAAGATATCTACCATGGTTTACTGCGTTACCTAGTGTTTATTGAAAATCGGTACATATTGTAATAAACCATACTTATATCAACGAGTTTCCAGGGCCGTCTGGTCTAAAAAAATTCCCTTTCTTTTTAGTTTCAGTGGTAAGGTGCACCTTCCATGACACGTAAGAGTGGAATCAAGAAAAGTCCTTGGCGTACACTCATTACTGACCGACCATTAGTTATGAGCTCCGTCAGCGACACCACTGGCTTTCTCGAAACGTGCACGCATTCAGCGTCCATAAAAGCCCCACATCAGGCACTTCGTGCAGGTAGCTCGCATGACGCCAAGAGCAGAGTCTGCGGCGTTTTTTACCTTGAGCATGTTATTCTAAACGCGACAATCTTTCTTTAAGATCCATAGTCGGTATGCCTGACAAAAAAACGAAGTTTCGGTGTGCGGAAAACACCTTATTGTTGATACCTAAAAAAATGGTAGTTTAGCGATCAGTCCGTCAAAATGAGCTGAGGAACGCTGTGAATGCCGGCTAAGCTAAACCACTACTAGAGCTTTCAGGCTTGCGCCATCATTATAGATAGCGAAAATGAAATGTGCAGCAAGTTCGCTCAAAAGCGTTCAGAACTTGGGAGAAGGGCCATGTGGTGTCGGCAGATTGCAACATGTACTCGTTTAACGACCACCTCAATGTAACTGATATACTTTACGACTAGCAACCTCCCTCACATATAAAAATATGTCGGCACACAAGATGGTTTAGGAAGATCGCTTACGCAGTGCAGAGCCTGCGTACGAAAGAAGAGATGAATAATAAACATGCGCTTTCCGTCAAAACCTACGAATTGCATTTACTGTAAGAATGAAAAAAAAAAGAAATGAAGGCGGAAACATAAAACAGTCATACTTCAACGTCTATGTCATCAATATTTTTTTCCTGGTGCGCAAGCCCGTAGGCCGTACCATCATCGACAAATTGCAGTAGAGGTCATCTGCTAACTCTACCCTTATTTGCGCACTGACTTCAGCCCTCGCGGTGCACTGATGTATACCTAATTTCGGGTACGGAAGATTCACTGCAGTCACGCCGCAAAGTTGGCATCCCGCATGACAGCGCCTATTTCTGCTCTATTTTTATTCCTATTTTTTATGTCTCTGTTGAACAAATGATTCATTTGCGGTTAATGTAAGGAGCCTGATCTCGTCAGGCTGCAGAGCTGAGATCCTTGTCGTCGTCGGCGGCATTCCACTGACACGAGTGTTTACTTGGCGTCTCGCTCGTGAATAGTGAGGAAAGGAAGGTTCTGCCTCCCCTAATGCAGTATTATGAACGCTTCCTCTAATGGATTGATAAAAGAGAGCGGGCGTACACACACACATGCCACGGCCGAGAAAGCGGGCGGGAAAAACAGGCACCGTGCGAGACAGCGGCGGCGGTGACAGCACTTGTGCCCGCGGAATCACCCTTCTCTCGGCGGCCGGTGTGGTTCGATTGACGCTTGGCTTCCCAACGACGATGGTTAGCTGCTCTTGCTTGTTCTTGGAGAAGACGACGCCGCACTCAAGGCAGCCTTAGTTCACGCCCGAGCTCACCAAACGTGAAACTTTCACGCCTGACAGGGCGATCAAGAACCACGTAAATGGCACGGGATATGCGGCCTGTCATTAGCGGAATCACCACTCGGCCCGCTGCCCGCGTCAAAAAACCAGCGCTGAAGAGACGGGGAGTGGGTGATTTGCGCGCGTCGTGCAGGCTGAAGTGTCGTAGTTGCCGCTGTTTCACGTGGGAATAACGTTCTTCGTACTGATAGGCGCACGTCAGTGGTTGCCGCGACTGGAAAGCATGATGCGAAACGGGTCGCGCTGTCAAAATGTCACGAAGGAAAGTTGCTGCTGGATCCGTAAGGAACACTGTGACGTCTCCTCACATTAATGCTTGCGCGGGCGCATTTTCAAACCTTCCACTCCATTGGTTAGTCGTGAAGTGTAAACGCCCCGTCGCTGGTAAGAAGCTAGCCATTTTTCTATGGATAAGCGGTTGGATAACCCTAAATCAAAGGAATCAGTAGTTTATGAAGTTGATCCACACAGAACATTTTCTACAGCGACAGATCTCTCGCGACAATTAGAGACATTACTCCACAGACTTCGACTGTAAGTGGCATACACTAACAGCTTCCTGCACAAAATACATCGATCCAACTCGACGAAATGCCATTGTCGTCATGCAGAAGAAAGTGTTCGCCATATTCTTTTGGAGTGCGTGAAATACGCTAATGAAAGAGAAAAATTAGGGAACAAACTGGCAAAGTTGGACAGACGGCCCCACACATTAAAGAAATTACTCGGACCATGATCTGACTGATGCATCTTCAGAAAAAGGCGAACATCTGCCCTGCAGACTTCATAGTGGAGACCGGGCTGGATAAGCGCCTGTGATAGACAGCCAGGGTTTGACAAATATGAAATGATCTGTTAGTGCATATACTGAGTGTAGAAAAGAAAGGTGTGCGTGTGAGCATTTCATGACAGTGTGAACTGCTGCAAGCAAACTGTACATTGGCATGATATTTAAACTGGTTTTAGTGTGCTATAATGTTTTGTTTTTGCTGATTGTCCATTTTTGCGTACCGTTCAGTATTATTATTTAATTCTTTTTCGCTGCACAACATACTGATATGGAGTAGCCGAGACAATATGAACCTCAACCACTCAACAGCAAAACAGTTAGAACGGAATTGAACAGAACAGAGAGAGATTAGAAAAAAAAAAGGAAGGCCGGGAGGTGATTCAGAAGGTAGTATTTTGTGTGCTACCCTGAACAGGGGTTGGAGATTGGTGTTTTTATTGTAAGATAAAAACTAATGCAAAAAATAACAATTACAGTCACATACATGAGCACACACGAGAGATTACAGGAACGCTCGTAAGGGCTTCTTCTGTCGTGTTAGGTCTGGACGATGGCGTCCTTATTCTGATAGAGGCTGGTATGCTGCCGTTGAAGTTCTTGGGTGAGCCGTCCAAAACTTCATAGTTCTGGTTATCCTTCGAATTCTGACCACCACTGTAGAGCTGCTCGGTTGGACGGAGCCGTCGGTGTGGACGTGAGTAGAATCTTTTCTCGTACAACAGAAGAAATGCGAGCTGTTTAGGAGCATGCTCACAGATCTTTTTTTTTTTGTATGCCTGGTGTTGTCAGGTTGATTATTGGCTGTCTAAGGCACCATGAAGAAACTGAAGGTCTCGCTGCAGGCGTGAAGCCAGTTGGTAGAACTTCGATATGTGGGATGAGTACTCGGTAAAAGGAGGTGCGTGATTGGTCCGCTCGTAGAAAGGCTAGGTGGTGTTGCGGGGTCCAGCCAAGATGCATTATGTGCGTCTTCATCGCTTCAACTTCCACGTGAGTCCTTACGAGGTGGTCTTTAACGGTGGCAAAAGTCACCCCATTTTCGGCATTCTGAGGCAGGCCTAAACCACTTCTGAGGGTCTGGGCTTGGACACTTTACAGAATTCATCGACGTGTCTTCTTTACGTTCGTTAATGCAGGCAAACTGCAGCGCAAAAAAAACCAAGAAAAAGCTGTGTGTGCAGTTGTAACATGGCACAGGGGAACATTCCCAAAGCGACAAATAAGAATATGTGACAAATGCCCGTCAACCGTTTTTCCTGCAAGGTGCGAGACCTGAGGACTCCATCATACGTTTTTGTCTTTTGGTGATTGGTCACACGGTATGCTTTGATCATTAATTCATATACCGTAATTTGACATGGGTTTGCACGTAAATGCTAGAACAGCACACCTGGTAGAAATTTCCAGGCATCGACCACGAAGGTACAAAGCAGTTTCAATGGCAGAGATTCTCGCTCACAACTACAGGCGAGTTAATGCAGATGTTAAGACGAATTCATCTGCGTATGTTGACAGGCAAACAGTGCTTGACAGGTGCGGATGGAGAGGAATAGGCGTAAGATTGACTTGCACAGGGACCAGCACATCAGCCTGGTGTGCTGAGCCGGTGTGCTAAGCAGATAATCTGGCGCTCTTTCTGTCGCATGCCAAAACACACTTTCAATCTGGTAGTTTCTAGAGTTTAGGCTTATTAAACACCCAGTGTGTGACATTCAATGACAGGGCCATTAGATAAACGGGACTTTTTGCAAAAGTGTGTCCATGCGTTAAATACGGGGTGCCACAATTGGGAACATTTTGGCGCACACACAATACATGAAAAATTAAAGGCTAGAAGACAAGCGAGTGCGAACTCACAATTTAGTTTATTGAAGGAAGTACGCCAAAGATGTATTCCAGGGTAGCTCAAGAGTGCATGTTCGTAAAAAAGTATGACACAAACATACAATCAAATAAAAGGAAAACGAAAGAAAACGCACCATTACAGTAATAACGTGCAACAAAATGAAAACCCCACAATAAATGAAATCAACAGATGTGCACTCTGGGTCAGTCTTTTTTTTTTCTTCACACTTGTTGGTTAACCGCCATCATAGAGAGCGCAGTTTTTTTTTTTTTAACACTCCAACTTTCAGTTGATCTCGTGTTCAGAACTCGCTCAGCGCAAAGCACAAGTAAGGAAGTCAACATTGTTCAGCAAATAATTTACGATAAGCGAAAGTGCCTGAATTAGCCATATGTGTTTTTAGGATAAATATTGCAACTTTCTTTGAATTCTAGAGAAGTGCAAATGTTTGTTAAAGCGCGAAGTTTTCTGACTCACAAATTACCGGCCCGTGTCTATTACTTCTTCCTGTTGTAGTATGTCGGAGCACATTGTTGCAAAACAAATTAGCACATGTCCGATCGAGAAAAAACATTTTGTTGCCTTATCAAAATGTGTTCAGACCAGGTAGGTTGACAGTGGTGCATTTAGTAAGAACTGTACGTGAAAGCTCAGTGGGTCTTGACAAAGGTGTCCCAGTTGATATGCTATTTCTTCACTTTTGTGAGACTTTCAACAAATTCAGATTCAAAACTTTTGTATAAATGCGAACTGATTGGTCTCCCGAGTTATTTCACTAATTGGACGGCAGCATACTTGAGCAACAAAGACAATTTTGTAGATAATAACGTTTGCCATTCTTGAGTGCTTTCTCTTAGCTCGCGTGTGCCACAGGGTAGTGTGTTGGGGCCCCTGTTTCTAATTTTCATAAAACCTTTAACGGAGGTTATTTCGTCATCTCCGACAGTACTGCTGTTTGCAGATGACTGCATTTTTTAAAGAAATTACTTCTAGCAGCGACAAAGACATGTTCCAACAAGCAATTGATAACATAATTTATAGGTGCCACTTTCGTGATATGCAGCTGAATGTACATAGAACAGTTTTATTAATAATCACTAGAAACATCGCCCCAATAATATTTGAGTACCATTCCAGCAGCGCTCTCATTCAAGTAGCTGACAGCTAAAAGTACCTTGGAGTCACTTTTACTGATTAATTATTGTAGGCTAAACGTATTACAGAGATTTTCTGGAGGGAATTGAAGAAGCTGTGCTTTCTGCGTATAGGAAGCTCCGCCATGCTCTACCTCAGGTGCTCTTGCTTGCTGTGAACACGTGCGATGAAATTTATAATGTGCATCACAAATTTGGGACCTACACACGTTAAAATATACTGGTCAGCTGCAACGGACTTAACCAAGGCTGTTACAATGACTTTCAATAAATAAAAGAACAAATTTTCCTATTGGCCTAATGACCAAAAACGAAAATATTTTTTTACCGTCATGAGGAAAGTTTCATCACATAATGTTCCTACATAATATATTAGCTGGTGGTTTGAATGTAGGTGACTTACCTAACCTTCGTCCTGTTACAAGACAAATAAGACATACTATGCCTTATACGCTGAAACTGATTTTATCCAAAGCTAAGCCATTTCGAAATTACTTCTTTCCCAAAACAACAGAGGACTAGAACAGACTTCCAGATTCAGTCATTACGTCGCCACACTTTGTCCAAGCTCCGGAAAAGCATATTTTTGTTAGATTGTATGTTTGATTGATTATTGGGGTTTAACGTCCCAAAAACCACCATATGATTATGAGAGACGCCGTAGTGGAGGGCTCCGGAAATTTAGACCACCTGGGGTTCTTTAACGTGCACCCAAATCTGAGCACACGGGCCTACAACATTTCCGCCTCCATCGGAAATGCAGCCGCCGCAGCCGGGATTCGAACCCGCGCCCTGCGGGTCAGCAGCCGAGTACCTTAGCCACTAGACCACCGCGGCGGGGCTAGATTGTATGTTTCGTTAGTGCCGATGTTGTTTGTTTCTCTATGTATGAGCGTGAATAATTTTGCGCATCAATTGTTATATGCCCCCTATTGTAATGATGATGATGTTTAGAGTTTAATGGCGCAAGGCCGACTAAGGGCAAAGAGCCCCCTATTGTATGCGCCTATGTTAAAAATTGTATTTTTGCTTGTATTACACCATCCTTCTATTTTGTTTTCCATGTGTACTGCCCGTCCTGCTAGAGCCAAGTTGGCCTGCAGTATATTGAAAAATAAATAAATAAATAAATAAATAAAAACCAGTTGGAGATAACGAACGATGTTAAGCCGAATGACCACATAACACTACGAAACTTTCTTGGGGATTGCATTTTGCATACGACGTTAAACATTAACACATGAGCAAGTTAACGCAATTACTAGGAGTTTCGAGTCACTGGATTAAAGAGAGGGTTGTTGCAGTTCATACACATGCAAAATAAATTGTTAAACTGCAAATATATACAAAACCTGTGTCCATTTTTTTTATTTTGGTGCGACTTGTTGGAGCACATCACTGCATGAAAAACTATCTTAGCGAGATCATCATTTCGTCACGTTATAATTATCGTTTCAGGAATAATGTCCTTGCAGCTACGCGGTTAGTAATACAACATAATCATAATATTGTTGATAATAGTTCGCGTTGCATGTTCTAAATTCACGATACGATCGTGAGGGACGCCGTATAGCGAAGGGTTCCCAAAACGTCACTCCTGGCACTCTTTAATGTTTACTGCCATCGCACAGGACACATCATCTTGACCGAACTTAATCCACCGTGAGAACATCGAAATCGCGGCCTTCGGGGCAGCAGCCAATTAACGCTACACCCTCGCGGTGGACGCTTTATAGGAGACGCGTGGATGAAAGTTCCCTTGGCTGCATATAATGATGATGATTTGTGGGGTTTAACGTCCCAAAACCACCATTTGATTATGAGAGACGCCGTAGTGGAGGGCTCCGGAAATTTTGACCACCTGGGGTTCTTTAACGTGCACCCAAATTGGCTGCATTTAAAGGTGGCCGGGGTGAAGTTCTAGACTTTTGTAAGGCTTCTCACGAAACATCACATTCCAAACTCTTGCATCATCTTTAACGTATCACTCTTTCAGGTTACCTGAATTATTAGATCGTACCTTGCCACAGAAATAGAGTACAGTTTGTTGATATTAATGGTTGCCGTTCTCAGTGCCTTGGTGCCAGGGGCGACAAGGGTATTGGGAAGTCATACCAAAATAATTGTCTACGATCACTTTGCAAAGCTACTATTTTTTTTCCGCTGGTATGGCAATCTTTAGGCAACACAATCTACATACAGTTATCCTTCTAGGCTAACTTAAGCATCCCATTTGTGAGATTCGTAGGTGTCCGCACTAAATCCCATTCAGTAATTATATGCTAAACCTAACCGTTCTTCGCAGCAGACAGGAACACGCACGTCTCAGCGGTCAGCATACGAGCCTCATTGATCTTCTGTCATATTTCGCAAGCATGCCAAAGAAGTTAGGAGGTGGTTCTGTTGTTCGGCAGCGCTGATCTAATTATACGAGGCCGCGGGCATCAAGGCGTATGAACTGTCTCGCTAAAGTGAACTCGAAAGCGGCCGCCGCTAAAAAATAAGAAGTTAAGAAAGGGGAATGTACAGCATGCTCATTCAAAGTCACGCTGCGTTTTTGTTATTTGCTTATTTCCATGAGAAAATTTGCTTCCCCTTTGGAAGCTTCGGCGATGCTTTTGAGTCGTTCAAAGATGGCACGCACCCCAGAAAGCAAACACATGAATCGTGTCAGCCGCTTTTTCAGGCCAGCCGCTTTTTCTACCCGAGATGAATTCCTCGCGCCATCGACATTGCGTCATATCTTCTCCACAAATATTGTTCGAACACGAACGAAGCGGCAGAAAACAGACTAAAGTGAAAGAAATGCTTTACTGAAATACGCGACGTTGTTTTGCCAGCACGGCCGACGTTTCTGTAGAAACATTTTGAACAATAGTAGTCGATGCGTTGAATATATTATAGGTTTGTTTTATTATGTCCTACGTTATCTTAACACGAACAGCGTCCTCGGTGGCTTTCCTAAGCTGCTTTAACATTGACTGATCAAAACGTTCAAGAACGGTTGCTGAACGTGCCTCCCTTTTTTTTCTTTTTTTTCTGCAATTCGCCTGCTTTTAACGTTGGCCGCTGCGCCTAGGACCAAACCCGTGACCTGGAGCTCGGCATTCCTTACGCTAGAGCCATTAAGAAGCCAGGTTGGTTAACTGGTTTCCAAAGAAACAGATGCCACCGTGAATACTTGCGGTACTTTGAGTGCAGCCACTTTTGAGAGGGTTCTACTTTGAACTGCCACAAATAAAGGACAATTTCGAACTGTCCTCCCGATATAGATTTGGCTCGTACGCCAAGTCTGAAAGACCTCTGGTTGACCTCAAGACCTTTCTTGTCCACAATATTAAGGCCTAACGTTGGTTTTCTTTTGTTTTTCTTTACTTTTTGCCAAAGTAGTCAAGATAGCGTCTGCTACGTTTTTCATAAAGATGTTCACTATAGCGAAAAAAAACTATAAAAAGAGAAACATTACAAGAGCGTTGCCGCAACACTGGAGCGCTTTTCTTCGATCGACGCCCGTCGATGACGTGAATGGTGAACCAGAGGCAGCTGCGAACCAGGTGCGGCGAGTGAAAGATAAAAAAAAATCACACGATAATCGCAGGGCAGGGGGGGGGTGGTCGAGCAGGGGTTTATCAGCTCACGCAAACCTTTCAGTACTGGCTCTGCACAAGCGGCTGCCGAAAAAACGGCAAACGACGCACATATCGTTCGACAGTAGCCGCCGCTTATAAAGCCAATCAATACTATCGCACAGCCTTGGCTGCCAAGGCGTACAGTCTACTGAAAAAGGTGACCTATTTCTCTAGCTCACTAGCGAGGTTGCTCAACTTCTTTCGCCAGTTTTGTGTTCTAAGAGAGTCCACTGGCTTTGATAATTAGAGGCATGCCCTCACATTTGTGAGCAGGAAAAGCAATTAGAGCTTTGTAGCAACTTTGCGTGGTAAAACTGTGAGGCAATACCCGCGCGCATGCCACTCAGCGTTGCGTGTTCCCGTGTACTTGCGTATGCATGTATTTCTTTTTACTTACCTCTCCGCCGCTCAACGCAGGGTCAGGTCACCAACAGCGGCGCTCTCTAAATGAAAAGCATTCAGCCCAAAGCACAACTCTTCTGCCTCCACGACGACCCAACAGATATTTAAAAGTTTACGATGTTCTTTCTAAAGCAAAACCAAGACGTAAGCCTTGGTTCATCGGGTTTAACGTCCCAAAGCTACTGAAAGTAAAAAAAAAAGTAGACTCCACGTTCAGTTAGAATCAATCATATTCGAAGCACGAATGAGGAAGGTTGATATGTCACCTAAAGATCAGCAAAACATTACGAGGTAAACGTATAATATGCTGTACATGACTTCCATGTCATGATTATCATGTTTGCGCCTGGCATTTTCGTTCGTCGTCCATTCACGTCACGTAATACCCAATTTAGTATATAAAAAAAGCTAGCGAAAGCGCCATGAGCGCGCTATGAGTGTAGCATATAGTCATGATTTACATGATACGCATGTCTTTATTATCATGCTTGAACATACCATTTATCTTCGTCGTCTATTCCCATCACGTATTACCAAGCTTGGTATATGTGAAGCTGGCTAAACAGTTACCAGCGCATCATGAGCGTGGCATGCCCATGTTCTTACATGACACGCTTGTCATGATTATCATGTTTGCGCCATTCATACATCATCGTCATTTATTCACGTCACGTAATACCAAGTTTGGTACACGTGAAACTAGCGAAATGGCTGCGAGCGCGTCATGAACGTTGTATGTTGTCATGTTCTTACATGACATACATGTCATGGTTATGATTTTTGCACTAGACAAATACCTTCGTCATCCACTCACGTCACGTAACACCAAATTTGGTGTGTGAAGCTAGTGAAACTGCCGCGTGGCCATCAGGAGCGTGGCATGTAGTCACGTTCTTACATGACATGCATGTTATCATTAGCATTTTTGCACCAGTCATATACCTTCATCATCCATTCACGTCACGCAATGCCAAACTTGGTGTATCTGAAGCTGGCAAAATGACCGCGAGCAAATCATTAGCGTGGCATGTAGCCATGTTCTTACATAACACGCATATCATGGCTATCGTGTTTGCAACCGTCATATACCTTCATCATCCATTCGAGTCACGTAATAAAAAATTTGGTGTATGTAGAGGTATCGAAACGGCCGGGAGCGCATCATGAGCGTTGCATGTAGTCATGTTCTTACATGAAACGCATATCATGATTTCCACGTGAGAGCCTGTCACTTATGTTCGCCATGTAGTCATGTCAAACTATACCAGTTTAGCGATATGTCAGGTGAACGAAACCAACCCAGGAGCACCAAGACCATGACATGTACATTATGGCATTCATGACATAGATGTCATGATTTTCATGTTATGACTAGGCAGGTATGCTCGTCATACAGTCATTCTTCTATACAAATTTTGCTATAGATCCCATTATCCGAATGACCAGGAGAACTAAGTCACAGGCAAGGCAAGGCGGATGAGATAGATAGATAGATAGATAGATAGATAGATAGATAGATAGATAGATAGATAGATAGATAGATAGATAGATAGATAGATAGATAGATAGATAGATAGATAGATAGATAGATAGATAGATAGATAGATAGATAGATAGATAGATAGATAGATAGATAGATAGATAGATAGATAGATAGATAGATAGATAGGATCGATAGATAGATAGATAGATAGATAGATAGATAGATAGCTAGATAGAGATAGCTAGATAGATAGATAGATAGATAGATAGATAGATAGATGATAGATAGATGGATAGATAGATGGATAGTGGATAGATAGATGGATGGATAGATGGATGGATGGATGGATGGATGGATAGATGGATGGATGGATGGATGGATGGATAGATGGATGATGGATGGATGGATGGATGGATGGATGGATGGATGGATGGATGGATGGATGGATGGATGGAGGATGGATGGATGGATGGATGGATGGATGGATGGATGGATGGATGAGGATGGATGGATGGATGGATGGATGGATGGATGGATGGATGGATATATATCTGATCAAAGTCGCCAAAGTGTCTAAGAAATGCTTAGCATTTAAAAATACCGCCTTGGTGGAGCTGTCCGAGTATTTAAAACACCTGGCGTTTATCAACGTCAGTACACTGCAATCGCGCAGTGGAAGGGCTTACAGCATTTCACTGCCATCAAAAGGCAACTGCTGAAGCAGGGATCGAACCCGCGTATTTTCGATAAGCAGCCACTCGATGCACCCGTACTACTGGTGCGCATATTTCGGTGTTTATGGGCAAGATGCATGTCAGTTTTGCTGCGACACTTCAGGCGATGTGCAGCGCTTTTTGATAAAATAATGGCAACTTACAAAATATAAAAAACACATCAGTAAAGTAGCGGGAAATATTTTCCAACACTCAGGAGGGGTTGGGGGGAAGGGGGGATGGGCCATCAGAAAGGTCCAGCATTGTCCACAGTGCTTGATCTGTGGAAGCCATTGTACCACTGTCTTTTGCTTTCACTCAAGAGGTAATGCCAGAAAAAATATCATCAGCCACCAGCTTAAAACATGATTACTAAGACAGAGACCGCTTGGGAAATTAGAAACGCTTAAGCGTATTCACGAAGGTAAAATAAAACGCCACGATACACTTTGTCGCACATCCGTGCGAGATTGTCGAGAAAGAGCAAAACAAAGCAGTGACTCAGCTTCATTATTTTCTGCGTTGCGGTGAAAACATGCGAGAACTGTTGGGGAGAGACGGTGTGGGCAGTTAAGTGGGTAACTTATGCGTTTTGTTTGGGCTATGTTTACATTTCTCGGGGAAAGGTGAAAACAGCAGACAGATGAATTTCGCGAGACTCCGGCCTCTTCATTGGCGCTGCCCCTGAGGAAAGACTTATGATTAAAAAAAACCTTGGCTAGGGTTACGCAGAGGAACGCAAATAGAGATAACAAGTGTAACGATTTACATGCCACAAGTGCAGTCGTGTCAAACACTTCCTCCACCAAAGCCTGGCAGGTATACGTTATAAAAAATACAATGTCTAGCAAACCTAAACGCCTTGAGAGTTTCGAGTGCTATCCCTCTTTTCTTCTCTTTCTCGTCCCGTGTCGTCGGGCACTCTCTTGCCAGACGTATGAGAGCGAATGAAGGAGCGTAGCAGGTCGAGGCCGACCAACAAGCAACGGGGAACTACGCCAAAAGGGTCTAAACGACGCGAGGCGCTTCAGCGCGGCTGGAATATTGGTTCGCGTCACCACTAAGGCAACCGTGATGTAATATTAGGGTATTGGTGGCGAAGCTCCCTACGCCGTGTGTCGTACGTCCACGATGTATGTAGTAGTCGTTGTAGTAGGTAGCCACCTATGGCCGGACTAGAGAAACGGCACGTGCGCACTCTTTTCAATTGAGGAGGAAACCCACGCACGTTGATCATAAATAAAAATATAGGTGTTTCTGGAGAAGTAACTTACAGATACGAGTATTGATGATTTATTCTCTAATAAAATTTGCCTTGAATTTGATACTAAAAAAACTTGTACCAAAGGGACGCACTTTGAGCACTACCTGACCACAAGGGTTGCCACGTTAAACTCGCTGGACGTAATCCCCTTGGTTTTAGCAAGGTTTAGTGATGGTTGGGCCGCAGTGCCATGAATATAGTGAACTAGTGTATAGCCATGAACTAGAGGTGGTGAAAGGTGGGAACTATGCACGAAGCGCAGGTCGTTAAGAAAGTGCGCGAGTGCCACCTCTCCTTTAGTCCTTGGTATGTCCACTGGATGGCGATGCTTCTGTATGCTAAATATACTATATGATAACATGCGTGATGGCGGTACTTCGAGTGTGATGGACGGACGGACAGACAGGCGGATGTACGCGCGGCTGCATTCATGGACGCTCAGATGAACTGATGGACGGTCGCACAGACGGGCTCACGGACGCACGGATGACTGGACGGACGGATGGACGTTTCGCCCCCCTGATCATCATGCACTCCGTGGATGTGCTGTGATTTTTGTTGGGCCGAGGACCATGGCCAAGGAGTTCAATCAATCCAAGAGTGCACACACACACAACAAGGATATATTTACTGTAAAATATGAAAATGCTAATGACGCATAGCAAGTTTGGCAGACTCATGCGGTTCTTTCTAAATGTGCGTCTTAATTGAAAGTCTCTCGCCATGTTTGCCCGTGGCTTCTTGGTTGCCGGTCCCTTGAGCGGTGCGCCCTTGACTCACTGATGTCCTCAACGTTAGTCGGCC
Organism: Rhipicephalus annulatus; assembly: GCA_013436015.1. NCBI lineage: Eukaryota > Metazoa > Arthropoda > Arachnida > Ixodida > Ixodidae > Rhipicephalus > Rhipicephalus annulatus. The sequence continues at coordinate 96,383 of WOVY01003364.1, read as the reverse complement.
CACGCCACGGCACGGATGTCTTCCGCACGGCAGTCCGGTAGCGGTAGCTTACCAGCTACCACGCTCGTCCAACAGCACACTAGGGTCATGCCAGCCACCTGGAACGGCAGCCGGAACAGCGGTCCAAAGGAGACCGGAGCTCGCAGCCACTCTGGACAGGGGCGGGAAGCACGGCACCTTGCCTGAACTCAGCGTCAGTCGCCCAGCCGGACTGCATGACCTCATCCGTCAGTTTCCCAGTTGTCAGGGACGGCAGCCGGATCCACATTGCGCCACCTGGTCCCTGGGCCCGTCACTCAGTCGGATTCCAGGGACAGAACAGCCCGCCGAGGACGTCCACTAGTTCTCCCGATTGGATGTCCAGCTGAGAACTGCCTCGAACGCTGGCATCCTAACACGTGCTCTTTCACTGCAAGTGCGTGCTCCCTTCCTTATCGTCGTCCATGGCCATCGCACAGTTTCGGTTTTGTTTTCAATCCTATATCACAGCAACACAGTGCATGACTCCACATTGTGACAGTTCATCACTCGGTAACGTCCAAGCAGAATGGAGCCCAACGGGCGGCTTTCTCGAAGCCCAAGCCGAGGTCCCCGCTGGATCCCACGAAAGCCCAGTTTGCTAGAACATGCGTGGCTCTACTCGAACGCGCTGTCAGTCTATGCGCACCACATCCCGCAGCACATGCGTGCAATAGAATCACTCACCACCGAAAAGCAACAGCTCGCCCGCTGCTTTGACCGATGCTTCATTCGGGTCCTTCGATCATTCATCCCCTGTGTGCAGCTTCCTCTGCACGCGCAAACGTCATCCACCCATAGCGAGAACATCGCAGTTTCATTGTTCAAAGCTGAGATACAGAAGGGGTGGTCTTCGCGGCGTGAGGAACTTCTTTTACGCTTGCCATCTGCTCCATAAAGGAGTGAATACGCGCTCACAAGTCAGTGACGCAATATGGAAATGGGCCGGTGCATTATTGCATACCAGCTTAAGCACACGGCTTGTTCTGACAAATCTTACAAAGCTTTTGCAGCTCAAACACAAGGCACATTCACACATACAAACGAGCACACACACACAAACATGTATACACACACACACACGCACACACACCAAAGGATGAATATTGCGTTGCGGGCGTTTGTGTATACGTGCCGTGCGTTTGCGCTCTAAGATTTTCGAATGTTCTATCAATTGCCCATGAACAATTTCTCTTAGAGTGCATGTCCTAACAAACACTCATAGAAGCTTTTTTTAATGACGAGTGAACAAAACCGAGCGATAGGCACACGCCAAAAATTTTCATGTCCGTGAAGGTTTCCAAAATCTACAGGCGAATCATGCCATAACTTGCATTTTGAACGCAATGAAAAAAACTCCCGAGTTTATTGACCAGCAAGTCAAATTTCAGATAAAAGCAAAGTTTGAAATTCAGTGAGTTACTTCACAGGGCAAGCATTACATCAAAAAGAAATAAAACGTCATGAGCACTCAAGAGTCTGGAGAGTACACCAAAGCGAATACTTTAACAATTGAAAGTTTGAAATGGCATATCCCAGAGTCGTATAGAGCTGCACCCCAGCTACACACACGCGCACATTGATGATCTCTTATTGAAGCGAAGTCCGAGTTCCTCGAGACAGCGCAACCATTTCGTTCACTCGAATAGAAGAGCGTTGTGCTTTACCTGGGCTCGTAAAAATGCCGTACGTTTCACCATCAAACCTCAGCGAGTGCAGGCGGTCACAATAACAAGGCGCCAGTTTTATAGCAGTGTATTGTGTACATCCTGCATTATGACCCATGTCGGTCTGGCGTGCTCGATTGGGAGGTACAGAGAGCGACACACGCACACACACACACACACACACGCACGCACACACACGCACGCACGCACACGCACACGCACACACACACACACACACACACACACAGTGCATACGTACTTACGGCTAGACATACTGTCAATCTGTTTTTACTGCGTCTCAGAAACGTACTACGGCATTAAATTTTAAAATCAAGAAAAGGCGTGTGTAGAACTCAGAACAATGAGAAGCAAAATCACAAGCCCTGCTCTCTAACATTTGCAAAACACCATGGTTATCACAAGAAAACGTGAAGAATAAGAATTACCGCTGGAACTCACTCGAAACTTCTGCAGCAACCTTAAAATCAGAATGGCAAGAACCGTTAGGCAATGCTGTATACACTTGAAATTGTCCCGGCATGAAAAAGTAAAGAGAAAAGCAGCAATTTCTTCAACGTGGTTCAAGGAAAGGTTGTGCAATGTCCAGAGGGAAATTGACACGTAGCTATCTCGATGGGCTTTACGGCTGCTCCTCGGAAGATCCCGTAAGCTCCGCTTCGTGAGGTCCCAACGATTGCTACAGAGAACGTTTCACTTTCGAGAATTTCTTATTATTTCTTGGAAAAAACACTCGTAGAAATTAGAACGCTTTAGTTAAGTACAAAACAGATGAAGTCTTGAAAAAGCACACTCTAAAGCTTAGCTATCAATCACTATAGTTTTAAAATTTCTCGCCTTACCACCAAAATAGTTTGTTTCCTCTGCATAGCAATGTTTATTGTTGAACTTTTAAAGGAATGGGATTGCAGAGAAAGAACCCGTTTTCGCGGTGAGCACACTTTTTTGTTACTAAAGTTGTCGGACGAATGTCCCCGTTTCCGTTACACAGTGTGTAAAAAGGTGGTTAAATCTGGTACAGCAATTCTCCCCTCTTAATAGAAAAAAATGGAGACACTATGCTGGCACTCAGCTCTGCCATTGTCAGATATCTTCTTTCCTGTGTATTTTTGTTTTTGCTGTGAAATCACAAAGGGAAAATAATTAATGAAAAATAAATAAGAAATCGCAGAACCTGCGCGGAAGGTGCAGTAAAGTCACGGAGAAAGCTGGAAGAACGGCCTTACTAGAGTTTTTTTTTTTTTAACAGTCTTCGGTCAAGTAGTACAAGCAGGCTTGCGACCCCCTACGCGATACTGGCCGGTATTTCACTCTTCCAGAACAATGTCACTAACAATAGGAGAACAACAACAACAACAATGTCACAGATGTTAATGGGATTCCTCGCCCTACGTGAAGCCTGCACAGGGTCTCTTTGCCACAGAGTTTCAAGCACCGGCGTGATTATGAGGTAGAATACTGGGCTGCCACTCAGAGGTCCTGGTTCGAATCCTATTCTACTCTGGGTACTTATTGCCAATGGAAGAAGAGGGGCACAGCACGTAACAGGGACTGGAGAAGACAAGGCACGCACTCGCAAGTGGAAGTTTATTGACGATTCAACAAACACATAGCTTCCCACACCCACTTCTTGATTTAACAATGAACCATTACTAACTATCCCAACGGGCTGTTTTGTTAGAGTACTTGGGTATTTTTATTGATATCATTCTTTTCTTTCTCGTTTTGCCTGGCAGCGGCCACCGACGTACACCGGCGGTGGCGCCGCGCTACAACAGCGGCAAAATTGGCCCTTGTAGTAATATCCTAACAGCTTTCGCTGTATTTTCTACTCTTATTGGTGTAACAACCTCGTACACCAAAATTCGCACTATGTCATGCACATCTACAAAATGCAACAAAAGTATACTACGGAAACGTCCGCACTACAAATATCTCAAGAATTGGAACATCATTGCACCCGCGTCGTTGACTGCATTACCCACATCACCCCACAGCATTGGCGGTAATCGGTAATTATGTGAATTGAACACTAGAAAACGTTAATGCTGTGCATGAGTCCATGGCCTCTGACACGCCCACTTCTTGGAGGAGTTAAACAACACGCACTGTTAATAGAGTCCACACGAAGCGATCCGAGCACGCATTCGGAATACACTCCCCGGCACGTTCTATTCAATATTGAACCTCGGTGCGCACGTAGGGAGATTTTTCGATTAATGTAATGTAATCAATACACACAGAGTTCCAGCACTGTAGTGAACGACAAGAGAGAGGTGCTTCCAGGCACCTGTTCGGCTCGCTCGCCACTCATGCAGCTATGCATTATTCGCACTCGGGATTTTTTTTTTTATCCACTGGTCTTTACATTGCACGGGGCCGGTTCAATTTATTATGCAACGAAACCTGCGACGAGATTCTGCGCCGAAAAATACAAGAAGAAGCGCGACGACGTGACAGCGGGTACACGTGGTAAGGGAGGCATCTGACGATGGATCCCATGCAAGGACACACAAAGCTGCTACTAATCGCGACTGAAAACTGAATAGCATGGTTGGCATGTATGGGAAAAGTGTGCATACATGACGAGCTATATAGCATGCCATTTTCACCGGAGCATTATACTGCCTTACTTGAACAGCTTTGTAAGCATCAAATAGCCATAGGTAGATTACGAAGACAGCTCATGCTGTTTTTTTTTATTGTCGAGTGTAAGTATTGAATAGGGAACCACGTTTTTATTTTATTAGACAGACTCAGTTAACCATGAGGGAAGCATAAGTGACACCTACTCTAACCTGGAATGTTTATTGTTCCCTACACGTAACAATATAAATATCAATAATAATATTAGTAATAATTGGCGGCGGTATATAGTTCGAAAAACCGAGATATGAATACGAGGGACGTCATAGTGGAGGTTTCGATCACCCAGTGTTTTTTTACAACATTCCAGACACACAATGTATGTGTTACCCCTGATCGTAAGACATTCCTTAGCAAGTCGTGTATGCTGGATCCTGCGTTTCAAATGTGAACTTGTCTTTCTCAAGGCTGCAACAGGTTTCCTTTCACAGTATTAAATAGCACGAACAACAGAGACGTCATATACCAAAGAGGACCTGCGCTTGTAGTGTTTGTTCTTGTACGTGTTTTTTTTTATTGCTGTGAATAATGTAGAAGCAAGGTCAAGTTCACATCCGTGAGTTCCTTTTTTCTGACAGTAAAAATTTTGTGACATGTGCCAATCCCTCCCTTGATGATTGATTGATATGTGGGGTTTAACGTCCCAAAACCACCATATGGCTATGAGAGACGCTGTAGTGGAGGGCTCCGGAAATTTCGACCTCCTGGGGTTCTTTAACGTGCACCCAAATCTGAGCACACGGGCCTACAACCTTTCTGCCTCCATCGGAAATGCAGCCGCCGCAGCCGGGATTTGAACCCGCGACCTGCGGGTCAGCAGCCGAGTACCTTAGCCACTAGACCACCGCGGCGGGGCATCCATTTCCCCCTTGCCTACCTACCCTGCCAGCCATCCCTTCTTTTTTTTTCACCCTTTCGATCGAGCCCTGATTCACCACGGCATTGCCTCCCCTGCTTTCGCAGTTACCCACTCTTCGTTATTTGTTTATATTATAGGAGAAGGTAAGAAGTATACAATGAGTTGCAGACTTTCAAATACAAGTCCACTTATGGAAACGTCGGCTACAGCACACACGCTCCGTGTTTACGAATTTCTCCCCGCAAGCTTATATCTACCCTTCCTTGCCTTTATTTTGCATCTCTTTCTTATTATCTAACGCTATCGTACTGTAACTTATTTCAGTTTGTGCCACTTTTACTTTCTTATCAATATAAAAATACTATAACCTTTGCAATAAAGAACCGCGCTTTAACCACCTGGAGTGAATTCCTTCCCATTCCTCAACCCCTCTCACAATACTTTGTCCGACAGTGTGCACCTTACTCAGCGAAAATGGTTGCTTGGGCATGTTGGTACGACATAATTGAAAAAACAAACAGCGCGAAAAACGAGAGAACCGAAAAAGAAGTGCATACAGTGCTCTGTAAGTGTACTTCTTCGTCTGGCCTCTCGTTTTTCGCGCTGTTTGTTTCTTCACCTCACTCAGTCACGTAAAGCCGTGCTGGCGATTTGTTTCTATAACACGAGTTGGCTGTGATTCACATTTCATGTATACCTATATTAGGAAGTAGTACGCCACCATGTCGGCCTGGTCCATCGGATGAGCCTAACGCTTCGCCTTTAGTAGTTGAACGTGATAGCGATATCGTATACACCCATAGTGCTTCAAACACTTAGTGCATGAAACCTTATCGAACTTGCTATGCAACCACTACGTGGCCTAAAGAGAATAGGTGCACTAGCATGTGCGCCTTTTGTAGTGGGCGACCGGCTTTGAACGACGAAGCCATTATGGTGGTAATCACATGTTCGGACGCCCGCTGGCAAAGCGTACTTGTACCACGCATTATTACTGCAACATTTCAAGTTTCATTATGAAGCACGTATACAAGACGCATGTGTTTGCAAAGCATGAAAAGTACTTTCACTGCATTTCCAAGCAGAGGAAGTTTTTTACACTGTATTCACAAGCACATTTCCCAGTATTAGAAGAAAAACGGGGAAAAAATCAGATGCCCTGCAGTGTAGTACAATAGCCGCTTGCCACGCAAACGACCCGAGTTCAATCCCCACTCGCACCCACAACCTTGGTTCGGTATCGACTCTGATGCATGATTTTTTTTTATTTTCATCGTTCTCGATTTTGCGGTCAAGCATAACACAATTATGACTCACAACCAAAGACGCCGACGTCGGAATTTATGCGAAACAAGCTCTTTAACGCTATCGCGTTACTATAAATCCACCTTTGCACCACCGCCTCTCGAAAGCTCCCTTCCTGATCGATTACCGGAAGCCCACATCAGCCATTGACAGCAACGCGCACGCAGTTCCTCCTCCCCTTTCTGGCAGTGGTGCCGTCTCTGTTCCATCTTCGCCTCGCTTATACGTAAAACACTTTGCGTCATTTCATCCCTACTTTCTTTTCTGAAAGAGTCGAGAAGTGATACAGAAGAGCACGTCAGACGAGCGCTTTCTTCAGGCGCGAGATGAACAAGTGTGCGACCGTCACTCGGAAAACTCGTGCGGTTTCTCAACAATCGGGGAGCGGGCTCGCAAGATGGCAAAGGCCAGAAGGGCCCTTGACTGAGGGCTCCACCTATGCCGGAATAGTTGATTTGAAATAAAGTTTTGCGTTCCATTCTATACTCGCTTAGCGTCCCAGGACGGCGCCGTGGTGAAAGATGGCGAAAAGACTGCCAGCCTAATGGCTTCTCGCGGGATTAAGGCTGGCCACCGCGGATCCTGCAGCCCCGTAGCCATGTCTGTGTGTGCCAAACGGTGACAAAATCAGTCAGAGTGTACCTGCCTCCGCGACGGAAATCTCGGCGCGATAAGGAGAAAGGCACTGATTTCCAACTGACAAGCTCAATGCGCTTCTTCCTCTCGGCATATGCCGCTAACGCCTTTTTGCTAACGAAGCTAGCCAGAGACAACGGCAGTGCTAAGGTGTCTTGAATCAGGTCTTCTTTTTTTGCTTTTTTTTAAAGAACGAGAAAAGCCAGATTCGGGAACGTTCCCTTCGAAAGATTGGTGAAATGCTTAGCTCGTGTTATGCCTGTGAGTCCACAGCGAACGTCCGTGCCTCTGAAAAAGGCAATCTGTGTCAAGGCCAGCCCGCGAGCCCGCCTGACGCAAACAACTCAACGGCGTCAACACGCGACGGCGCCTTTCCTCCGTGCACGTGCAGTGAGTCACCTCAGCAAGCGAGCCCGTCGAGTAAACAACCGCCGGCGCCTTCCTGTCTGGGGGTCTGACTCAATGCCTGGCGACGTCACTCGTCCTTGGGTGCAGCCACCTGCAGCGCAGCTTCTCCAGATTCGATGAGAAAGAATGACGCGGCTCAGCGGTGACCCCATTGGAGGATTCTACCCTCACGACCAGCGGCGCTTCTGGTTGAACATTTGGGTTGGACCCGGTGCATATAAAAGAAGCCCTGCGGCGCGTCGCGAGCAGCAGCCCTGTTGGAGAGCAGACATGTGTGTCGCAGTTGAGCTATGTGTTAGCAGCAGTCCTATGTGAGAGCAGACATGTGTGTCGCAGTTGAGCTATGTGTTAGCAGACCCATTTGAGAGCAGACCTATGTGTTAGAGAGGAGAGCTCGGCTCTTTGAGTCTCTGTCGGCCCCAGTGCCGAATTTGTAACGCCTCTGTATATATGCTGTACATAAACCTTGTTTAACTCACCGTCGTCTCATCCGATCGTCTATCAGCTCTGCGCAGAAGCAGTTGCGAGCTGAGAAACCTACGCTACCAAACGGCTGGTGACCTTCCCGGCGGAGTTCGAAGCAGTGGCGCCTTCGGGACTGTGTTGGCGTCGTCGTCTTTCGAATCAGTGGTTGCAGCGGTGAGATTCGTAGCGCCCTTCGTAACGTCGTCGGAGGCGCGTTTCGCAACACTCGTCTCCATTTTTCCACTCGTTCATGTTGCGTAAGGAACGCATCAGGCTTTTTCCTATGACTACCACTTATCTATATAAGCTGTCACATTCTTTCTCAGAGGCAGGCCCATCCTGCCACCAGCGTCTTGGCAGAGATCAACGCAAAGCGCCTTTGAATTCGCTCTTGCACTGAATCATCGTCATAATGCCAACTTTTTTTTATTTTTTCCTGTTTTCATTTAGAAATAAAAGAGCCGTTCCGGGCGGCTTTCAATGATATACAGTACGTATTGTGTTGTTTCGTGGTCAATGCATTTCAGCTGAAACATCTCCTGACAGCACTTTTGGGAGACCGTGTTCACAGGGAGCACAATGTGTGCCTCTTCTTCCAGTGGACAGAAAGAAAAAGTCTAGAATGCCTAGTTATTATAAGCACACGCTGTTTCCCGGTCGGTTGAAACTTGTGAAATACGGCGCTTCCTGTCTTTGCAGCTCGAACAGTGCGAGATAGGTTGTATATATATCATAACTTTAAATGTATGGCTCCCGAATTATAGAAAGAACTGATGAAGGAAAATGAACGGCACAGGTACGCATTGCGGATATCTTAACGACAGTAGCCCGGTTGCCCCTGCATCTCCATCTTCTGCGCTTTTCTTGAAACATCACTGCAAACATTACGGCGAGCTTTCAGCCTAGATTCTAAGCACACACAGACACATGACCGTATACTTCTGTATCCGAAGACCGAGCCCCGGCCGATTCGATCCGACAAGGCCATTTCACCATCAGTATAGAGACGGTTTCAAGGTTGGAAGAGTTGTACCCCAAAAGCTTCCGGTCACTTCATTTGCCAGCTCTTAATGTCGACACTGAAAGCGTGTTTTCAAGTTCTTTTCAAGGGTAAGGAAAGTCTCTCTTTCGTTGTCACATAAATGGAGCGTGCGTAAAGTACAAAAGAATATTTTATAAATTTGATGTAGCTCAAAGAATATTCATTTGAATACATTTTGCCAAGTAAAGGAAGGAAACTATACAGCGGGCTGTATTCTAAAACCCTTGTTGTCTACCGATGCCATTAAGTCACATCGGTAGACAAAACTGGATGTCGTCAAGGGCCGGTGTTTTTAAACAGTGAAAGGGTGTATGTAAGAGACACTGCATCCCCGGAGAGGAGGGCTATCTGGCGTTCTTGGTGGTGATTGTACCCCCTCGGGGAAGAAAGAGACGAGTGTCGCAAATGACAGTGCGCGGCTGCAACAAACGGAAGCCGCGGCGCAGTGCGTGTTGAGCTCCTTGCGCGGTGCCTGCATGCCCTTATACTTTCTGCATAGTTCGTTAAGATACGGGCAACATATGCCATGGTTCTCCAGGTGGCATAAAAACTGCACTATGGTTACGGAGAAGACACGAAGTAATTTTTCCCTTATATCAGCATGTGCGACTGGTTACTCTTAATGCGACTGCAGACTCGAGTGTCAACCCAGCTCCTTAGAGAAGAATCCCTGTGTTCAAAGCTCATTGATCTGCGCTTTCAGTGGGCTAATAAAGTATATAGCAAAGAATGGATGTGCATTATCCTCTCAATTTTCTTCTCTCACGTTAACAGCCATGATGAGAAAACACCGGCAAATCCCCCCGGTGGTCAAAATTTCCGGAGTCCTCCACTACGGCGTCTCTCATAATCATATGGTGGTTTTGGGACGTTAAACCCCACAAATCAATCAATCAATCACCGGCAAATCGTCAACAGTGTAGAGAAGAAGATGAGTGCTATACTCAGAAAGGCAGGGTATCACTCAGTCTGCGAAAAAGACCACGTTTGATTGGCTCGGTGCACAGGCTGGTTCCGCCATTACCACTTCACATCAGAAGCGGTCATACTTACCAATTTTCTCTCAGTATGCACTGCACTATTTACAGCAAAAAAATTGACATTATTGAGTAGGATTAGCAGTTTATTACCCGCAAACCTGAAAAAAATTCACTTGCTATGGATACCTTGCCACTGCGGGATTTATCCCAATGAGATGGCAGACTCGTTAGCCAAAGCATCTTTAAGCAGACCACTCATACCTATTTTACCTGATTTCGCCTACGTAACAGCACTCAGATATAGAAATGCTTGTTTTCACAAGGAAATAGAAAAATTATCATTGGATAAAGTCAGAGACTTCGTACATCTAAGATTTTGCTGGAACAAACAGTGGTGTGTATCTCGGCAGTTAGAAATTACAATCACCAGATTACGATGCATAATTCCGCATCTGAATTACTACCTACATAAAGCTGGACTAACAGCATCTCCGTTATCTCTCTTTTGCAAGGAATCAGAACCAATAGATCATTTATTTTTATCCTGTCAACGATATTCTTATCAAAGGAAGAGATACCTGGTCGAACCGATTGAGAAGCTAGGTTGAAAAATAACCGTCGAAGTAAATTTATCCTTCGGAGGAATTTTATTAGGTTATAGCCACAGGGAGGTTTACTCTGCCGTGTGGGGGTACATAATGGCAACAAAAAGATTACCTTGTTAGTCTATTGTTATTATTTACGGCTACGAGCCTACCTGAATGCCTGACTTAGCACACTTGATGATCCTGCCGCCCTGTTCTTGGCCGATCCCCCTTTGTGGGGGAGTGCCAGCAAAGCTGAAGGCTCATCATCATCATCATCATCATCATCATCAATTCACTTGCCGTGACCGCTCTTCTGTTATATGAAAGAGTGCCGCTCTTAAACGTCTCATTTTAGCAGGGAGAGATCGGAAAGCATCAACAGCAGGTATACGCTGAGAGGACGCACGTATGATGAGTTAGGTAATCAAGGGAACGAGTCATCGAGCAAGCTTTGTTGTTTGGAAAGTTGTGTCACATGACCTCATATGGTTCGTTATTAATGCGATGATTCTATTGGGCAGCAAACTGATGTTTCAGAGCTGTACTGTGGCTCATATAATGAGCAGCAGTCAAGGTATACAACATAACTTTTATACGAAAACCAGTCAGAACGTTTAAACCAAAGGTTACGTAACTTCCCAATAGATATACATTACTAAGCCATTACAGACATTAGCATAGAATAACCCATGCACTCTTAGTACATGCACAGATGTTTGCGTATTATTTATAACTAATTGCTCACCAGTGTTCACTGTGTGTTTCCTAGCAGTTTTGCTTAATATTGGCGCTGCAGGGCATCACAGCTAACGCATTGAACACGAGACAGTTCCGCTTATATGCAAGTTCCCGGCTGTGCATTTCTCGTTCTCGCCGTCTCTTTTGACCACTTGAAAACAGTATGTCGACATAGGTGGCGACAAGCAAAGTCCTCTGCCAGTAGTTTCAGGGGTACCACAGGGCAGTGTACTAGGGCCTCTGCTGTTTTTAATATTTATTGATGATATCACACAGAGTACAAGCATTCCACTTCGCCTATTCGAGGAAGATTGTGTATTACACAATATATTAGCATCAACAGATGATTAAATGCACTGACAGGTTGGATTACGAAAAATCTGAGTAGTGTAACCATTGGCAGATGACCATGATTCCCGAAAGATCTGTGTTTTTGACTATTACAACGAAAAAAGAATTCATTCCTACATGTAGGCAATTAATGGCACTTAATTAAAGTATGTAAAGCAATCTAAGTACCTAGGAGTTATTTTCACTGGTGATATTAGGTGGAACACCCACATAGATATGGTAACCGAAAAGCCAGTAGAGGTCTATGGAGACGCAAACTGTGTAAAGGAACTCCTCCAATTAAAAACTTAGCATTTACTATCCTAGCGCGACACATTATAGAATATGCTAAAATAGTGTGGGACCCTAACATGGCAATAAATTGACATGAACGCATCGCAGCTGAGTTCATTTTCAACAAATATTGTCCTTGTTACTCCCCTACGGAACTGTACCAAAATGCAAATCTTCCTGCCTTAGAAACAAGAACAGCAGTGGAAATATTGAAATTCCTTTTTCTTTATTCTCCATAACAAGCTTCACATTAAGGGTCCCGACTTTTTTAAGTTATCACCGAATCCACGTTTCAGGCACAGGCATAGTATGTTTATTGAAGCTCCCCTGACACGAATCGACTGCTATTTTCCTGTAGTAAATAAAGAATGGAAGATGCTGCCTGATTTGCTGGTTCCCTCTCCTTTCCTTAGTGCATTCTGGAACGAGCATCATGCCCTTGCCTATTCAAGTCATTCAGGGTTCTTAAACACTAATCATTACGCCACGCTGCGGACGCGTCCAGCGCATTTGTGCTTTTCTTTTTGTCTTCTCGTCTTCTCTTAGCACATCTATGTAGTGATTAGCACCCTTCATCATGTTAACGTGAATGTTTCTTATGAACTGTATTGTTCATTCATTCCTGTTGTGACCCTTTTAGGGTCAACAGTGTTAATAAACAAACAAAAATATTTTCGGCGCATCATGCACTTGTAGGAGAAGTTCTATAATCGCCGCTAACTCTCGTTTCCACAGTGAACTGTTGATACGCCAGATGGAGATACTAGCGCTAACCGAGTGGGTTAGTCTTTTCGCGGTGGTGAGAACGCGAATGCCGCTTTCGACAAAGCTGCACCCTTTTGTGCAGAAGCAGGTCCATGCCTGGATTTCCACGGGGAATTCTGTTCCCGTGTGGGCCGACAACGACGGCGGCGACACGGTCCTCATAGCGTGGACCCGAGATTGGAAAACACGCGGAGCACAGTTCGTCCCCTGCAACGCGTTGGACAAGCTGCAGGGACATCCACATGGGGGAGAAATACGAGCGAAGTTTCGTTACAGCTGAAGAAGCAAAAAAAGAAGACATAGCCTCGCGGGCCAGACCTCTCCTTTATTTATGTCAAGACTGACCTCTTCGTATGTGTCGGGAACGCTGCAACACTGTCGGCTACTTCGTTTGACCATCGGGCGACAACGTCTATCTGCATGCGTGCATTTTTGATGTTTCGAGCGTTTCTGTCATTCGACCCTTTGCTCCTCAGGAGAAGCGGGAGTTTGTACACCACTCAGAAAGTGAAGGAACAAACTCGGCGTATATTTAATTCCATCCCGTTCCTTTGACGAGTTCGCGTTTGCGGGGATAGGACATTGTGCCGCAGGACTAACATGAAACTAACTAAACGTGCCGTTGTGTATAGGAAACATAGCGAACTTCAAAGCATTATTTTCACAAAATCATTGAAAAAAAAATGCTGCGATATACATAATGGCACACGAACCGAGGCTATAAAAGTCCAATTAATTTTCAACTATATGGCACCGTCATCACCATTGTCAGCACCGATCTGATAAGTTTTCTATTTATAAAATGTACTGACATTTTAATATTTTTAATTTATTTTTTATTGTTCTACGTACCACCATGGTTACGGCTCCAAGCTTCGCAAAAATAAAACGACACTGGTGTCAATCCCAGTTGGGACAGTTGAAAAAAAATGCTTCTCCAAGAATGAGTTGGTTTGATAACGTTTTAGAGGTTCCAGGACAAATTTTGTGTGATGTCTTCAACTGACGACACCGCACAGGTATTACCAACACGCCCAAGTCCATACTATAGATAATGAAGGGTTTGTGAAAGTCACTTTTGACAGCTAAGACGGCCCTTCTCTCTTCCTTGATAGCTGCATAGGGAAGAAGCACGACGTTGGGGAATTGCATTGTGCTTCTCCGTGGATAAATTTTCAACTTTTCGTGGTTAAACCAAATGACCCTCTCATTTGATTTTCTTCTTACTTTTGAGTGATCATCGCCAGTCCCATAAAGATGTCTTAAAATCGACCCAACCGTATTTAAGTTTCCGAAAACGTATCTCACAAGTTTTAAATATGTTACTAGTAAATAGTGATGTATTGCTCAATTACTTCACTAATCACTGACAGGTCACCATTTCCGCCAGATGAACGCAACGACATCTACATTACGTCTCTACAAAAAATGATAAATTTCGCCACACCAACAAGCCTCTAAACAGAAATTTTGTGAGCGAATATCACCGAAAATTTATTGCTTACGTACGCATATAGGTCCGGGGAATCGCTTTCTTATGCAGCTAGTTCTAATTGCCCTCGTTTGCGTACCATAAATGCCTCAAATTTATTTTCCACACTGCAGCAGTCAGGGGACGCACTCAGTTCCAGCAATTTTCCAGATTATCAGCCCTGAGATGGTACAAAAAAAGTCAACAATGGTCAAGAACTCCCTACGCACTCAGCCACACGCACGCACCCAGATTAAGCCGCGCTTCTATATAGAAAGCGAAAGGGGCGGCTGGGTTTCACGGCACCCATTACTTTGGTGACCAAAGCGTGAAAGCGAGCGAATCTGCCAGGGTGGCACCGACGCGGTCGAGGAAAGGGCACAAAACTTGGGCACTGGTCCCATGTTTCCCGTTTTCCTTGGCACGTCGCTGCCGCTGTCAGAGCGCCGTCCGTCGGAGAAGGATATTGCATTTTCTTCGCTGTTGCGGATGCCCTGACAGCGCCGGCGTAAACATATACAAGAGGCTCCAATGGGCGATTCATAAAAGCGTAATGCGCTGTCCCCAACAGGGAGCTCCGTGAAGCTTCCACGTACGCTAAGCTGACATCGGAAGACAGGGACAGAACAAAGGAGTAAACGCTGCCACCGCAACATAGAATGGAAACAAGTCGCCGACAATGCTTGCATTTTTTTTCCGTTGCCGAAACGCCGGCACGCCACTACACAGCGTGTACTACTGTGGCGGCGTTTGGCGCTCTCGAGGAAGCAGATATGTGAATGACTGATTGATTGCTTGCTGCTACACCACACGAAGCGCAGAGTGTCATGTTAGTGCTCTCTCTGCAACGAAACACCTTCGTCATCGGGTGGTGCCAGCTGCTATGTGTGCGGCGGCCACTGATAACAGCGAAGGCTTTAGGGACATGAACTGAGACGCCAGAGATGCCGCTTTGGCCTGTTTTAATGCACCGAAGGCGGCAGCCGGTAAGTCATATACCAAGTCAACAGTCATCGCCCATGCCTATAATATTTCATTATTTTCGTGGATTTACGCCCCAAACCTTCATAATATTCTCAACGACGCTGTTGGGAAGTAAACCGCACATTTCGACCATCCGGACTCGTTAGATCGCAACTAAACCTAAATAGTCATATTCCTGAAAGTACGCCTCCTTCGAAATGCGGCTGTCACGGCCTGGAGTCCCCAACGTTAACCACTTGACCATTGAGTAGGATGCCCTTATAGGCACAAAGACACTTGCTCTGCGTGACACAGATACCTTGTTCCGGTTAATGGACTGCAAAACAGGAACATTATCTACCTCCAAGAACAATACCATAAATAGCATGTGTGTCGCCTCGCCGCTTTCATTTGATCGTACACTGTGTTATTTAACCATTGCGAGAAGCACCCACTTTTTGTGGTGCTCTCCAGTGCGTGCTGAAACGCTACTTCTGACTTCGTTCTCAGGGGGAGTTTTCTTTGTAAAGTAAGGTTAATAACCTATGAAAGAACAATTATTTGGCAAACAACAATCATTCAACAGCATACAAATACTATACCATGTTTCCTCTCGCCAGATTACGTGCAGCCCTGACAAGACATGAGCCCTGCGTAAGATGGAAGCTTCAGGTGATAATTACATGAATAGTCATTGAAAAAAACATTGTCCCCAAAAGAAACGTTTGGTTGGCTTTGGCCAGAGCGAACGAAGTTAAAGCCATTTTAACAAGTACAATTTTCTTCGAAAAAATCCTAACTTGCCTTCATGTAATGCGCAAGCGAAGACAATAATGGGTGCGTTGATGCCGCTATTTATCAGTAGCTTAACGGTGCATTGGACCACATTACAATCTTCCCGGAAAGAGAGTGGCAATTGGCGCCGATGTAACAGTTTCGAGCAAGAGCTGCTGATCACCTGCATTGCAGAGAGGCATTGCAGGTACTACCATGTCCGCCGCAGTGGTGTCGAAGGTGATGGCGTTCTGCTGGTGACCCAAAAGTCGCAGGTTCGATTCCCGCTGCAACTATCGCATTCTGATGAAGCTAAATCGTAGAAACCCACGTACTATGCGATCACAAATTTAACAAAATGCCAGATAGTCAAAATTCCTGAAGCCCTCGACTACGGCGTCTCTCTGTAGAGCTATGATGGTTTTGGGACGTTAGGCCCCAGGTAATCATTCAGGTACTTCCTCGAACGTCACGAATGTATCCGAAGTTACAGTATGCCTCTAGTTTTTGCATTTCTTTCTTTCACCGCCACCCGCTCTCGCGGAGAAGTCACCTTGCTTTCCTCGTCGAATTCCTGGCGGGCATATACGCTACGCATAAGGTAGCCTCAGCAGCGAAAATGACGCTTGACTAATGATGTGTCCTCAGTGATATGTCCCTGCAATCACGCATGTTGCTTGTGCATACACTATTAAAAAACAGTATGTGTGACTCTCTTTCTAGAAGCACAGTGACTCTTTCGGTGGGTCTCATTAGCGCGCTTTAGAAGAGTGGCCTAATCTCTTTAGGAAGAGTGTCAAGACTCTTATTCGAAAAATCCAATCACCACTTCGTTGTGAGTCAGACGAGTCTTGCCGGTAACACTCCCACACGGTTCAAATGACGCCAAAACGTCAAGCAACCATTGCAGAAATGCTCTCTTTTTCTGCTCTACATTTTCAAAAGGGGGAAATTGAATACTCCAGGAGAATCACTGTACCATGCCTCTATTTTCGACTTTATTTTTTACCTTTAGAGGCTACAAAGATCCTCTGACCCCCTAAATGTTGTTTATTGAGGTTTATTGTTCTTATGTGAAAGATTTGATTGATTGATTGATTGATTGATTGATTGATTGATTGATTGATTGATTGATTGATTGATTGATTGATTGATTGATTGATTGATGTGTTGAATTTAACGTCCCAAAACCAACATATGATTATGAGAGACGCCGTAGTGGAGGGCTCCGGAAATGTCGACCACCCGGGGTTCTTTACCATGCACCCGAATCTGATCACACGGACCTACAGCATTTCCGCCTCCATTGGAAATGCAGCCGCCGCAGCCGGGATTTGATACCGTGACGTGCGGGTCAGCAGCCGAGTACCTTAGCTACTAGACCACTGTGTGAATGATTCCTTGTATTTTCTCACTAGAGACAATAGAAGTGTCCTACTCAAGCATATCTAGCATACATGACTTGTCGATGCGTCCACCTGTGCAGTTCGTGAACTCCCATTCTAGCACAGTGAGCAAGCAAAGAATTCCTCGTGCAGGAGACGATAGTGTGACAAAGCAGGTGCCTTCGTCAGACAGAATACAAGTCTTTTAACGAAGCCGAAAAATTAGCTTCGAGTTCCCATATGATTTAGCGAAGCTACGTCTGGCCGAATGACCTTTAGCATCGCTTCGTTCATTACCTCAAACTGTTCATTACCTCAAAGTAGACTCGAGTATCCATCGTTCTGAGAATTAATTTATTATCGCTGGCCCAATAGGACAACCTCATGGGTCAAGTAATACGGCACCAGGAAGGAAATGTGTTTCGTGCGTTCAGAGCTGGTGCTTGCACAACACTAATTCATTGTGCTACTGAGATGTAAAATCAGGGTAGCGACGGCGTTAGAAAGTTACAGTGCTAGCAGCAGCTTTTTCTTTCATGCGACAGAACTAATTGAACATGTCTGGGCTGAAAATAATATTATGATTTTATTAATAATTATAATATTATTAGTGGGTGCACTCTGAAGTGGTGGGTGCGTTGCACAGCCAGAATGACATCATATTCGATTCTTACTGCCCATCGGGCGGTGCTAATACCGTTTTCTCTTAAACGTCTTCATCCATGGAAACTTGCGAGTATCCAGAACGCAGGTCGAGGATTGAAAACTATTTCGCGCTTTGTAAGGATCCACGGGCGTCGACAATGCGTGGCATGGAGAACATGTCCTTGCGCGTGATCTTATCGAGTGAATGAAGAGAGTCGTCCTTTCTAGAAATCAATATGGTATTATGGACCACCAGAGCTTCCCATACACCTATGCGCAACTTCGTCGTCATCTCTTGTACTTTGGCTCGCAAAATGGTGCTCTGTACACCCCCTCCCTCTTTTACCACCCTCATGGTCAAGACTGAGTTCCTGTGCTCGTCCCCTGCTTTAAGTCCTCCACGACAACTTAACTACGGGCCACCTTGGTTTTTGAAAAACCTATGACAGCATTCGGAGTCATTTCTACTGGCTGTCACGTCTAGTGGCAAACGTTGAATAGTGACCGCCATAGACCAACTGACATTACGCTGAGACAAGCTCTGCGACGGTTGCCTCAACTTTAGAAGTTGCCGAGTTCGCTAATAACACCATAATTCTGCAGCATCGTGACCGCCTCGTTTATTGCTGAGTGACCACGAAACATTGTTCCTGTCAACATTCGGATGAAGTGTTGCGCGCTTCTGGAACTCACAAGACAGCTTTAACCTACCACCTTCGGACCAGTGGTTTCACCAAGGAAGTTTATCGTGCTCTCGCTGACATGATAGCCGTGTACATGAACATAAACCACAAAACCTTGGGTATACCCTTTTCCCGTTCCCTACCTTCACCTACAACCCTGCCGTTCAGCGCAAAACCAAACATTCGTTCATCCACCTCGTTTATAGTCGTCCCCCTACTTCATTTTTCAGGGTTTCGTTCTTCAAGATCAATATCAACTCGTCGCCGTCTTCTAGTGAAGATAACACTTCACGACTCACACAGTGTCGCCATGGTGATAGAATTAACACAGAAGCAAGACAAGAATACCAGTAGATCAGTTATTACGCATCCCATCATGTTGTATTCTTCCGACCTGATGCTGATGGGCTGCTTTTGACACCTATTCGCTCATCTGCTGTATGTAACGAGTTCTAGCCAAGCTTCATGTGACCTTACACAGTTATCAAGCAGACTTCAACCGTTCATTGCTGCGTGAAACCATTTGTCGTCCCGACAGACCACCGTCACCGCATCACAGTGATCGTGCACGTTTCTCGCAAGAAGCCTTTCACTCGGCTTTCTTTGTAATTTTGACTTGCGATGACCGGCATGGGCGCTTACATGTGAGGGAAATTAGCGTGGATATTTGTTATGCGCTTCTCATTTGTACGTTATCATATTCATCAGGATTCGTTTGTCTCTGTCCTAATCGTTACCAGGTGCCAGAACTATCATGGTGGGCGTGCGCGCTCTACCTCAGGCTGCCTGTTAGATGCCTAGTCCTTCATCTGAAGAAGCGCCGTAGAAACCAAGACGTCAGTGTTGTTGTTGTTGTTGTCGTTGTCGTTGAGTGCGAAGCATATCTTTGCATACTGGATCAGCGTATCTGCGTGGTAATCTATCTATCTATCTATCTATCTATCTATCTATCTATCTATCTATCTATCTATCTATCTATGCCTACGTCAGTGGCCTACGTCTTGGTGCTTCCGTGATCAGCCCCTTAACGTGGGGTACACCAAAAGTAGCATGAAAGAAGAGATGGTTTGACTAATATGACTCACTGTTCATCACATGGATAATGTGGCGATCTCATCACGTACCTCGTCAAACCCATTCCTCCAGAGATGTGTCGCATATACCCGTATACAACGGGTCATTGTACGGGAGTATGCGTCACAGGTGATTGGCAGTTTATATCTCGTCTGCTGATTCACCAACATCTTCTAAAGCAGCATTTCAATCAGCGTGTCGCAAGCGTAATGTTTCCTCCTGACATTCGTGGTCGTGGATTGAGTCGTCGTGACAGAGCCCTGTTATACAAGCTAAGAGTCAGTGCGCGAACTATTATACCATCAAGGATGTGCTGGCAGTCCCATATGTTTGTCGTGTGGCTCCTGTGATACACTGAAACACGTCATTTTAAAGCGCCCTAAATATCTCGTACAGCGAGCTCTGCTCAAAAAGGACTATGAACTGATTGGGCTTAGATGCACGACGCTTGCCGATTGCTTGTTCCCAGGAGGATGTTCTTCTAGTCGTGAGCAAGCTCATAGAGCCATTTTAACTTTCTTAACGAAAACGCACTTAGCGTCATATTTATCGGCATTTTTATGTGGCTATTTATTTTTTGCGTGTTTTTTCTCTTTTTTAGCTTTCCTCTTCTCTCTCCTTCTTTCTTCTTTCATTTTATACATGTGCCTTCCCTTCCCGAAAGATCAGGCAGGCATTATGCTCCTATAGGTGGCAGTTGTCAGCCACTTCCCTCCATATTTCCTCTGTCTTCGCGTTTTCTATGAAGTAAAGTCAAATGATAATATCAATAATAACTAATATATTATATTATTAACGGCGAGTACAGACATTGGTAAATTTAACTTTAGATCGTTAGGAAGAAGCTGGCATCGGCAGCGTTGACCCGATGAATGCAAAAAATAAATCTACAGCTTAGAACAGGATTCAAACCCAAGCATTCAGTGCGGTAATAAAGTATTCAACCACAAACAGACCCACGCCAGGTACCGGGAGTGCTTTTCAAAAGGCCCTGATGCCCGTAAAACGTGAATTGTTGCAGTGCTGACCATTCGATTTTATAAACATTACGTGTACTCACTCCTATGATACAGCAGACACGTCGGGTTAACATGAACAGTAGGTAAGCGCCATCCACTGAAGTTTATTTATGTAGCACTCTCCAGGGCAACGGCAACTATCCTCACTGACCGCTTTTGGTGTCGCTAATATCCATGCTTCTCTTGGCATCTTTACGCAACTGTAAAGAACTGGTTATATAAAACATATGCGAGCGATAGAGAGATAATAAAATGAGAGAAAGGCGCGGAAGTTCAAACATATATGACTGTTCCACATATGCCTGTGCACCCGACATTTATGCAGGTGTTTAGCATTATTTTGTAAAATTTAGCTCAATAAATCACTTACAAGACAGTCACATTCCGTTCGCATGCTTCGCATGACAATGATTCCCAAAAAAGAACGCTTTGATTTATTCTGTAACATTGCAGAAAAGTAGCGAGAGCGAAAAGCACCAATGTTGACAGAGGCTCCTGCTCCGTTCACAGATTTGCCTAAAGCGAACAGATTATTTTCATAAATAAAGTCATGTGGAACATTACCGTCTTACAACATAGCACAATAAAACAGCAAATTACATACATGGAAAAGTTGAACACAATGTGCGATGCACGTTGCTTTCGTATGTACTCGAAATTGGATTGGATTAACGGCCATCCCTCAAGAAAACGTACAAGGTGCAAGGGATCTGCCGAATTATTATTATTATTATTATTATTATTATTATTATTATTATTATTATTATTATTATTATTATTATTATTATTATTATTATTATTATTATTATTATTATTATTATTATTATTATTATTATTATTATTTATTAGCGCACTCATCAGCTTCAGCAAGTATTAATTAGTCTAAACGCACGACAGTGCTATTCTTCACTACAAACACACCTAATACCATAGGAACGTTTCTGAACACTACTCTTTTTTAATTGATATTTGGTGGAACATGGGAAGGTAGGCTACTTTAGAGCCGGCTATCCCATCATGATAACTGCAGTAATGTACAATAGAAACACACAGAATAAAGCTCCCGTTGAAGCTTCTTTTGCGCATCTAGCGCAAATGTGCTCTTCGTGTACGTCCTTAGACATACGATGCACAGTCGGCATGGCCTCCGAATGGCAGGAGGGCTTTTTTGTCAGACCTACACGACAAGCACTTCCGCGAAGCGGCGTTACCGCGACGGCCCACATCTATTAGCGGTTCCGTAAGTGTCGGGGGTGACCTGCCCACTTCCGGAACGAGATTCACCGGCCTCACTTTCTTTCGTGTCCGGACGCCTCGACTCAACGCTGATTGCCTTCGTTCTCTTTGACGCTGCCATGCAGCAAAAAAAAAAAAGACAGTGACAGAGTCGACACCACGGGAAATACAGTGGCGCGACTGGCGACTGCGTACATCACCAGCAAAGGGTAGCGCAGAGCTGCAGACTAGGCAAAGCGACACTGCCAGGTGGAGTGAAGCTCATTATCTGGAACTGTCATCTTCGCCTCCTCGCGTAACCCTGCACGGAGTAGAAGGTCTACGTCTACGAGGTTGAGTTAGTGATGTGCCGTGGCGGAACGCGCCATTAACAGCCAGGCCATGTGCTCGATCTTGCGCTTCCAGACGGAGCCAGATTTGGCAACGACTCGTCGCCCACAGACACTTGTTATCGCTTACGCTGCTCTTCCTTCTTTGTTTATGTCCTCGCATAAGCATGCACGTGGTGTTTTCTGTGATTCCTGAAGTAGTCGCGAGGATGGAACTTCCATATAAGGCTAACATGGGTAAGCTGCCAATGATTGCATAGAGAATTAAACAGTGTGCGATAAAAACTATAGGACAAAGAAAGAACACACACACACACGAAAGAAAAAACACGCGCGCGCACGCGCGGCGGAATCTTCTCGACGGCATCGATCTTGCCGAGGTCCGAATGAACACCTTCATGACTCATAACATGTCCTAAGAACAGAAGTTCCTTGAAACCGAAATGACATTCTTCAGGTTTCAGCGTCAGGCCGGTTGACCGTATTGCTCGAGATATAATACTAAGCTTGCGGTAATCCACACAGAAGCGTAAGATGCCGTCTTTCTTTTTAACCAGCCCTACCAGTGATGCTCAAGGGCTTTTTGGCGGCTGCATGACGTCATCGTGGAGCACTTTCAGGGCTTGTTTTTGGATTGCTTCGCGTTCTTTCGGTGCCTCGTCGTATGGGTTTTCTCGTTTCTTCTTCCGTTATACTTGAATTCGGTGATTTGTCAGTGGTGTTTGATGTACCCTCGAGGTCGATGATAAACAATCTTCGAAGTGGTTGAGAACATCTAGAAGATTCTGTCTGTCTCTGCACTGGCGATAAATCTGGGCTCACGTCACCAACTGGTGCTGCTAAAGTGCTTGGCGTCTGTGCCTGCTACACTGAGATACACTCGCGGAATTCTACAATTTCGTCGAAGTATGCAACTGTGGTACCTTCTGTAATGTGTCGACACTCGTTGCTGAAGTTCGTCAAAAGGACCCCTGCTTGCTCATACACTACGCGGATGAGACTTGTGGCAATAGCGTTTCCTCAAGAGAGTAAAATTGTTGATACTTGTTTTGCAAAACCTTCTCCAGTATATTGCGTGTTACACGTGACAGAGACGAGGCGGCACGATAACGGTAGTATTGTCACGTCTTCAATAACGCGCATGAACTTGCGCTGCAGCGATGTGCTACGTTCCGCTGAGAAGGTCAGTACACCGTCCGGTATATTTGTGATGGCACCGTACTCCCTCGTGAAATACATATCTAAGATAGCCGGTTTACAACACTCAGAAAGAATAACGAAAGTGTCGGCGAATGATAAGTCACCGATCTTGATTCTTGCGGTGCACTTTCCGGTAGGCGTCAGTAGCATGGCCTCCCGCTCCTCTAATTTGCGGTCACGTCCGTTCTATTTTCACTTTCTTGAGCTTGTCGGCCAGATTCGCACTCATTATTGAAAAATCAGCACCAGTGTCGACCAGTGCCATCACGTCATGACCATCAATTGAAATTGTAATATCTGCAGTAACAATCTCATCATTCGTCAATTCATCCGAAATGTGCGGCGCTTAGTGCAGTGGTAGAGGGGGATTTCCAACTCTTCGGCAATTTTCAACTTTTCCCCCTAAGGTCGCTGTTTTTAGTTTTTCCAGCGTAGACTGGGAGATGTTCCAGCCATGTCCGTTGTGTTACCTCTACTAGATGGGCAAAAATGACCAGGAGAGGGCGAGCGTAACCGGAACCCAGGAGAAACGTCCTGCGGAATCGTCGTGCTCGTATCAACGTTACGCTTGCCACTGATATACCGCCGAGGCGTAGTTGACGGAAATCATTGGTATACCGGTGACGCAATAAACACAATAATGAACGATCAGGCCTGATTCCCCACAATGGAAACACAAAGGGCAGTAGCCAGGGGTACGCCATATGTCGGTTTTGCGCAGTGGTTGTCGCATCGTCGTCGAAGTTTGCCTGTAGTACCAAGGTACTGTCAGCGGCTGTGGCTAGTGGTAATGCTGTGGTGACGGCACGTTAGATGGCTGTCGATAAAGAATATTGGCATAGGTTGGCCTAACCGTGTCATCGTTCGGCTCGGGAAGTGAAAGCGCTTGCCTTATCTCCTGGCACACAACTTCTGTGGCTGACGCAATGGCACCGTCATTCGGTGTGCCGGCGAGCTTCTTCTTGTACGATTTCGCGTATCAGTTCACGCAAAACAGGCTCGTCAGCTGTCCATGTAGTTACGGTGGTTGCGCTAATTTGTCCGCTGTTTGGGTGGTCGTACTGGTGGTAGCGTAGTCGTATTTTGCGTTTGATGGCGGTCACCTCCTTCGAAAATTCGTTGACGATCGAAGGCAGCCTCCACACAAGACCAGCAAAGAGCTGCTCCTTAACACCACGCATGAGGTGGCTAATCTTTCTGCTTTCGGACATATTAGGACCTGATCGATGAAAAAGACGGGCCATGTCCTCAACAAACACAGCAACAGATTCATTTGCCTTCTGGATCCGTGATTCCAGGAGTCGCTGTGCATGCTCCTCCTTTCGGTGTTTGCAAAGGTGTCCAAGAACTTCCGCCAGAACTCGTCCCACGTTGACCACATGCGATTTGGGAACCATGTGCGGCCTGTGTCTTGAAGCGGGAAATACACGTACCCCAACTTCTGTGCGGTGTTCCACACGTTAGGGTTAGCTGTGCGCTCGAACTCCTCGATCCAGTCAACCGCATCCTCTCATGTGTTGCTGTGGACGGCCACAGTAATTCTAGGGGCGAAAACAGCCACCTATGTCGTGCTTGAGCTGGTCATGGTGGGCTACTGCTTCCGCGCGCGGTCATTTTTTCGGGCAAATGACCGAACCCTGGGCTCAGGCCTAACAGGTGGCGACTGGCGCGTTGAACGGGTGTTTTGACGAGCGGAAGTCCTTGTTGACTAGATCCGGGGCTGTTGGAAGGTGTCCTTGATATGTACCCAGCTCTTCCACCAGAGCCACAACGCAAAAACAGCAGAAGTTGGGTATTGGAGAGGTCATGCAAGAACTTTGTCTTCCTTTATTAGCTCTTCTCTGTAGGTTGAATGCGGAAATATATAGATGTGGGGGCATCCGCCATGCTGGTCGACAGGCCATAGAGCTACACCACTGGCGTGAGGGTCACGGCTTGCATCTCGGCTGGGGTGACCGCATTTCGGTGGAAAAAAAAAATGCCCGTGTAGTGTTGCGTCAGTGCACGTTAAAGAACACCATAAGGCCGAAATTTTTCAAAACTTCCATTACCGCGTCTCATAATCATAGCGTGGTTTATCATCGTGGGTCCCTGCACAAAGACGTCATGGTTGTTTCAGGACACTTAATTGATTATTGATTGATTCGTTGTTAATAATAAAATAATAATATATAAAACATTAGCATTTACAACCATTGTTTCGCCAGAAATGACATTGAATCTCGTTCTAACACTGCCAGATTATAATCATTGCAGTTGCTTCGCTGCCGACAAAATGGCTCTGACCGTTTCATTGTGTACAAACTGCCCTTTCCTTCTCAGTTGTGTAAATTTTCGCGCTTCGCGTAAGTTAACCAGAGGAAACCGACCATTTTACGTACCTTTCCACTACTTGAAACATGCTACGGTTCGCAAAATTCAAAGTCTAATGATAACTTTCACGACCTTGATGTTTTAGATGCGGAAGCATCTTATACTCGCGCCTTGTAGTGCGCCGTCCGCGCCGTCCGCACCGCTTCTCGAACATTCGACAGCTGACGCGCGCGCATGCGCCGTCGCGCCGTCGCCCACCATCTGTGCCGCGCACGCTTCTCCTTCGAGAACATTCGACAGCTGACAGCGCATGCGCCGTCGCGCCGTCGCCATCTGTGCCGCGCGCGCGCTTCTCCTTCGAGAACATTCAACAGCTGACAGTGCATGCGCCGTCGCGCTGTATATATACTCAAGGTCGGCGCTCGCTCGCTCAGTTGCCGCTCGTCGGTTGGTTTGTACGGCGCGTCAACGTCCAAGGTCGCGGTGAAATGAATTCCAACGAATCCACAAACACAATGATCGACGTCCCTTCGACCAGCGCCGTCCTTTCGCATACGTGTGTACGTGTTCACTCATTTAACACCCCCTCCTACAACCACGTTAACCAATTTAGCCATCGACCCAAGTAAGTCGCAATTTAACACCCCATTTCACAACCACGTTAACCAATTTAGCCATCGACCCAAGTAAGTCGCACTTTAACACCCCGTTAACCAATTATATGCTCCGCATCCTCCTCAGTGTTCCCCCGAGGGAAGCTGCGGGCAATTTTTTTCACAGTGCACTGT
The DNA here is from genome assembly GCA_013436015.1 of Rhipicephalus annulatus. NCBI lineage: Eukaryota > Metazoa > Arthropoda > Arachnida > Ixodida > Ixodidae > Rhipicephalus > Rhipicephalus annulatus. Next base: position 69,745 of record WOVY01003364.1, on the reverse strand, counting down.
CGTTGTTTTTATCTCATGTTTGCACTGTCTTAGATAGTTTTTCACAATGTACAGATTCTTCCCTTGTCCGTTTTAGGGGCGAAGCTTCCTATAGCGAGACCCGTTTGTTTCTCGTAGTATGTAACAAGTATAACATTTTGACCTCCAAGGTGGTGCCGGTGAGAAACTTCTTCTGTGCGTTGTTGAACAATAAAAAATAGTGCTCAATGTACATGCCAATGGCTGCTAATGGGGAAAGAGAGACAGTAGCATTCGGCTTTTAGTTAACGCGCAGGCTGCGATCACCATTAGCAGCCATTGGCATGTACATTGAGCACTATCTGACAAGAAAGGGTTGCTACGTTATACTCGCTGGGTGTAACCTCCTTAGTTTTAGAAAGGTTTAGCGAGCGTTAAGCCGCAGTGCCATGAATACAATGAACTTGTATATACCATGAATGAACTCGAGGTGGTTAAAAATGGGAAGTAGATACGAAGCGCAAGCCGTAAGGAAGTAAAAGCCGAATTCTCCGCCTCTCATTTCCCATTAGCAGCCATTGGCATGTACATTGAGCACTATCTGACTGAAAAAGTTTGCTACGTCATACTCGCTGGGCGTAACCTCCTTGGTTTTCGAAAGGTTTAGCGAGCGTTCGGTCGCAGTGCCATGAATACAGTGAACTAGTATATACCATGAACTCGAGGTGGTTAAAGGTGGGAAGTGGACCCGTAGCTCAAGCCGTAAGAAAGTGTGCCACCTCTCGTTTAGTCCTTGAAATGTCCGCTGGATGGCGGTGCTTCTATATGGGGAATATATGATGAAAAGATGTGAGATGGTGGTACTTGGAGTGTTGAATAGATGGACGAACGGACACATAGACAGATGCATGGATGGACGCATGAACGGACGCAGAGGCGGCTGCATGGACGAACGCAGGGACGGACGCATGAACAGACGCACGCACGGACGGGCTGATGGACGCATGGACGGTCACACTGACGAACGCATGGACGAACGGAAGTGAGAACGAATGGACCTACAAATTCTTCGCCCACTCTCCATCATTCACTCCGTGGATATGCTGCCATTTTTTTTAGGGGCGAAGCTCTTTATGGCGTGGCTTGGGCGTCCCTCGTATGTAACCACCAGTGGCACATACCCGAAATAGGTATAACACTTGACCTCCAAGGTGGTGCCAGTGAGAGATTTCTTCTGTGCGTTGTTTAACAAGAAAAAATAGTGCTCAATGTACATGCCAATGGCTGCTAATGGAGAATGAGAGACATGAGCATTCGGCTTTTAGTCAACGCGCACGCTGCGATCCCCATTAGCAGCCATTGGCATGTACATTGAGCACTATCGGACAAGAAAGGGATGCTACATTATACTCGCTGGGTGTAACCTCCTTAGCTTTAGAAAGGTTTAGCGAGCGTTGAGCCGCAGTGCCATGAATACAATGAACTTGTATATACCATGAATGAACTCAAGGTGGTTAAAAATGAGAAGTAGATACGAAGCGCAAGCCGTAAGAAAGTAAAAGCCGAATTCTCCTGTCTCTCATTTCTCATTAGCAGCCATTGGCATGTAAATTGAGCCCTATCTGACAAGGAAAGGTTGCTACGTTATACTCGCTGGGCGTAACCTCCTTGGTTTTCGAAAGGTTTAGCGAGCGTTTGGTCGCAGTGCCATGAATACAGTGAACTAGAATATACCATGAACTCGAGGTGGTTAAAAGTGGGAAGTCGACCCAAAGCGCAGGCCGTAAGAATGTGTGCGTGTGCCACCTCTCGTTTAGTCCTTGGAATGTCCGCTGGATGGCGGTGCTTCTATATGGGGAATATATGATAAAAAGATGCGAGATGGTGGGACTTGTAGTGTTGAATAGATAAACGAACGGACACACAAACAGATGCATGGATGGACGCATGAACGGACGCAGGGGCGGATGCATGATAGAACGCAGGGACGGGCGCACAAACAGACGCATGGACGGTCACACAGACGGACGCATGGACGGACGAATGCTTCGCCCCACTCTCCATCATTCACTCCGTGGATATGCTGCCATTTTTTTTTTCTGGAAGCTTTCCCCATAGTTGTGTATATTACCCTTTATTTTTCACTGCTATTCCATGATTTTCATCTCGTTCTAATCTTCCCATTTTTCGCTAATTTCTTTTCGCCTCTGTGTTTTCGCTTTTTTATGCAATTTTTTTCTGTAGACTGTATTGTATTGTTTATCTTTACTATTTTATTTTACGTGCGCCTGCACAAAGACATTAAGGTTGTTTCTTGCACTTTAAATAAATTTCTTATTATTATTATTATTATTATTATTATTATTATTATTATTATTATTATTATTATTATTATTATTATTATTAATGACAGTGAGAATATTACTCATAAGATTCTCGTGAATGCACTCCTTACTCCTTTATTACTAGCTCATAACCATAATTTAGAATGACCATATGTAAATATAAACAGTATGCCAGTAGAGCTGAGTGTTTAAAGTGAGCATATCTAAACGTTCGTCAGCATGGACACGAATCCGAATATCCCTCGGTATACTGGATTTTCCTGGACGCTGTTACGGGTCGGAAGGAAGGTAGCTGGAGGATACAAAAACAAAACAAGGTTTATGGCACTATTTGCACTTATTTACAGCATAGAAAGGTTAGGAGTTCACAAACCACGAACGTGGTGGTTGAACCGTTACATGGTTCAGAGCCACGTCCAGCACTCTGCGGCGTCGTTATAAGCCCTGTCGGGCTCCTCCTTCTTGAGTGGAACACCAATCACACACACACAACAGGCGAGGGGTACGAGCATGCACTGCGCACGTGAACATCCAATATTGAGTCGTGATCACTGCACTGCAAGGTGGCACCAGAGGGGCTCTTCCTCGTCGTGTGTGTTGCTGGTCGAGGGGTCCCAAGCTCCGGAGAAACAGACATCAAACGGTCCGCCAATCTGTCCGCTCAATTAGCAGGGCAATTTGTGGCGGCGGCCGCAGTTTCTTCCAAGGAAGACGCTGTCTTTGTTGTCCTCTCTGGAATAGCTTACGGCGTCGTGGCGGCTAGCAGGGACAATACCTGGTGGGCATAGGCAGCCGGCCAGTCGGCTACTTGTTTGAGGATTAAAAGAGAGCGCCGCTCTCCCGTCATCTCTGGACGCTGGTTCCGAGAAAACTGGATTTCAGGCGTGGGAACGCTGCCCGGCTACGCTTCCCAGCGACAGCATAGCGCCTACTGACGGCGGTCATAACAGCTTCCCCCTCGCCAGATGAGTCACGGAGGGCAGCAGTCACCGCTGCTGCTCGCAGGGACGACGAAAGGGTCAGTAGCTGAATGCCAGGAACTGGCCTTCGTTTGTGGCATGGTCCGGGTGATTGCCGAATCTTCGACAGCATCTCTGATACTCGACCACATGTACAAGCAAGCACTCGGCCCCCCTCGAACAAACCAAGCCAAAAGAGGGAAGGCAAACCAATTTTAATTACTAGCTTTAATAAAAGCTCACACTCAGAACTCTCAGGACTCATTTGCGCTGAGAAACCAGACGTGCTACCTTACACAGTTCACATAATAAGGTGCACGAAAAAAACTAAAATATCAATTTTGATACATCAAGAGCACCCAAGAATGGCTTAGAAAGAGCGGCTGAGCGCGTCAGCGTTTCCTTTCGATTTGCCCTTTTTTTACCTAATGTCAAAATGATATTTCTGAAGAATCAAGCTCCGCCTCACCAGGCGACTGTTCTTTAATGTCACGGTTCGCAGCCACATTAGAGGAAAATGGTCTGTCTCTAATTTAAATTAAGCACCTCCGAGATAACACTGCAACTGATGAATGGCCTACCCATCGCAAGCGCACTCCTTTCCTGAAGCGCAGTACGTTATCTCACGAGAGCCCAAATTCTAGCTCAAGTAAAGCGCATCTTTACCTGTTACCACTGTCGTACTGACATAAAAAAGCTGCTTCCTTATTTTCATCGCTGACCACTTTCATCGGTTCTGTCCTGCTGAGAGCATTGGTCCAGAACTCGGATTCAGCGAGCGTTAAAATTGTCCTGATGTTCGTCTGTTTACGGTCGCCAATAACCGTCTACTACCGAGACACGAAGCTCACCAGCCTCCCGAAAGCTTAACCGAAACTGTGACCTAACGGTCTACCTCAATGGTTCGGGAAAGCCTGATGATCTGTTCATGGTCACTCGATCAATCATTCTTCAAAGAATTCAACAACAAAAAGGGAACAAACACTGCCTTCTAGAAGGTTTGTTCGGTTGAACTTACCTGCCTGTGCTAACGCCTAATCTTTCACAGTTTTTCTAAACGTTCATCCTTACGTTACCTTGTAACTCTGTGTACAACACAAAAATAATCCTAGGTGCTATACTCCTAATAATGCACAGGTTTTATGCTAAAATCTGGTCTTAATGACCTTCAATTCTCAATGCGCGCAACGACGACTCCACTGTATCGCGCCAAACTTAATCAATTTACGAAATCATTCGGTTTGTGCTAACATCTTCCCCAAATGCTCATTCACGCCACATCCCCATGGCAGTGAAGGCATACCATGTCGCACTAAATCTTTGAAAAAATACGAGAAAAATGACACCTTTTCTCGGTTTTTACCTTACACATAATTTTCGCACACATGATTAACTTAATTCGATGCAGACTTTCAACCTTTGGCTCGGCGGTATTCCTTCTAAAAATTTTCAACCGCATCACGTAACTTACCAAATTGAAACTGGTTGAAATCTCCATCTCCAATGCAATACTGAGTAGCCATAATAGACCCGCCTGTGCAAAAGTTACTCATATTGACCGCCCCCTTTTCTCATGGTTCCTTTAATCGTACACGATGGGGTCGCGGTCCCGGCGGTTTTCGAGCACGCCAGAGGCTACAAAATCTAAAACTCTAAGCAGTGCACTGCCGTCACACCTCATTTTCCACTTTGGCCTGTTCTCCTCTGGAATTTGAAAGGGACGCGAGGAGCAGGGGTGAAACCTGTGCCATTTTCTTCTGTGTTCTCCCCTACGCGGTATTTAGCCACTCTGCGCTTTCGACTTTGACCCATCGGGCAAGGCCGCTTTCCCGAAGTCGTCGAACGCAACCGCGTTTTTCGTTGGGGTAACGCACCTCGTTTCCTCGCTCTACACCTGGCTCGCCGCTTGTACCTCTCTGAACGCCACCATTGACGTTTCCTGGAACGGATTAATGGCCTAGCCTGTCGTCTTTGTTGGGAAGGAGTGCGACCTGCCCTAGGCTCACGAAGTGCCGAACGCCTCCGCTTCTTCCTTTTTCTGCGATGTTTGCAAACCAGCTCGGTGTTATCGCTGCACTGCTGAAGCGTGGCGTTCTTGCTCTCATCAGCCACTGCGCTAACCATGCCTACATTTGACGATGTCGAAACGTCCTCTTGAGGCACGAAGAAGGTTTCCAGCCTCTTACTGGGCCCATTGGGGCTGCTGGCACCGTCCTCATGCACGCAAGGAGCGTCTTTCGACATCGTCCCTACCTCTAGACCAGCCATGGCCTCGTTCTCTACATGCTCTACATTGATGCACTCGAGAATACGCGGGCCCTTCTCTGGCGCAATCTGTTCCTGTCGCGCTTTATGAGGCGCCTCAACTTCCGGCGCTTTGCGACGCGCCTCGCTTTTAGACTTTGGTGCGAGTCTTTCTTTCTTTTTGCTAACAGAATTTCCAAATCTTCTGATTAGCTCTGCTTTAACAACTTCATAGTTGTTCGCGTGCTGCTCACTGAGTCGCGCAACAACATCCGCTGCCTCGCAGGGCAGAGCCGTGAGTAGCTTGTGAGACCACGTGTCTCGCTCACGCGACAGTTGCCTACACTTTCGTTCAAACAGTCTAAGATACAGGCCCATATCCCATGATACCTCATATGGCTGCATGTACCTAGACATCTCGAACACTGCCTCATTTTCGAGAAGTACTCCTTGCTGGAGTCCCAACCTCATACTCAACTCATAGTCTTGTTTGAAAAACTTTCTCTTGAGGCCTTCTCTTTCGTGTTCACTCTTTCCTTCCATCTGAGCTGCTCTTAGTTTTCTTTCGATGATGAGGTCTCATTCTTCACTTAGTTCCTCATCATCAGCCCCCAAATCATTAATCGCTTGAATGATTATGGGTTTTCGTGCCAAACCCTTTGTATCGATCCCCAATTCCTCACACAACAGCAACAAGTCTGACTTCTGCAGCTCCCGTAAGTCCATGATCGTACTGAGTGCTCGCTACTTCCAAAATAACTTTCCGAAACGGCGAAACTGAGTCTTTCGGCAAAGTTAACTACCAGTTCTAAAGTTTAACCCTCTTTTAGAACCTGGTTCACTCAAAGGAAAAGCCAAGCACTCACCCATACGTGATCCATGTCTCAAGCCAGCTGCTTCCCTTGGGCCGACTGTTGTTGTCACTTGTAGCTTCGTATCCCACCGCTGCCAACCAGTTGTTGCGGATCCCACCGCGGCCACCAGTTGTTGCGGGTCGGAAGGAAGGTCGCTGGAGGATACGAAAACACAACAAGGTTTATGGCACTATTTACAAATATTTACAGCATGAGGTTAAGAGTTGTCAAACCACGAACGTGGTGGTTGAACCGTTACATGGTTCAGAGCCCCGTCCAGCACTCTGCGGCGTCGTTATAAGCCCTGTCGGGCTCCTCCTTCTTGAGTGGAACACCAATCACACACACACAACAGGCGAGGGGTACGAGCATGCACTGCGCACGTGAACATCCAATATTGAGTCGTGATCACTGCACTGCAAGGTGGCACCAGAGGGGCTCTTCCTCGTCGTGTGTGACGCTGGTCGAGGGGTCCCAAGCTCCGGAGAAACAGACATCAAACGGTCCGCCAATCTGTCCGCTCAATTAGCAGGGCGATTTGTGGCAGCGGCCGCAGTTTCTTCCAAGGAAGACGCTGTCTTTGTTGTCCTCTCTGGAACGGCTTACGGCGTCGTGGCGGCTAGCAGGGACAATACCTGGTGGGCATAGGCAGCCGGCCAGTCGGCTACTTGTTTGAGGATTAAAAGAGAGCGCCGCTCTCCCGTCATCTCTGGACGCTGGTTCCGAGAAAACTGGGTTTCAGGCGTGAGAACGCTGCCCGGCTACGCTTCCCAGCGACAGCATAGCGCCTACTGACGGCGGTCATAACAACGCCTTCTATGCGAATGCTGTCAGCATCTTTCGAACAAATGCCTGAAGCATAGTTCAAAAGACCACCACGACTATCGGCCCTGCTGCTGTGTATTTGCGAGAACAGAAAACAATCAATATAATCATTCGCTCTCTTGAGCGTCACTGGGAAGAAGCGTATGGAGCATACTGATCAGGCTGTCTAAGATGACAGAGCGCCTCACACGGAATCATGTATGGGAACTTGCGACACGCAGCACTCCACGCCTGAGTCCTTCTCGGTCACATCATGCGCGGACCGTAAAAAAGATTGCAGAGTCGATAAGAAGAAAATAAGTCACGATTCCCGCTTCACCTCTTTCCTTCTGAAGCACAGTGAACTTGAGCAGCCTATCTGTCACGCCCGTAAGGGTTACACTTATTTATTCCTCAGAACACGAAGTGTAAGAACGCTTCAAGGAATCACGAACGATGCCAAACAAGGAAACCGTTTTTGTAATGACATCGGGAAGTCGGAGGTCACGAGAGTAAAAGAAGAAAACATTGAAGGACAATGAAACTGTTGTACAATGAATTGCAACGAGTTCAGCTTCCTGGCCCTTTATCGCGCAAGCTAGGACCATTTCTCATGGCTTTTTCTTTTATTCACATGTAGGATCTTTTGCATTAATCACTACGCGGCACTCTTTTTTTTTCAGTTGGTGTTTGAAGCGAATTGCGCACAATGTTAAACTCCACAACGTAAAAATTGTATGCTTCACTGTGTTTTTGTTCACCTTGATCGACATCACCTCTGCAGACATTAATTCACATCCCGTTGTGCGAAGCCCTTATCCGCAGAAATAAATCTTTCCACCCGCTTCGCTATCAGAGTACCGGTGCAAGACAACGAGCTCCTCGCATTTATTCGCGAGGTACCTACCTCGGCGCGAGAGTAAAAGTTGCTGTAATCACGAACTTTAAAACAGGCAAAAAAGTCCACGAATGAACAAAAGAAAGAAAAAATGTTTCGACGACTGTTTCTTGCGCCACTACTCTGCAGTCTAACAATCTGCGAGGCTGTTTCTTTTTATCTAGTTTCAGTATCGTCTATTGGGAGCGCTCCGATCCAGGGAGAAAATTGCATGCATAACGCTGCACCCCCTTCCACACCCCTCTCAACAATGCATGGATTACTTACACAGTTCTTGCCAAGCTCTCAGGCGCAGTTATTATTAACCAGGTCGTCGGGATAGAAGAGGAAAAGGGCGTTAAGCCTCTCGATCACTTTGAACGACTAAAAGAGTAGCCAAAAAGATCAGGAAAGTATATCGAAGAAACCCGGGGGTAATTCGGTGCACGTGAAAATTCACGTAGACCATCTGGTGGCAGAAAGTGGCTGCGACTATTATATAAGTAATAAATACTGAGTAATGCGCACGCAGCAGAAACCCTGAGCTGGCGGAAGAAGCGGCAATAGCCCTAGCCATATTTTGCCCCAATATCCGATATATACTAAGTGATTCGCAGACAGCGGTAAAGCATTATACACACAAATTTCACCACGGTGAAATCCATGTGCGTGTTCAGGCCACGGTTTTCCTCAATTACAACGCAAAATATAACCACCGAAGAAACGGGACAACGACATATTATATGGTTCCCGACTCACACGCCCCCCCCCCCCCCTCTAACCCCCGTGCCCAACCTGGGGAGGCCCATCGTGCAGCTCGAGGTCTCACGTTCCGAGCACGCATTGAAAGGTCCTCTCCAGGGGATGAACGTTCCACGGATGACTGGACAAAGAGGGATAGAAGACTTGATACTGTGACATCACGAACTTTTATGAATTATATCTGGGGTATTTATCCACTGCCAAGCTCCAAACTACAAAGATCCGAAGAGGCAGATTGGAGGCAATTACAAACCCAGACTATACCGAACCCTATTCATTCTGGGAGGTAGTATTCAGATATCTTTATAGATTATACTTGCAAATTGTGTGGCTAGACTCACGCCTTAGTTATTCACATTCTCTAGGAATGTGCAATTTTATCAGAAGAAAATGCAGTCTCCCCAGATGAACTAAGCTGCGGCGCGCAGCTCCAACCTCCAGGATCAACTGTGAGCCATCCATCAAGCCCGTGAGGCAGCGAGGAGACAGGATCTCCGGTCCTCTTCGGGGGTGGCTTAGACCTAAGCCACGAATTTGCCGGAGTTATTCATAAAGTTGTTACCACCACTACAGTGGAGTTAACGGGGAGGCATGGCGAACAGTTGCACACAGGAGAAGCGCTACACGCTGGTAAGCTTTAATGTGGAATGCTTCCCCACAAATATACGTATAGCCGTGCAAGCAGTCGCTTCAGCTGAACGGCTTACGGTCAATTACGACATACTACAAGTAATGCAACAACAAAAACCTTTCTGAGAGCTGCTTGTCCTTTCTGCACGTTACATGTTTCTATGTACATATGCACATAGCCATTACACTCGTCTTTCTACACGCGTAAATAGCCCCCCTCAATCATCTCTCCCTCATTTGCTCCTATACTTAACCCACTGATGGCCGCCGTTTAAGTGTCAGTCGATCGAGCTATGTCGCTGTACAGTGCGGCCATGACTTACTGATTTTCCTTTCTTTTCCCGTGCCTGCAGTATACGTTAGCTCAAACAACCACTCAGTGCTACTGCTGTGCAGTACAAGATATATACCTGGCGACGTAATTCGCAGCAAGTAAACGCTGCCTTGACAAAGATTGTTATAGAAGGATCAAAATGTGGGCCAGTAGGTAATTCATTTTCTTCGTTCAGCGAACTGGGAGCGCAGAGAAAAACACAAAGGACGAAGCGAGGAACCACACAACACGAGCGCTCATGTTGTGTGGTTCCTCGCTTCGTCCTTTGTGTTTTTCTCTGCGCTCCCAGTTCGCTGAACGAAGAAAAAAAAAAGATTGTTATAACCTGCAATCCTAGTGATATACCGTGCTTACATGACGATGAGCTGTAAGGTTAAAATGAACACTGCGCCTGCATGTGCTCTCGCGGCTGCGTTCATATGTGCGGAAGTATTTCTCAACGATGCTCAGCTGCCAGTGTGACTTGTACTTTCCTTCATGTGTACTGGTTCGATATTTCAAAGTCATCGATGCTGCAGCGTCTTGTTTTATTAATGCCATTTGTGTTGGAAAGTACTATTATGAACTTTTGTGTGCACTGCGCTGCAGTACAAGCGCAGGCTTGAAGATATACGAAAAGTTGATGTCACTTCTTTCGAGTGCCAAACACCAACGCTGCCTCCTTTCGGCAGCTCCATCTGTGACCTACCCTTACAGCCCGAGTCATGTGAGTGCATGCAGACGTGTGCTAGGTGCCCTCATCCCGAGGAACGAAAGCCACGAGGATAGCGAGCGGTGACGCGCACAATCTTCCACGGAAATTTCCGCTGTTCATTTCCTGGACGCACCGGCTTCTCTCCGCTCGCCTAAGCGGCTGCACTGCTTCGTCTGCTGAAGTTGATGAACTTCGCGCACCAAACATCTGCAAAGACTACTGCGGCACGATCGCCTTCTATAAGCCCGGGGCAGACTTTCGTCACACCGTATAAGAGATACGCAAAATTGGGGGAGGGTAGATAAATTGCGCCCCAATAGGAAGTCGGGACGTCCGAGCAGTGCAAGCGTGATCTTAGGCAAACAGTGTCGTTGTCGGAACCAGAAGTTTAATTCCTACCAAACGTTTTCACGTAAAGCTTGAGGAATCATGCCGCTATGTGACGGTCAGAGAGCAGCGAAGTCAGTGAGCAGCGTCGTGTACGTAACACGACGCTAGCCATTGCGGTAACAATGATCAATTTTCTCAACGGGTCCATCAACCTTCAAAGCACTGAGCAGTCTACCGCGGCACATTGACGACAACGCAGCCTTCATAATTACTAGCAGTCTTCCCTGCAGCACAAATGCGGAAAAGCAAGCTTACACAATCGACTTATTTTTTAAAGTCTGTTAGCTCCTCCAGATGCTCCGACAGCAAGCGCTCAAGACATCTCAGTGAAACAGGCTATTTCAATGTAAAATAAGGTGGCATGATGCTGCGTGACACTTGCATGCAGTGTGCCATTTTGGTGGTGTAGCGATTACAGAGCACAGCTGCTGACTCGATGGCTGCAGGTTCGATAACCACCACAGCGGTCGCATTTGGTTGGAGGTTCACTGCGTGATATCAGTACATGTTAAAGGGTCCCTAAGAAAACCGAAGGTTGAAATTAAGTTGTAGTGAGAAAAAAAAAACTGTGCATGAGCGTACGACGAACACAGATACGCAAGAAGTTTTCGTAATGGTGCCGTGTAATAGCGGAGTTAGACACGTTTGATCATGGAAAGTGCGACAATCACTCATTTCGCTCTTTCCTTCGCTGCCCTGCATGTTATTCCCTCCCGAATCCGCTTTGCCCTCTCGCCGAGTGCCCCACCCTATCTAGCGCGGCATGCGTTATCGCTAATGCGCTGCTGGAAACAACGTCTACTTACGGTTGCCACTGCTCCCTCCCTCCGTCGGCTCCCTCAAATGCGTGCTTGTTGACAAACCGCAGCTGCCGGGCCAGTCTAGGCTTATACGAATTGTTCCGCTAAGCATATGTTGCGCACACCCCTTCGAAAGATCACCAACACGATGTCGCCATGTGGTAACACGCCGTGCCAGAACACGTCTGCTCGAGATGAGCAGCCGCCGCCACCGATCGTGGTGACGATATGGGTTGATGCGCAGTGTCGGCCGCAAAAGATTGGTGCGTGGTGGAAAACTGCGCTGCTGTGCCGAGTCGTGGTGTAGAAGCTATCGTTGGTGGCCTGGGCGGTTATCGTTTAGACAATGCGCCGCTGTTGGATTTCGAAAGCCGTAGCCGATAAACTCAACACCATGCCACGTCATGGTAGGTGGCGCAGCAATGCAGTTTTCTGCCGCTTCGCCATACACTGTGGATCCCACAAACTTTTGGGGCCGGTTCGAACATCTGTCTTCATGGACACGTAGTTACTGAGGAGAGTGTGTGCTGCTGCCTTAAGTAGTTTAGTCTGCACAATATCACTGGCAAGATACCACCCCCCTTCCCCCCAATCAAGGTGAATAACGCAAGAGGCCAGTAATCACCTTGAAAAGTAAGGGCGTGCTATCTTGCCGCTGGTTCCATATCAGCAATGAAAGGTAGCTTTGCTCGCCGCGAGATGACGCGAAAAGAGGCCGTGGTTGCTCTCGCTTCCACTTGAACGCGCTGCCAGCAGTCACCGCACCACGCAGGCTACGCGTTCCCGTGTTCCCTTTCATGAAAATTGACAATGTACCTTCGCGTGCTGCCATTTCGTTGTTACGTTGTCCTTGGGAAACGAGAACACTCGCAACTTCGGTTCCTTAGCCACGACGATTCACCACGCAGCATCGCCCAACCGTTCGGATTTGCAGCCGTGCAGATTGCGAATATCCAGTGCACAAAACGCATCATATATTCACGCTGCAGTTTACAGACAGAGAAAAAGACTGGCTTCTCAAGTCTCCGACAAGCACACTAGCACGCCACGAAAGCGTTCGTTGGGCTTGATAATCCCATGTCTGACGAGCGACGAGGGCCAGTATAAGCACCTATGCGCAGCGAAACACACTGCTCTAAACGGAGTGAAGTCAAAGGCCGCGCCAGAAACAGTGAACAGGCCTAAATTTATCTAGCAGGCATTGGGCCAGCATTCAACGCCGTAGCCGATGACGCCCCTCAAGCGTCTGCGCACGCGCGAGCTTCGACGACGCGCGACTGTGGCATTGGCCGTCTCGCGATTCCACGCGCCACGAGATGTCCCCTAAGTGTAAGCAGACTGCGCAATTCCTCAATATACAGAAAGAAAGACAGAAAGCAACAGCAACGTAACGCAATGGGAGGCCACCTTGCATGCTGAACCTAGATTCTTATTGCCAGAAGTGATTAGCAGACGTGGGATCTGCGGCGAACCCAACGGCTGTCCCAAGTTACGGGGCCTGCCCTGGTTCTTTAGTTTTCATAATAAACTTTTCGCCACCACCCTCTCCTTCTCTTTTACCACTGCAAAATAAAAAAAGAAATGAATGCGATGCACCCTCCAGTTTACCTAAAAGCACTCAAAGCAGGATCTTGTTACCAAAGCGTGCCAGAAAGGAAAACACTCTGACACAACCACGCGAAACTATATGCCAAGGAACACTTCGAAATTTCTACGGGTAGCTTGCACAGCAGTGAAAGAGCTGCAAAGCGGATGGACGACTTGTCTCGCTTACCGCTAAGCGCGTGTCGCACGCTTCTGTGCAGCGACGAACCGAGCGAAAACAGACTGCACGCGTGCTACAGTGCACGTGAAGCCGATCTTAGTGGTGGGCAGTGCGTCGGCTGCTACTGCCGTCACTGCCGAACCTCTTAATATGGTACATGCATACCGTGAGCCTGCGTTTGACTTCGGCACATCCTTCGTAGCGCTACGTTGCTGCCCGTGCTCTAATAGTGTCCCAGTTGCGGCGAGCTACTTCCGTTTCTGCAAGCGACGTGTCTGCGGGGTGCACTGTGTGGTTCCGCACAAATAACGGCACGGCAGTGAAGGGCGGCACGTTGAGTTCAGGTTGTTGCTTATCTGAAGCAAGAAGTATGCTTCAAACAGCACTGCACCCCATTAGCTGGTGACAGGTAGCTTAAGAGTCATACCGCCACATGACTTCGTAGTTTATGTAAACTGGTAGCGTAACTTTCATAGAAGCCCACGTATCTAGTAGTTGGCGTCTCGGTGCCGCCGTTGCAATCTACGTATGGAGAGGACAACTAAGATCAAGAAATAAAAAATCAGATATGACGTCAGAACCGGAAGTGGTAGCGACGTCGTACATTTGCCCTACATGGTGCGAAATAGATTTTTTTCTTATTTGCTGACCTTATTCGTGCTGTTATAAACACGCGATTTTATTGCGCCTTATTGCTCACTAATTGAGCGGACGACAGAAAAGGACAACCAACAAGAAAGATTGAGGAGGCAAGGTTGTTTCATTAGCCAAATAGTGCACTTGCAATATACATCGGAAACTTTGCAGATGAAATTGTGACACAATTGTTCGGAAGTACAATAGCATAATAGTTTGAAAACTCCCGTTGCCCGATCGCGGAAAACCACTGCAGCGATACAGCAGCCTTGAGAATATCACTTTGGCAACCGTAGAGTACAGCCTCTCGTTGCTTAGCCTGGCGCGTTCACCGTCGCCAAAGGCGAGGGCACGCCGGCCAATGCACTCGCGAGAGCAGTCGGCAGTAACAACAGTGGGTATTTGCAAATTCTGTGAGCTTGTTCAGCTCTTAAATCCCACGCCAGTAATTATAAAATCAGCAAATTATTAAACTACGCAAGGTATGCACGGAACCACCACGCAAAAGTGAACTTTGCCTCGTTTACCCGGCAATGCGCCGAACTAAACACAGGTCATGATTGCAGATTGCCTGGATAAGCACGCCATTTATGGCACTCGACCACAAAAACGAGGCAATCAACCTTTTAGCCAAATGTCACATACATCGTAGAGTGACCTTATAGTTAACTTTAACGCATATAAATTTACGACTATTTGAAAAATTACGTTGAGCTTTTGGTTTTGGTTGTTTTCTCGTCCTTACCTAGTCAATCGTAGAAGGGCTTTGACGCCTGTGTCAATAACTAGGCTATGGCTATGGGTCCACGTAGTGTATGCAAACTTTTTTCTAAAAGTGTGACCAATAAAATTCAATTCAATTCAAGTTTTAGACACTTTTCGTTCCAACTTTCGCGACATACATAATTTGGCCATGGTACGGGTGCATTGATCGCAGGCAGTCCTCACGCTGCTTGTGCTCTGTAGTGCTCACCGAACGGCGTCGCTTTGGTCACTGGCACCAACGGTGGGTCGACTTATATGCCTGCCTCTCATAATTTTGTAATTACGGCCTTTTGCAGGGCATGCACGCATCGCCGAACTAAAAATAGGCCGATCCCATATACCTTGGGGAATCGCTGTTATGCAAAGCATGCAAGGTGACTGTGTTGAAATCTTTTATTGAGCGAAATGTTATGAAGCTGCGCTAAAGATATATGTACAAATGTACGCACAGACAAACGTTAAACAGCCACATATTTTCTTCTATATCGCCAGTTGTTTACAGTTGCGTAATGATACAAATAGCAACATGGATATATCAACCCCAGAAGCGGTAAGCTACGCCGGTGACGCTCACGTCACCGGACTCTGTGTCAGTCACGAAGTCAGTCGCGAGGCCCACGTAGACAAGTGCCACAACTCCGTACAGAGTGCACGCACCGCCACCACGCGAACTGGAAGCCGACATGGTCACGCACGTTGCGCCGCAACGCCCGAGTGCTTCCACCGCCACTGCACTTGAGCCCGCTGATAGCGTGACACCGAGATCAAAACTGGGCCGGTGGGGCGTGCGCGAAGGCCAGCCACCGGCTCAACCATGTGTCCCGTTTCGGGGGATTGCAAGGGGCCCCGTCACCTCTCCCTTAATAGGGTTCCTTGATGCGCACGCCCCCCTCCACCGCTTTGCATCGAGGAGCCCTACCCTCAACATCAATCCTTCCATGGGGTGAGAGAGAACGGTGAGGAAGGGGAGAGTCTTTTTGCACCTCAACAGCTCGGGGTCAGGTGAGATTTTTTCGTACAAATACATCAATTTCCACAGTACATTGTGGTGAGTGGGGGCCAGCGCAAGACTTAGTATAAGGACGCTTGCGAACGACCAGAAAAAATAGGTAAGAACAAGAAGAACCGTATAAACACAAAAGCCATTCCCTGATGGAGCGTGCTGGCGTTCACTTTTGCGTAAATTGACTCCAACTCCCGTGCTGGAGGATGTCCTATATCCATTTTTTGAAGGTGGGTGAACTTTTTGCGATATTATCGCACTTTTTCGTTCGGCCCCCGCCGCTTCGAAGCAAACGCTGACCACGTTTGGGCTGACGTGGCACGATGCTTCTGCTGCGACGTCCACCTCTTTTCTCTTTAGTGCGGACATTGAGACTGTGCAGTGATGGAAGTGGAAGGAGCGCTCCTGACTCCCGAAGAGTTCGCCAAGGATTCTGGATGGAAAACAGTTGCTGCCAGATAATCCCGAGACAAGTCGGCATCCGTCAAGCAAGTTGGAGCTGCTTCCACTGGCGCCGAACCGAACGACGATGTGGTCATCCAGTGTCGTCGAGACCGCGGGAGAGCTAAAACCCGGATTATTCGTGGCGGAAGGACGCCTGCACTGCCCAACGACAAAGCAAAGATCATCGTCAGGCCGACAGGAGGTCTTAACATCAGCAAGGTAGGCCCGACTGTTCTGCCCAAGGCCATATGGAAAGCGGTCGGCATCAACTCGGTGTCGCGGGACGCAGACACAATCTGCCCGAATTTTCAACAATACATCATGGTGGTAAGTACGCCATGCAGGGAGAACGTGATTTGTTATGCCAAGGTGGAATGCATCGTTGTTGGGGGTCAGCAGCACAAAATCAACGCGTATGACGTGGCTCCCGATTATACGTGCAAGGGCGTCATCCGCGGCACTGCAACGAGTGAGGATCCAGCAGAGCCCGACCGCAAGATAGTCAACTCGAAGAACCCGCTGGCCCTGGAGGCCAAACGACTCAAGAGCACGGGCATCGTGGTTGTGGATTTCGACACCTAGAAGGTGCCAAACTACGTCTGATACAGCCGTAAGATCGGCCAGTGTACCTTGCATCAAAAACAAGTAGAGGTGTGCTACGCCTGTGGCCGTGATATGATATATAAGGAGATGTTGGCGCACTATTATGGCGCCGGCTACTCCTTAGCCGTTGATTGAAACTTGAACACGTATCTTGAAGCAAAACATACAGAGCAGTGCATGGAAAATAGAAAACTCAGGACCAGATATGCAAAGACACACTTATACGTACATATCTCAATGGTAAGTAAATGTTTGAAAGTCATTGTAAGAAGTCTCTGGAAACAACAAAACACAAACAACAAACACAAAACACAACAACACAACAACAAAGCACACGTCTGGTCCTTATAAAGATGCATTCGCTCGTATGTACATAATAGTCGACACGTCATTCATTTCACAACACACACATGTGATGGGTGTCACATGATACTGTATATAATAAGTACATGTGTTACAAATGAAAGCTTGTTCTTTGTTACTACTTGTCAGCAATCCCGCTGTCTTGTGAAAAACGTGTTAATGCTTTTAAAGCGTGGGACTGTAAAACTCCATTTGGCCATGGGCCCAGAAGTTTTTTCATGCTAAATGGTCTGTGGTCCAATGCAAACAGTTCGCTTTTAAGACGGCGTCTTGGCGTGTCATGATGTGGACAGTCTATGAGAAGGTGACATACGTCTTCATCTATAAATCCACAATCGCATTCGGGAGTTTTAGCTCTGCCGATTCTGTGCAAAAAACGTTTTGTGTATGCGGTGCCTAGCCGCAATCGGTGAATTAGAGTTTCCATCCTTCTATCTAATGCCAGCGTAACTTTGAATTCAATAAATGGATCGATGTGATATAAATCGCAGCTCTTTGTACTTTGGTCAAACCAAGCAGTTTTGCTCATTCTGAAAGTTGTATTCTTTATAATACTACGCAATTCATTTTTCGAAATCGGTAAAGAAACAGTAACGTCTTTACGATGTGCTTGTCGTGCTGCTTCATCGGCAGCTGTGTTTCCAGGAATGTTGCAGTGGCCAGGTATCCACTGGAATTTGATCTCATATTGCGCCTTCTTTGCTTTAGTGAGCTCCTTCAGCGTTTCGTATGTCATACTATCACTTATTACTGTCCTGTTTGTACTGGAGAGTGATCTTAATGCGGCCTGTGAGTCACTGAAAAGTACCCATTTTCTAGCGTCTGCTACCGAGTTTATAAACTTTAGAGCATACAGAATAGCGAAAAGCTCAGATGCTGTAGATGACGTCGTGCGGCATAATTTAAATGATTCCTGAATATTGAGCTGTGGTATGATAAATGCCGATGTTGAAGACGTTGTAGTACTTGAGCCATCTGTGTAAATATGTATGTACCCTGGATACCGCATGTGTATCTGATAAAGCGCTAGTTGTTGAGCAGCTTGGATGCACATGTCTCTCTTTCTAATAATGCCATCCACTGAGAATTCAATGCTTGGCATAACAAGCACCCATGGAGGATAGTCCTTTTCAGAGTTCCAAAATTCATGCCTGGGTAATATATGTACATTACTCTGTACTTCGTTATGAGCATTGCTTTTATCTCTTAGTAAAATCTCCAGCGCCAATGGGAGGTCCCTGTGTTGCGTCTGTAAGCGAAAAAAATGGCGGCATGTTTCAATTGTTCTCATGACTGGAAAGGGTGGTTGTCGAGTCTCTGCTATGACAAGGCTGCTGGAAGTCGCTCGTGGAACACCAATACAGACGCGCAGTCCCCTAGCTAATAGTCTTTGAAGTCGCTCCTCTGAAGTGCGGGAAAGGCCGTGTAACGCTGCTGCAGAATATGCAACTTTTTGTCGTATTAAAGCATTGTGAACAGCGAGCATGGATGATACAGATCCGCCCCATGATGTCCCAGCAATTCTGCGGAGTATATTCAATAGCGTATTCACCTCGTTTTCGAGTTTCTTTATGTGAGGTGCGCATGATAGCTGCCTATCAAGTATTACTCCGAGAAATCGATGCTGTTTCACAATCATTAGTGGTTCTTCTTCTAAATTAAGATTGAAGTTCTTTAACTTCTTACGGGTGAAGGGCAATACAGCTGTCTTTGCGTGCGATAGAATCATTCCTCTTTCTTTTAAAAAGTTGTTGATAATATTTATTCCGTCTTGCAATGCAATCTGAATTAACCGTATGTTCGTGCCAGATCCCAAATGCACACATCATCTGCATATAAGGAGTATTTCAACCTGGAAGGCAGTCTTTTAGCTAAATCAGCCATAACACAGTTAAAAAGAAAAGGGCTGAGTACGCTTCATTGTGGCACTCCCTGTCTGACGTCGTGTTCTGCACTTTTTCCTTCGCTCGTCTGAATGAATATTTTACGACCTGATAAAAATTTGGATACCCACCGCAAAGACCTGCCGGACAGTCCGTGTTCCAACATACTCAGCAGAACATGAGTGTGACTGACTGTGTCAAATGCCCTTTTGATGTCCAAGAACACTGCGACCATCAAACTACCACAGGCGCGTTCATGCTCCACATACGTTACTAGGTCCAGTATTGCATCCATTGTGCATCTCTGTTTCCTAAAACCTGTCAAGTAGTTGGAGAATACACCAGTTCTGTTGCACCACCATTGAAGTCGCGCATCAATCATTTTTTCCATTACCTTACATAAACAGCTTGTCAGACTGATTGGACGGAAGGATTCAAGGTTCAAGGGCGTCTTAGCCGGTTTTAAGATCGGAATGATGCGAGCAGACTTCCAAGACTCGGGTACAATTTCTTGCGTCCATAGAATATTGTAAATATCTAAGAGTATAGTCGTGCCTGTGGGTTCAATGTTCTTTAGCATATTGTACGTAATGCCGTCCGGTCCAGAGGCCGATTTTTGACGACATTATGCTATAGCACAATGCAGCTCCCTTAACGTAAATACAGGGTCTAGCTGAGGATGCTGGGCCCAAAAGCAAGCATTAATTTTCTGGCTTGCTAATGTGACAGAATTATCAAATAAGGCACATTGTGATGCGGCGGGCCTACTGATAAGTTGACAAAATTCATCTGCTACCACAGCTTCCGGTTTGTCCAAAGCTACAGCAAGAGCACGAAATGGGACGCTCTGTGATACAGGGCCACTAAGTGCTCGAATTACAAGCCAAATTCTTGGAACAGGTGTGTGGGGAGAGAGCGTGCCACAGAAATCACGCCAGCGTCGTTTACCTAAATTTTCTAGTCGTCTGCGCATTAGACTGTGGATTTTCTGTGCATTTTTGTATGCTTCTAAACTTCCGCTGCGTCAATATGCCCTTTCTGAACGTCGTCTGATGGCTCTTAGATGTTCATACTCTCCATCGACTGCAGCATAGTCTTTTGGAATCGGGACTTTCTTTGTACATTTATTCGCATAATCTTGCAGAAATTCAGTAAACCTTTCAACTGTCGTGAGTTCACTATTTTGGTTCTTTAGGTGGTGCCGAAAAGCTTTCCAGTTCGTCAGTTTGCTGTAGCGTCTGGTGTCGTCTTTTCGCAAGTAGGGGTGACTTATTAGAATGGGGAAATGGTCACTCCCACGTGTTTCTACATCCGTTGTCCATACCACACCATTCACTAGATCTTGGGAACACAAGGTTACATTGATGCAACTAGAGTAATTATGCCCTCGGAGAAAAGTTGGGGAGCTGTCATTTAAAATTGTCAAATTGCATTTGTCTGCGGCACACTCAACAATGTTCCCACGTGCATCACATCGATCACTACCCCAGATTATGTTGTGCGCATTAAAGTCTCCGCATATAAACGTATATGAATTAGAAATGTTGTAGATTTTTGTTAGCTCTTCCACCGAAATGCGGCTTGAAGGTTGTAGGTAAAAATTGATCACTGTAAAGCACTGCTCACCAAAGGATACTTTGCAAGCGACGAATTCCGGGAAGTCCGAATCACTTGAGTTAACTTGATGAGAAGGTAGGTCCTTTCTGACGCACAAATGTACTCTGCTAGGACCACTTCGACGAGATGACTTATATATCACGTAGTTGGAGAGGCGGAAATCATCATTCATTCCTGCCTCTTGGATGCAAAGTATTGGAAAATTATACTGCAGAAGGAGTTTACGGAAGTCAGAACACTTCCTTCGAAGACCATTGGCGTTCCACTGGTATATGGAGACATCTTTGTAGCGCTTATTTATATGTTACTTGTCGCAGGTTTGACCCGGACTGTTGACACAGTAGTGCTTCCAGAGGCAGCAGGGCTTTTACTTCTGGCAGGTTGTTTGCTTCCGGTAGAGCAGACAGGATTGCCTTAAGTGCTGCGAAAAGCATTGGCAGAATCAATTGCATGACTGATGCAGAGGCACGGTCTCCATTGAAGGGTTGATTTTCTGAGGCCTGTTGAGAATGACGTGACGTTTCGATGTTGTAGTTGGGGCGAACACTGGCACTGTTGGTTTTGCTACTTTCCGGCAGAGGTCCCGTGGGCGTTCGTAGCTTTGACGCATAGGTTGGGTTACTTGAAGGTACTTCTCGTGAGTGGTCTCTCGAGTGTGCTCTTGGCGTCTCTCTTGGCGGTTCTCTTGGCGTGCTTGTCGGCTGTTGTTGCGGTGGCCGCTGAGGTGGATCACGTACAGGATGAACAATCTCAAGGTTTGGAGATGGTTCATTGGGGCGCGGTTTTCTTCCATGGATGAGCTCATGCCGACGCATTTTTGCAGCAGCTTTACTTTGCGGGCAGCCTGAATATGAGGCAGCGTGATTACCTGCACAGTTTGCACACTTAGGCTGAAGAACAGACTTGCACTCCCTATGATGGTGTTCTTCTGAGCAGATCTTACACCGGCGTGTGTTACGGCAACTTTTCGCCATGTGTCCGAATCGCTGGCAGTTATAGCACCGAAGTGCTGGACCAAGATATTCTTCCACTGGGTGACTGGTGAATCCTAAGTAGATTCTTCCTGGAAACGGGCGGTCATCTCGAAAAGTCAGGATCACTGAGTGAAGTGGACGCGTCGTTACTCCTCCATCTTCCTGGCGGTAGTATTTTATTTGCCGTCGCGCCGATATAACCCCTGCATCTCTCAAGTACTCTAGGAGTTGTTCGTCTGAATACTGCAGAGGAACATGTTTTACTTTCCCAACGTTCCGAGTGTATGACTCTGGGATGAAAGGCTTAACTTCCAGGCCACCTACATTTGAAAGCATCAGAAGTCGCTTAGCTGAACTTAAGGAAGCAACGCTGACACTAAAGCTTCCATCTCTGGTCGTTCTGAATGACTGCACTTTTTCTTTAGCAGCGGAAACTACTTCAGCTGACATTCGATTGGGGTTCACTTTCCAGAAGCTAGCACCTTCAGCTGTTGGACGAAAGACGACTGGGATACCCTCTGCTCGTTTCTTTTTATAAGTAACCAACGTAAATGGTTCATCTTCGCCCATGTCTTCTTTATCACTTAGGTGATAAGTTGACGTTTTATCGTCGAGAGGATTCTCTTCTAAGCGAGGCTTCTTGCTCTCAGCTTCATCGTCTTCCAATGCTGCTGTGCTCGCTGGAGCCATTTCGCGGTTGTGAATTTCCAAACGTGCCGGCTTTATGATGCTTGGACGCACCTGTAAGCCCCCAGGCTTTTCATTGTCTCCTGCAGTATCACTCATGTGGTTTAACGCACTTGGACGAGCATAAGGCTCGTGGCGATGGCTACCAACCACCGTAGTGGTCGCGTACTAGCCAATTCTTTGATAACGGAACCTCGTACCTGTAGGGCGCCGAGGCCTCGAAGTCTTCACCCGGCGTCTTGTCAGCACACCGCGAAGAAAAAAACGGTGCCACGTTCTTCGTGGTTCCTCGCGACGCTATCGCCTGTGGCCGTCTTGGGCATCGAGCAGACGTGTGTCCTAGTTCAGACGACACCGTGTCACCAATCCGGATAATGCAATGTCACCAATCCGGATAAGAACCACATGTGCGACCCCTAGTGCAAACTGTGTTATGGCCGGCACCTTACCGGCACCAAGGAGTGCAAGGAGAAGTACCAGATGTCATACCTTGTGAGACACAGACGCGCTAAGTGGTCCCGTGGAAATAAACGCAAGTCTCCTGTCTTCGCTATTACCGCCACTTCTCGGTCAAAGCTGTTCTCCACGGAGCCTGCGGATACTCCAGCTCCAGGAGCCCCTCTTCATCAGTTATCTCTGGGCCTTCCGGACGCCGTTCCAGGTCCAGAAGCAGATCTACGTCCAGTGGCAGATCTGGATCCAGTAGCCATTCTGGAAGCCATTCCAGGAGCCGTTCTGCATCGAGGACCGGGTCTAGTTCCAGTAATGGCCAGCAGAAGGAGAGGAAGCCGACTCGTACATAGGCCGACAAGGTTCGTGGTGGCAGTGAAACGGGACCCTCTCGGCGCCCACGCGACCCGCCCCCATAGCAAGCTTGGGACGCCGAGGTTACGCGCCTCCATATCTGAGGCACCATAACAACACGTATATATTCTGCATGTGCATCTTTTACTAGAAAATGTATACATAATTACTTATAAGGACCGTAGCGTTTATCCTGCTTCGCTGATCATGCAAAGCATGCACAAAAAGGTGAGTGTTTCCAACGATTTGCTAAGACGACACGGCGGTGGCACCTACCCGTCGTCTTGCGTTCTACACTTTATCACCTGTGAGACGGGCGCGCACACCCGTCTCAGGGCCGCGCGTTTCGTTTTCAAAGAAAACTGTCAGATGGCGCTCATGTCTCACGTGTGACGTGACTTGATGCGCTCGTTCACCTACGCTGCACGCTCGAGGCACTCTAACGCAGCGCCTCCAGAATATAATTCACCATTTTTCTTGCGCAGAACATCAAATAAATGTTTTTTTCACTCTCTCCACACGCAAGACAATCGTCTTTCGATGACATTTGCAAATTAACATGCAGATACGTGGCCAATTTTTTTCCTCCCTTTCTCTCACCCTAGTTTGAAACAGAATTTTCTTTTAACTCTCACCTCGTAAAAGTATTCGTCTCTCACAAATACGCTTGTGGAACTACTGTACTGTATTAATGTAACTCTGAAATCTGCAAATAGTGTTTGATATGTGGGGTTTAACGTCCCAAAACCACCATACGATTATGAGAGACGCCGTAGCGGATGGTTCCGGAAATATTTTTTTTATTTTATTCTTATTTAGTGCATACTGCAGTCCGTTGACCAAGAAGGAGGGGCGAAAAAAAGGAACACGGCGGAAACAAAGTGAGCAGATTCTTACAGCAAGTTTCTTAACTATCCTACGTGACAACTGAAAAACATCTACAAACTAATTAGAGTGAATGGAATATACACTACTAGAGCAAACGGAGTGCCCACATTGCTTGAAACAGTATAAAGCACAGAAGGAGCATAACTGAAATCATGAGGTGGTGTTATCTAGCATGTAATTAACAACTGCGTCGAAGCGAAAAGATGCATGTGTGAAGAGGTTTATTAGCCGTTAAAGGCAGCGACGAGACAGTGTGATGAACCGTCCAGCGATCGGCACAGCAACGAACCGAAGCACGAGCCGAGAGAGCCGGGCGTTGGCGATGCTGCTCGCTGCAGGCACATCTTCTTCTTGTCTAGCAGCATCGGAGATAGGTGGACACTCGGAAGCATCAGGACGGTAAGGAAGTAGGGTATCAATTGTATGGGAAGGCTCACGTCCGTAAAGAAGAAAGAAAGGTGAGAATCCCGTGGTGGTTTGTATTGCGGTGTTATATGCGAACGTGACGTATGGGAGAACACGGTCCCAGTTGCTATGATCAGATGCCACGTACATTGAGAGCATATCACCTAGCGTGCGGTTGAACCGTTCCGTTAGTCCGTTAGTCTGCGGGTGGTATGCTGTCGTTTTCCGATGAATGACGTGGCATTCCGAAAGCAGAGTTTCGACGACCTCGGAAAGGAAAGCGCGGCCTCTGTCACTAAGGAGCTCTCGAGGTGCACCATGTCGAAGGATAAAGCGTTGCAAAATGAAAGAGGCGACATCCTGAGCTGTAGCGCTCGGCAAAGCGGCTGTTTCGGCGTAGCGTGTCAGGTGGTCAACCGCCACTATAATCCACCGATTACCATCTGGTGTCAATGGAAGGGGACCGTAGAGGTCAACGCCGACGCGATCAAATGGCTTGGCAGGGCATGGAAGTGGCTGCAATGCGCCAGTCGCACGTGGCAGTGTTGATTTACGTCGCTGGCAGTCAGGACAGCACTGCACGAATTTACGTACAAAATTGTACATGCCGCGCCAGTAATAGCGATGGCGAAGGCGTTCATATGTTTTGAACACTCCGGCGTGGCCACATTGTGGATCGTCGTGAAGGGAGGCGCATACTTGCGATCGTAAAGTGCGTGGAATGACCAGCAACCACCGGCGGCCATCGGGAGCGTAGTTGCGTCGATGAAGAAGTTGATCGCGGATGGCGAAATGGAAAGCTTGACGTCGGAGGGATCGAGATACTGGAAGGTTGGGCGTGCCAGATAAATATTCGATAAGAGAGGCGATCCACGGGTCACGACGTTGTTCGGTGGCAATCGAGTCGAGATTTAGCGATGACAAGGTCTGGAGGCAAGTGTTTCCGCACGTCTGATCTGGTGGTAAAGGTGAGCGGGACAGGGCATCAGCGTCAGAGTGTTTGCGTCCGCAGCGGTATACGACGCGAATGCCGTACTCCTGGATGCGGAGTGCCCATCGCGCAAGGCGGCCAGAAGGGTCTTTCAACGTGGAGAGCCAGCAAAGCGCGTGGTGATCAGTTACTAGATCGAACGGGCGGCCGTATAAGTACGGCCGGAACTTTCCAAGCGCCCACACCAGAGCCAAACACTCTTTTTCTGTCACGCTGTAATTAGTTTCGGCTTTCGTCAGAGTGCGGCTAGCGTAGGCGACAACGTATTCTGAATAGCCGGGCTTTCGTTGAGCGAGGACCGCGCCTAGCCCGACGCCGCTGGCGTCGGTGTGCACTTCGGTAGGAGCCGTCGGGTCGAAGTGGCGAAGAATAGGTGGGGAAGTGAGCAGACGGCGCAGAGTAGTGAAGGCAACGTCACATGCAGGGGACCAGGAGGTGAGGTTCACGTCACCGCGAAGAAGCTGGGTTAACAGTGACATGATAGATGCAAAATTTCGAACAAAGCGCCGGAAATAGGAGCATAGGCCTACAAAACTGCGAAGTTCTTTCATGGTCGTCGGCTTGGGAAATTCTGCGACTGCTCGAAGTTTTGCTGGGTCTGGTAATACGCCGTGCTTGGACACGATGTGGCCTAGGATGACGAGCTCGCGTGCAGCGAAGCGGCATTTTTTCAGGTTAAGCTGCAGACCAGCGTTTGTCAGACAGCTCAAAACGTGCCTGAGGCGAAGGAGGTGCGTAGGAAAGTCGTGGGAGAAAACCACGACATCGTCGAGGTAACAGAGGCACATATTTCATTTGAGGCCACGTAGCGTATTATCCATAAGACGTTCAAACGTGGCAGGCGCGTTACAAAGCCCAAAGGGCATGACTTTAAATTCATATAGTCCGTCTGGTGTAATAAATGCCGTTTTTTTGGCGATCGGCTTCTGCCATTGGGACCTGCCAGTAGCCTGACCGCAAATCTAGCGACGAGAAAAATTTCGCTCCGTGAAGGGTGTCAATGGCGTCATCAATGCGCGGCAAAGGATAGACGTCCTTGCGGGTTATCTTATTCAAACGACGACAGTCCACGCAAAATCGGATAGATCCGTCTTTCTTACGCACCAGGACGACGGGAGACGCCCAGGGACTGTGGGATGGTCGAATGACGTCTCTACGAAGCATATCTTCAACTTGATCGTTGATGACGCGGCGCTCTTCAGCGGAGACACGGTATGGTCTTTGACGCAGTGGCTGGTGTAGGCCGGTGTCAACATGATGTTTGACTTGTGATGTGCGGCCCAGTTGAGGTTGCGACACATCGAACGAACTCCTGAACTCATGCAGAAGATTCAGCAGGTCGGCATGTTCAGTGGGAGTGAGAGTGTCGGCGATGGCGCTGGAAAACGTATCATCGGATGACTCCCCGAGTGCCGACAGTGCTTTGGGGTGGTCGCAGTAGTCGTCCGGGACATCAAACAAAAACGAAGGGTCGAGATCCTGCACGCGGCCGAGACATTCCCCCGCAAGCAATGTGACAGGTGTGGAAAGCGGATTGCTTACGAACATGTTGCTTCTTCCGGCGGCAAGATCAATTGTTGCGAAAGGCAGCGGCAAAGCTCGACGACTTTTGAACATATCGGAAGGCATAAAAAGAACTGTAGCGTCAGTGTAGGCGTTGCATGAAACGGGAACAAGGGCGAAATTTCCAGGCGGAATATCGGTATCTTCATGAACGAGCAACTTCGGCGGCTGATGAGGAGCGTCCAGTAATGGGACATCACACAAGGGTGAAAACTCAACTTTGGCGCGTGCGCAGTCTATGACGGCATTATGGCGGGATAGGAAGTCCCACCCGAGGATGACGTCATGCGAACAGACAGGAAGAACAATAAACTCCACGATGTAAAGAATGCCTTCGATGGAGACTCTTGCAGTGCAGGCTGCGAGAGGCGTTACTTGCTGTGCGCTTGCGGTGTGAAGCGACAGTCCCGAAAGCGGCGTCGTTACTTTGCGTAATAAACGGCAGAGATTAGCGGCAATAACAGAAACAGCGGCGCCAGTGTCGACAAGGGCGAAAGTACAATAACCTTCAGCGGTTACTGCGACCACGTTAGCAGGAGAGGAGCGAGGGCTTAGACAGTTCGAAAACGGCGCAGTTCTTGCCTCTTGAACTGCGTTACTTAGTTTTCCTGGTCAGAAGGTATGGGCCGGCGACGCATTGGGGAGGGCGATCGCCGACGAGGAGAGGGTGCGCGCGGCGTCACAAAGTCGGGGTCGTTAGGAGGGGTATAGCGAGGTGACGAGACCGGCCCGTATTGCGCGAAGGGTTGGCTGCCGGGTTGCGACGATCGGACATAGTCGCCGAACGTCTGAGGTCGACGGCGGCAGTAGCGGGCAACGTGTCCGGGAGTAAAGCAGGCGTAGCATATCGGTCGGTTATCGCGCGTCCTCCAAGAATTGGCTACTGGTGGTGCCGCCCAAGATGCAGTATAAGCAGCCGGGTGTGCGGGCTGTGAACGCGAGGTATAGGGTGGTTGCGGAAGCCTACGCACAGCGTCTGCATATGTGAACGGCGCTGCTACAGGCTGCATCACTTGCGAGCAGGCGACAGGAGGAGCCACAGGCTGCGCTGCATACGTTAGGGGCGCGGCCACAGGCTGCACGGCTGGCGGATAGGCGACAGGAGGGCCTACCAGCTGCGCGGCACGCTGGCAGTGGGCAAGGCTGGATAGAGGCGGCTCGTGGTGCGCAACAGGAACAGCTTGGGCAACCTCTTCCGAAATAGCAGTGCGAAGCGGGGCAGGTAGACGGGTGGTGGTCTCGTGAGTGAAGGGCACTAGGGAAAGTTGGCGGGCGACTTCCTCACGGACGAAGGCTCGAACTTGCTGAAGCAGCGGTGAATTGTCCGACAGGGTGTCGAAACTGCACAGTGACTGACCACCATGTTGAGGCTGCCGAGTCAGAGTGCGTTGCTTGTTCAACTCGTCGTAGCTCTGACACAAGCTGACGACTTCGGAAACTGTGCTCGGATTCCTTGCCAAGAGCATTTGAAATGCACCGTCGTCGATGCCCTTCAGGATGTTTTTGACCTTGTCAGATTCGGGCATGGTGTCATTCACACGTCGGCAAAGGTCGACGACGTCCTCAATATAGCTGGTAAAGGTCTCGCCAGTCTGCTGAGAGCGGACGCGCAAGCGCTGTTCTGCCCTCTGCTTGCGGACAGCCGGCCGACCGAACACTTCAGCACATGACGTCTTGAAGACGCTCCATGTGGGGATGTTGTGTTTGTGGTTATTAAACCACAATTCGGCGACGCCAGTGAGATAAAATATCACGTGGCCCAGCTTGTCGGCTTCGTCCCACTTATTGTTGGCGCTCACCAGTTCGTAGTGCTCGAGCCAGTCTTCTACGTCGGTCCCATCCGCACCGCTGAAGACCTTCGGCTCCCGTAGCCTGGGATGGCCAGGGCAGTTGAACTGGAGCGAAGGCGTCGATGTAGTGGCGTTGGTAGTCATGACAGGTGGTAGCGTGCGGCTTCGCAGCTCCAGGGTGTAGCAACGGGGATTAACAGCACCTTCCACCAAATGTGAAGAGGTTTATTAGCCGTTAAAGGCAGCGACGAGACAGCGTGATGAACCGTCCAGCGATCGGCACAGCAACGAACCGAAGCACGAGCCGAGAGAGCCGGGCGTTGGCGATGCTGCTCGCTGCAGGCACATCTTCTTCTTCACACATGTATTTATTGTAGTAAGGAATGCCACGTTCGGGAAAAGCATATGTAGGCAATGTATTCTATTCACTAATGGTTCGCGGAAAGGAGTGTTTTAAAATGTTGATGCGTGTGAAGTATGGTGTCAGATCATAAATTCAATATGTCTGGTTTGCCTGGAAGAAGACGGAGAGAGTTATTCATGATGATTGATATTAAACAGCCAATTTTGAAGCAAAAAAAAAAGAATCTTGAGGCTGACGATAGCTCTACGCTGTTTCAAGAGTGGAATGTTGTTTGTAGCCATAAAACATGAAGGTGAATCAAGATTGGGATAGGCATTATAAATAAATCTCACCACCCTTTTCTGGACCATTTCGAGTTTACGAATGTTTTTTTTTAATATGGGTCCCAGGCCACGCATGCGCACTCTATACGGGGTCAAATAAATGTACTGTATAGAAGAATTTTTATTTGTCATAAAACGTTATTTATCTAGTGTCTTAGACACCCTAGCTTTCTAGAGGCTGAGGAACAGGCGTCGTCAATATGGTTGCTCCACACAGTTGATTGGTAATCTTGACTTTTAGGTATTTAAAATTGTTCACTTTGATCAAGGAATTATTCATTAAAGCGTACCGCGACATAAGAAGGCTAATTTTACTTGGAATTCGCATTAAGACTAATTTACTGATCTTTAACTGCATCGAACAAGTATTGCACTAATCGGAGAGAGAATTTAGGTTGTTCTGCAGGCACTCCTGGTCACTTTCACTTCTAATTGGCTCGTAAAAAATGCAGTCATCTGCAAAAAGTTTTAGGCTTATGGCAGAGGTATCAACTGGTGATACGATATCATTGATAAGTATGAGAAACAAGGCAGGGCCTAGGCGCTGTCCTGGGGAACTCCTGAGGTTACAGGCTGAATCCGAGAGCTCCAGACTTCGACCTATACAAACTGCTTCTGGCTGGGGAGGTAAGAGCGAATCCACTGAGTTATGTTAATAAATACGCCAATGTTTGAAAGTTTTGTGAGTAGTTTACCCTGACAGCCCCGCCGCTGTGGTCTAGTGGCTAAGGTACTCGGCTGCTGACCCGCAGGGCGCGGGTTCGAATCCCGGCTGCGGCGGCTGCATTTCCAATGGAGGCGGAAATGCTGTAGGCCTTTGTGCTTCGATTTGGGCGCACGTTAAAGAACCCCAGGTGGTCGAAATTTTCGGAGCCCTCCACTACGGCGTCTCTCATAATCATATAGTGGTTTTGAACGTTAAACCCCACATATCAATCAATCAGTTTACCCTGACAGACACAGTCGAGAGCTTTTGTAAAATCTAAGGATATGGCGTCTATTTGGTTACCCTTATGAAGTGCTATTGCGAAGTCATGAATAATGATGACTAGTTGAATGAATGGTAGTCGAGAGGCCTTTCCTTAAATCATGCTGGAAAGGCGTCAAAATATTGTTTTTTTTTCTTCAACAAATGACATTATTTATTTCGTAATGATGTGCTCAAGAAGATTACATAACCCGGAAGTTAATGGTATAGGAAGGTAGTTTCAAACACCATTTAGACCACCTATCGGTATAGTGTTTCCAAGCATACATCTTCATAGTGACATTTTACTAAGTACCAGAATTTTTCTTTCATTGTTTTTAATCTCTCCAGACAGAAAGGCTTTTCTGCAGCCCTCTAAGCAGTTGTCATATGCCAAGTTAAGAAATGACAGTAGAAATGGAGCACAATCAGATATAGCTATTTTTTTATTTTCAGCGGCTTAATATACAGCCATTTGTGAAGTAGGTGATTTACATCGGTGGCGCAATTTATTTCATTTAGGCAGTGTGCCGTAGTTGTCAACAGTGCGTCCCTATTTCAGCTCTCAGTGCTTACATACGTCCACATGTAAGTGGACATGTAAGTGGACTTACATACGTCCACATGTAAGTAAAAACGTCGGCCTTAGGTGGACCAATCAGAAAAGGTATTCGTTTAAATAAAGGCAAAAAAAAACATACGCAACGCAATGAACGACTCACGAAACACGGCAGCTCTATCATTGGTCCTCGTAAGGGTGCAGCCTTCATGAGCCAGTTGCCACCGAAACTTCGCTCAGGGAAGATAAACACACCTAAAATTACAGACTGTGGAGTGACATGGCATAGAATATATACAGTATTTCTAACTTCGATGTGATGTTGACAATAGAGCACAACTGTCGCCCAACGGCGATTCGCACACCTACTCCTCTATAGTCCGAACGTGACCCTTCCGAAACACGCTGAAGTTCGGCACATCAGGCAACGACGCCGCATGCCAAAAAATATTTGCAGGACGGTCGCCGACCCTGAATCATGCACTGTAGTAGACCGTGAGTTAGTGAGAACACAATCGGTTTCGTGTGCATGGTTTCAGAATGCCTACGCTTCATTGGTAATTCGCGCGATGCTCCGGTGCATGCAATACAGTGTCTCCTGAACATGTACCCGGTCGCGAGTCGTTGCTTGCCGTGATGGAGAAGTTTCGCCAGGGCTCAACATGGGCACATCACCGTTCAAGGTTTTGCTAGCCACTAAACACGTATATACAATATATATGAAATTAAAATCGGCATTCAAATATATTTGAATACACGTTTCACTTTCAGGAATCAGCCACTTTTTAGGGGCGAAGCTCCTTATAGCGTGGCTTGTGCGTCTTTCGTAGTACGTAACCACCAGTGGCACACACCTGAAATAGTGGTATAACATTTTGACCTCCAAGGTGGTGCCGGTGAGAGACTTCTGTGCGTTGTTGAACAATAAAAAATAGTGCTCAATGTACATATCAATGGCTGCTAATGGAAAATGAGAGACAGGAGCATTCGGCTTTTAGTTAACGCGCAGGCTCCGATCACCATTAGCAGCCATTTTTATGTACATTGAGCACTATCTGACAAGAAAGGGTTGCTACGTTATACTCGCTGGGTGTAACCTCCTTAGCTTTAGAAAGGTTTAGCGAGCGTTAAGGCGCAGTGCCAAGAATACAATGAACTTGTATATACCATGAATGAACTCGAGGTGGTTAAAAATGGGAAGTAGATACGAAGCGCAAGCCGTAAGAAAGTAAAAGCCGAATTCTCCGCCTCTCACTTCCCATTAGCAGCCATTGGCATGTACATTGAGTACTATCTGACTGAAAAAGTTTTGCTACGTCATATTCGCTGGGCGTAACCTCCTTGGTTTTCGAAAGGTTTAGCGAGCGTTCGGCCGCAGTGTCATGAATACAGTGAACTAGTATACACCATGAAATCGAGGTGGTTAAAGGTGGGAAGTGGACCCGAAGCGCAAGCCGTAAGAAAGTGTGCGTGTGCCACCTCTCGTTTAGTCCTTGGAATGTCCGCTGGATGGCGGTGCTTCTATATGCTTCTACTTCCTGTCACCCTTGTTATTCATGATGTACCTACAAGGATTAGAGGCAAAATTAGAGGGAAGTGGACTGGGCTTCAACCTCTCTTTAGTCAAACAAGGAAAACTTATTGATCAGGCACTACCTGATGATATAGTGCTAATGGCCAACAACAAGGAAGATTAGCAGAGGTTGATGGACATCTGCGGTAATGAGGGAGATAAGTTAGATTTTAGATTCAATAAGGAAAAATCAGCAGTCATGATTTTAAATGACAACGAAGGTAGTGAGCTTAGAATACAGGAGGTCGCGCTAGAGATAACAGATAAATACAAATATCTGGGCGTATGGATAAGCAATGGGACCGAGTATCTGAGGGAACACGAAATATACATGACGACTAAAGGTAACAGGAATGCAGCAGTCATGAAAAATAGGGCACTGTGGAATTACAATAGGTATGATGTTGTGAGAGGAATATGGAAAGGGGTCATGGTTCCTGGGCTGACGTTCGGCAATGCGGTCTTGTGCATGAGATCAGAAGTTCAAGCAAGATTAGAAATTAAGCAACGTGGAATAGGTAGGCTTGCTTTAGGAGCTCACGGGAATACACCAAATCAGGGAATACAAGGTGATATGGGATGTACATCATTTGAGGGCAGGGAAGCTAGCAGCAAGCTAAAGTTTGAGAAGCGATTGATAGGAATGGGGGAAGAGCGTTGGGCTAGGAAGGTTTTGAGCTACTTGTACATGAAGAATGTCGATACAAAATGGAGGAAGCGAACCAGGAAGTTGACTGGTAAATACTTAGAAAAACAGCAGGTGGCCAAACCAAAAAGAACTATCGGTTAAGAAGAAAGTGAAGGAAACGGAGACTGACATGTGGAGAATGGGCATGATTAAGAAGTCCGCACTAGAGATCTACCGAACATTTAAGCAGGAAATTGCCAAGGAAAGGATCTATGATAATACTAGGGGTAGTTCTCTACTGTTTGAGGCCAGGCCGGGAGTATTGCGAACCAAGATATATCGGGCCAAATACGAAGGGGTAGACACGGTATGCAGTGCGTGTGGAGAGGAGGAGGAAACTGCCGAACACCTGATAATGTTCTGTGAAGGGCTTCACCCTATAGTTCAGGATGATGGCGCAGAGTTTTTCAAAGCACTGGGATTTAGGGACCGGGAGGGCAAAATGAACTTTAAGCGGGTAGACTTAACTAGAAGGAGGTTATCTGATTGGTGGCTAAAGTCAAGGCACGAGTTAAAATTAAACTCTTCACTGCAAAGTACGAATCCTCAAACTCACTTTTTAAGGAAAAAAATAAATATAGTTTTTGGTTCGTTAGGTATTACGGCTTGGTGGCGCTAGCCACCGCCCGATCTAAAGGGTACAGCCATATCCATCCATCCATCCGAATATATGATGAAAAGATGCGAGATGGTGGTACTTGGAGTGTTGGCGTCTGTCATAATCATATGGTGGTTTTGGGACGTTAAACCCCACAAATCAATCAACTTGGAGTGTTGAATAGATGGACGAACGAAGACATAGACAGATGCATGGACGGACGCAGGGGCGGCTGCATGGACGAACGCATGGACGGACGCACGAACAGACACACGCACGGACGGGCTGATGGACGCATGGACGGTCAGATTGACGGACGCATGGACGGACAGAAGCAAGAACGAATGGACGGACGAATTCTTCGCCCCACTCTCCATCATTCACTCCGTGGATATGCTGCAATTTTTATTCTGTCTTGCAGTGACTGCTATTAAATACATTGTTTGCAGTGCGTCTTCGAACACGTACCGCTTACATCAAATGAAATGAGTTTCAAAGCGCAAGTAAAATGGCTTAGATTTAGGTTGCGCAAAGAAAACCCTGCGTGCGTTCCTAACTGCTGGGTGAAAATAGTCACCGATGCTGAGATCAGTGCCCTTAGGATTGCACCGAGTTGAGGGCGCCAATTCTGTTTTTCTTTCAATGACTACACTTAACAGTTATTAGGTGCCGGCGATTGCAAGAACAGCCACCAATGCGATGTGCTCCTTTTATACCTTGAGTTTCAAGTGGACTGATTGACTGAGCATATAAAGTATAACCTATAACTATAGCGTACAATAGTGCCATCATTCGTCGCCGTTGCAAGGTTGCCTCAAAAAGAACAAGTACGGCTTGCTCTCAGCAAGAGCGTTGCATCTATTTGCAATGCAGATGCGCACTTGCACGCGCTGTGACCGTGCGTGCGTGTGCGTATACTATGCATACGTGATGAGTTGTGACTTTGCGTTTGCGAAGCCACGAACCCCAGTCGATGGTTGTGCCGGTGTAACGTGAGCTGATTAGGCCTCGCCACGCGTAGGCACAATCCGGCCGTTCCCTGCTGCATGCGGGCTGCCCCGGGGGCAAATATGCGTGGCCGCTATATTGTTTCCAGACCCGGCAACGAGCACGATCACGAACGTGCCGCTAAGGCATGCGGAGATGACCGCCACGCGCTGTTGCACCTCGTCGCGTGCTTGCCACCATAGGCACGTGACTCGACCTAAGCTGCATAGACGCTCCGCATTGATCCCCTGTCATCTCCGAAGTGTTCATTTAATCTAGACACCAGGGCACAAAGGTTTGTTGTTAAATGAAATAGCTGATTCTCTTGCGAAGGCATCCCTTTCGACACCAAGTATTCCTATTTTCCCTCATACAGTATACATTATGGGTGGCGCGATTTCGCACACTTAAAATCAGGCAAAATTTATCTGACCCTGCACCGACGGCTTCTCCAGAGTACAAACACTTGTTATTTCCCTGGCGCAGTGAACTGACTAATTCAAGGATGATGGAAGTTGCAATCACGAAATTTCGTTGCCGCGTTACCTCCCTCAATTTTTACTTGCATAGATCAGGCATATTGAATTCCCCTATGTGCATTTACTGTAATCAAGAGGAAACGATCAGTCATTTTTAATTACATTGTCGCCGTTTCGATTTATTCAGGCAAAGCATACTAGCACCACCTCATCAAAGACTGGGCTTGCAACTATCACAACCTGATCTTCTTTGATTTGGAGCCTCTACACTGGGTTTCAGCCACAGGGATGTTTTATTCGCCGTTCAAGAATACATCACTGCGACTAAACGATTTTCTTGCTAAAGATATCTCACTATTTTTCTTCTTTTTTCTTCTTTTTTTTCTGCAAACTTGATATCAGTATTTCAAATCAAAATTAAGTTACAAAACTTTGTAGGAATGACGCAATGCTGAAAGTTTAGGACAAATTCACCTTATAATCGGCCAATCCCCTTCTTTGGGTACGAGTCATTTGCACAGGGAAACAACAACAACAACAACAACAGACGCTCCGCTCAGTGATCAACGCTGGGTGCGCCATTTCGTGCCTGATGTAGTGCACGAAAGATTAGCCGGGAGAGACGGGCAAAAGGTCCGTGGTGTTGGAGTTGTCATCTCCACGCACCTGTCCGAGGAGACCCTGAGGGGACAATTGAGTTTGAAATATATACATGAGCGACGGCTACGCCATGCATGGGGATCAATGGACAAAGTGGGCCTCTTTCCTAATCTATCGGCTTGAAAAAAAAATGGAATACTGTAAGTGACCATCTAGTGTCGCCTATAGCCAGACTTAGTGATATACAGTCGAGGATTTCTTTCGCGTGTAGCTGCTTGTGGTGTTACTGAGACAATGACCTAAGTGACGGTAGCCGCTTCACTTGTTTTCATTTATGTAACAAAAAGAAATCTCACCTTGCCTTTGCCGCAAGCGAGAGCTTAAAGACGCAAAAGAATTAGTTCAATGTGCTGCGTATTTACATAAGCGTCTCAGGTAACTTTTATCGAAAACATAAATTTGACTTCCACACACGTCCTTACGCAGTGTAAAGGGCCGGGGTTCTAAATGAACAATATAACAGGGCGCCTGAAACTCTAACTGAAAGAGCACCTTAAACTGAATAAAATAACAGTAGTGCATAATTTGGCACTAAAGTAACACACCTGCCGGCGTTTTTTCGAACTTGGAACCTATTGCTATTCGAACATCGCCAGCGCAAAGAACACGCAAAAAAACAAAAAGGTGACGTCTCTTCCTCTGCTCCTTTAGAACCCCTTGCCTTCTCATAGGAAGAGAAGGAATGGGAGAAAGAGCTAGGCGGTCGAGAGGGTGGCGTCGTTAGCCGAACTGATTATGCATTGATGTGACTCCGAACACCGTCGAGGCGCCTTAATAAGTCATTCGGGGCGTGACGGTGCGAGCAGGCACGCGCGCTGTAACGATCGAGCATCGCAGCCGCGACAAGGGCGAGAGTCATGCATGGCCGAGTCGGCCGGCATAGCGCGTCCCATTAACTAGCGCCGTTCTCACCTGCGTCGAATAAGACGCGGGAGAGCGCCTTCGAAAGCACCAATATGATTGCGGCATGATTAACGAGCGACCTCGCCAGGTTATATGTATACCCTCGGCTGCGACCAAGCGTCGCCACTGCTGCGTTTGCTCCTGTCGTGGTGCCCTGACAAGCGACACACGCTGCACCATGACGTGTGGCCCAAGCCGGAGCACTGGCCGATAATTAAGAGCCACTCAATAATCGCGATGTCTGCGGGACCATTTCCGATGTGCCCACACGACGTCTATTGCACTCGGCAAGGTGAAAGGCGTACCTGGTTTTATTCTGCTCACAATTTTCGCTCAGTGTGGGGAAATCAATCGCAATCGCGAACCTCGCGAGCTTCATGAAGTCTCTGGGGTTTACTACATTAACAAGTCGCTGCGTTCGACATCGATTCAGTGAAATTTTCGGGAGTAATAGTAAGGATGAGCTAGTTGGTGCGCTTGCATCGAAACTCTTTTCTAGCACATTGCCGGTGTCGTTCCCTTTCTTTCTCCGTGTGTCAGTAAGCCCCAGAAAAAAAGTTATCACGAAGGAGGAGGCATTCTCGAAACCAGAAACCACTATCACCATGTGCTATATATATATATATATATATATATATATATATATATATATATATATATATATATATATATATATATATATATATATATATATATATATATATATATATATATATATATATATATACACACGAGGTTGTTCCCGACAGCATTAGGAACCTAAACGGCGCCATGCTCGACCAGAACTCGTCCATGTCGTGCGCCTCAAACCATTTCATGCGCGAACCTGGGGACTGTATTTTGTTCTTGTTGTTGTGCTTTATCGCTTGTACTTATTGTCTATTGTCTTTATTATTGTACAGTGTCAATTTTTATGAAAGAGAACACGAGAGCTCATGGCCGGCGCGCTCCGGCGGCTGCTGGCAGCGCGTTCAAGCGCGAGTGAGAACAACCACAGTCTTTTTTCACGTCATCTATCGGCGAGCAAAACAAGCATATGAAACCAGCAAGATTGCTGCCCCCTCCCCCTTCTAGGCGATTATCGGCCTCTTGCGTTATCGCTTTGAACAGAAAAGGGATTGCGGTCTTTCCGCTGGTTACACGTAAACAATGAATGGTTGTTTTGCTCGCCGAGAGATGACGCGTAAAGAGGCTGTGGTTTAGAGTTACTGTATATGTTACCTTTACAGTAACTCTACTGTGGTTGCTCTCACTTCCGCTTGAGCGCGCTGCTAGCATCCTACGGAGCACGCAGGGGCACATGCTTCCGTGTTCCCTTTCATAAAATTTGACACTGTACCTTCGTCTCTTGTTAAAGCATCGGGACGAAGCTTTTTCAAAGAGGAGCGATGCCACATTCATTTTCTTAAGTTTTGTTATCGCCTCGTTACACTACGTTCAGCCAACCGCGCGCATACGATGTTCGAAAAGCTGCGAGGCCGTAGTAGATCGTTTTGTTAAGATTACGCCCACTTCGTGAACATTAGAGATTATTCTGGAACGTATAAGTCGCCGCTAGCGATAACGCTAAAATATTCGATGGCAAGGGTATAAAGGCCGATGTGCTTCACCGCTTGTCAGTTGATCGACGGCCGACGCCCTGCTCGCTGCTATCAGTGCCAGCTTCTTGCTGTAATCTGACTTTCCTTTGACGTGGCCACAAGTTCGCCCGAACAAACAGTTTATTATTCGACCTGCAGCCTGCTTGCTTCGTCCACGTCATGACTTCGTGGCAATATATAGAGCGATTCCATTGTATGGCGGCCTCAGTCGTTAGGTGGGCTTTTCCCCATATGAAGGCTTTCTGTTGTCATAGGAATGGCCGACAAAGCTCTCTGCGATGCCTGTCGTTGCGAAGAGACGCTACACATCATCCTGCGCGACTGTCCGTTGTATGACATCCAGAAACAGTCACTGGCGTCCGTTCTTGTGCGCATCGACATCAGCCAAATGTCTGTGGACACTATGCTTTCAAGTGCCCGAGAGAAGACATTGCAACAGAAGGCGACAAAAGCACTGTTGAAATTCCTACGCGACACGGACTTGAACAAGCGGCTGCAACAGCAATGGCACACACCACGAAAGACAAGGCTGGACTATGACTGAGTGTGCACGCGTGTGCTGCCGAATGTGCCGTGTTTATCTCCCTTCCCTCTCTCCTCTCTATGTTTCATCTCCCCCGTCCCCCTCCCATGCGCAGGGTAGCAAACCGACTGCCTATAGGCTGGTTAACCTCCCTGCTTCCTATTTTCCTTTCTTTCTTTATGCAGCTCACTATGAGTTTGTAGAAATACTGCGTACTCGAATAAGCGAAGCAAAAAATAAAAACCTAAACAGACCGCGTTCAAGTGCATAACCGCAAGTGCATACTCATGCTCACGTTCATGCGCATGCGCTGAGCTGCGATAAAAAAACAACGTCATTGACGGCGCAGCGAATGGAGAGCTTCTTTTACTCTTCTAACAGCGAAGCCTTTTAGGCAATTGATAACTTGTGACCCACCGTGAGAAACTCGTCCGGTAGGTATGCGCTGCAATGACTGGGGAATCTCTACACACACCACGTATACCGCAAGTGTGAGCGTCAAACAAAAACAAATTCATAAAAAGAGAGAGAAAAAGAAGGATATAGAATAAGATGGAGACAAAAACTAGAACGGTAGAAAAAAAACTGATGCCAATACCAAGGGGTAAGAAATAGTGAAATAACTCAAAGGAAAATATAGGATAAAAACAAAAAGATTTGGAAAGAAACACACGATGAAAAGGTAGTGAAAATACAAAAAAGCAAGACGGAAAGGGTAATTAGAAATAAATAGAGAAAGGGAAACACGAGAAACACAGACAGCAAGAGTGAGAAAGATAAACAAATTGATAGAAAGATAAAGAGAAAGAGAGGGAGAGAGAAGGAAGGCCAATCGCTGGGCTCTTTCTTCAGGCTTGGCACCGCTAGTGCGAAGCTGCCACGATATTTTATTTGCGCACTCGTTCCACATTCGCAGCCGCTCTTCCTTTCTAGTGAACCAGTCGGGAATAATGGGGTCCGCCCAATTTCTGTGCACATAAACATGATAGGAGCTTTGTGTGCATAGCATGGGTGAATTTCGGTTTGGTGAAGCCATGCACAGTTTTCTAGCTAAATAAAGAAATAAATAAATAAATAAATAAATATTCATTTATTTACTTATTTATAGACTCGCGTTTTCGAGGTCTACAGCCCAAAACACCGTAACCACTGAGCCACCACGGCAGCGGAAGCTTCCCACCAATAACTGCGCAAGCTCAGATGTGACTTCAGTGAATGCAGCCCCTCGAATATGGTCTGCAAAACATGCGGTGCAAAGGCGCATCAACTATCACACGCATCCTGCATATATCTCATTCCAAGCAGCTATTTATCTTGACAATGTAAACACCTGAATGCAGAATCAATGTATACTTCACAGGAATGGCCCTTCTTTGATAATAGCCTTAAGGATGGCTTTTTATGCTTGCAGAGTTTTATTCGAATTCAATGTGCACTTATTACTAGTATTCACTGCCAGTACTTATACAATTATGTTCGTTCTCACAGGCGAAATAGTCTTATTCGGCTCCTGATTTCCTGTTGCTTCAAAGCAACCATGCGCCAGTGTAAACATGTCATATTTGGATTGGGCGAATGGAATCATAAAAGGTATGAACTAAATAACCATAAGGTATATTGCGCAAAAAGAACAACATGACGCTTTCGCAATGCTGCCGACGCAGACTACAAAACGTCACAGCTTGCAGAGGAATGACATTTTCGCCTCCATGCGTGAAGGTATGTCACGTATTTATCAATAAACGAATGACAAGGTGCCTCCAGAATACAGTGAACTCTACAGCTGTCATTAGAGAACCAGAGAGCGTTTTCGTTTATTTTTATTTCTTTTTCACTGTGCGCGGTAATGCAAGTTCGGCTAGCAACCAATTTGCTGAGCTTCTTGGCGCACTCCCTCGCTGAGCAACAACAACATCAAAAGAAGGGGAAGCATTGGGAAAACAACTGCACAGAAATAACACAACGAGAATATTGAAGTCACGAGTAGATAGATGAAAGCTAAATGAAAATTATAAATGGAAGTGAAGCTGGGCTCGCAGCTCCATCCTCGACAGACTGGGCAAAACGAATCTTCTCCGACGTGTTGTGGCCGTGGGTTGCCTTTCAGCGGTCTCGGTGGAATTACGCGATGGCTGCAGATCAGGCTATACACCGTGCCCCAACTGGATTCTATGCTGCGCTTTACGGGCAAGCAATAAATGCCATACTTTGGGCCTCGTGCTTCCTTTGCGGAACATCTCCCGTCATGCGGGGCCGCACGTGATAAGCTCGCGGATGAAAACAAAAGTCACAGCATATCCACGGAGTGAACGATGACGAGTGGGGCGAAGCGTCCATCCACCCGGACGCTCGGACGGAGGAAAGCACGGACGGACGGGTGGACGGGTAGACGGAACTATGAACAGATGGACGCACGGATGGACGGAAACTTCACTCCACTCATCATCATTCACTCTGTGAATATGGCGTGAAAACCACTAATGATCTCTAGTTATGTTATTGCCAAGGACGTATACACACAAAGCCATGTATTTGGCAATTTATAAGCTAGAGGTGGTTACATAATACTACTACTGCTACAGAGGCGGGAACGACTCACGGTCTGGGAGCATGCACCAAAAAAGAAAAGAGAGAAAAAACATTGGCCCCTGGTATCTGCATGTTACACTGCAAATGTCGAAAGACGACAGTCTTGCGTCTGGAGAGAGTGAACAAAACGTTTATTTAATGCTCTGCGCAAAAAAAAAAAATCGGTGATTGGTATCCTGGAGGCGCTGTGTTAGAGTGCCTCGAGCGAGCAGCGGAGGCGAACGAGCACATCAAGTCACGTCACACGTGAGACATGAGCGCTGTCTGACAGTTGTCTTGGAAAACGAACCGCACGTGTCCTGCGCGCTCGTCTCGGAGGTGACAAGGTGTAGAACGCAAGGCGACGGGTAGGTGCCACCACCGTGTCGTCTTAGCAAAGCGTTGGAAACACTTGCCTTTTCGTGCAAGCGTTGCATGGTCAGCGCAACGTGATAAACGTTACGTTTCTTAGAATTACGTATGCCTTTTCTAGTAAGATACACGCATACAGAATATTGACGTGTTGTTACGGGTGCCTCAGATATGCGCAATTATTGCTTTTTAATTGAAAATTGCACAAGTATGAACGCTGAATCTTGAGCAATATTGGTGGGCACTGCGGATGGGGTCAGCCGTTTGGAGTATCGTTTGGCAACTTTGGTGCCATTTAGAGTACCATTAGGAGCGAACAAACAGACAAATGTACAGACAGACGAAAATGTTTGCGTCGAAGGTTCCCAAGAGAGACTATCGTCCTTAATATCACGTCATATCCACGGAATAAATAGTTATAAGTGGGCGAAGATCGAGAAGGGGTGAACGATAGCTCTGCCGAGAAAAATTAGCCCATTACATCATTAGAAAGACGTAAAACTGTGCGTATATTATACAAATCAAATTTTATTTTGTTCTTGTTTGTTTGTTGTTTCGTTTCTTCGTTCGTTATTTTTTTCTTTGTTGTCATGCTGGCTAGATTGCGAGGTTCCTTCATTATTACGGCATTATGACCGTTAAATGAAGTGAGAGAGGTTCTTGTACTGGCTGTAGTCAAACGTTTGCAAATACGAAGTCTATACAGGTTCTTCAGATCGTGGTAGCTTGCATATGGATACATCTAAGAGCGTATTTAAAAAACGTACTGCACGATGTAGCAATTGGCGATGAGGTCCATCCATCTGTCTGTCTCTCATGCCTGTCTGCCTGCCTGCCTGTCCGCCTGTCTGTCTGTCTGTCACTCCCACTGGCCGCACCTGCTGAGTGAGTTATAAAACTTGGTTGTTACGAGCCAGTCCCGAAAAGACATGCATGGGCAGAACCCACGGCTTTAGGAGATTTGTCCCTAATAGGCCAGGAAGTACCCAACTCGCTCTTTCAGCATCCCGACGTGAAAGCGTGCTCAGTTGCGTAGATTTCACGCACTCTTTATATGGTGCCTTTTCTAGTATTTTTGTCATCAGGTTGTCGAAACTTTGGACTGCTCAGTAGTAGACGCCGTCCTGCTGAGTAGCTGTAATTATTGCGATAGCAATTATATGAACACTCTCCACTGGATTTTGCCACCGGCGTTGACATCGGTGTCGCCGTCACTCACCGGTATATGTATACGCATCTCTATATAGTTAAACGCAAGAAAGAATAATAATCGATGAAAAAGACTCCGGCACGCGGAATCGAAAGTGGGACCTCTGAGTTGTGAATGCGAGGCGTTAGCTACTGATCCACGGAGAACCACCTCCTTCAACGTTCAAACGGCAAGCTATTCATATCTACCACTTACCGCTGTTGACAGACATCTCGGGGGAAACTATCGCGTTTCCGGCATTACCAGCAAGATGGCGCCATGAGCGCCCGTCACCACATCGTCACGACGCGGCGGCGCGCGCTCTTATCTGTCACGCGTACTTTGCACTGTGGAAAGGAGGGGTCGACGCTCACGTCGCGCCCTTATCTCGGGTGAGGGAGGATTGTACGTCTTGGCTGGGTGTTGGGATTTCACTGGAACGATTCTGCTGTAGTTACCGGGTGCACAAAAGTCACTGTCAATCGTTGTGCAGTCTTGGTTTACGAAAAGGGCGTGCTTTTCAGACACAGCGAAGTAAAAACTGAGACGCTTATTCAGGTTCATCTTTACCTGTGAGCACGTTTGTGCGTCATTTGTGCGTGAGAACACGAGGCACGGTTCGATCTGCTTGCCATTCTGAGCATGACCTTCCAATTTGTTGCTACCCACGTTCATTGGTTCGCTTTTGCGCAAAGTTGACTTTTTATTGTATTAGCTGCGTTGACGTGTGCTTAGCCTTGGCTTCGCGACTGCTCTTGAAGTTTTCAAGCGTTACATGCCTCGTATTGCTCTGGTAATGAATTACTTTTGAAGGTATTGAATGATAAATTTGTGCGTGATTGCTTATGAATAGCACTCGTATTGCGCAATGTGTGGTGATAAACGGACCCCGGCCAAGCGTAGAGCTCGGGATGGCTCATCAGTCATCAGCCACAAAGATGTGCATTGTCGCACCGACCCACGTGTGTTTTTTGCATTGACTGCACGCACCTGGCTTGAAAAAAAAAAACGTTTCGACAGGAAAACTTGAAAGAAGGACACCAGATGGCGTCATAGCAACTCGCAAGAATGGCT
Source organism: Rhipicephalus annulatus (assembly GCA_013436015.1). Taxonomy (NCBI): domain Eukaryota; kingdom Metazoa; phylum Arthropoda; class Arachnida; order Ixodida; family Ixodidae; genus Rhipicephalus; species Rhipicephalus annulatus. The sequence goes on along the minus strand of WOVY01003364.1, from coordinate 25,485 downwards.
GCTGCCTACATTTTCCTCACCATCTTCCTCGCCGTGGTTAGATTATCACGATGAAGATGAAGGTGAAGGACCATAGACGATCATTGTATTCAGTTCATTAGATGTTACCCAAAATACCTTGGCACCACAAGCGTTCGTTGGCGCCGCAAAACAGCTATCCCCGCATCTTTTGTTAGGGACCCACGCATGGGGCTCTAAACATGTGGTGTTCCACTCGCCAAAAGGGCAAGGGAAATTTATGGTGGCGGAATAGTTATTAGCAGCGATGTATTGAATCTCTTGGTTTTACTTGTGATGCTTCGTCCCCCGTGACAAGGAAGAACTTTATGTCAAGTTCAACCATTGTCTTGTGGAGCGTTAACAGCGGGAGATTAAGAAGAAGAAAGAGGTAATGGTGCCAGACCATTGGTATCCACCAGCTCGTTTCAGTGTTCAGTGGTTTAAAGAAGTGCTGGCTTATTGAGTAACCTCGTACGGAGTGCCTCCATGCATGCGTTCCCTTTGTACATCAATCTAATTACGTCACCACTAATGAATATGGATGGTCTGAAGCGTTCTCCAAACTGAACTCCTGCTGTTTTCCAGAAGATTACTCAATCTACACTACTGCTTTTATTTCATGTTCTCCTTACTGCTGAAAACAAGAACAAACTGCGTTACACAAGAACCGCGACGTCTAAACAGCTCTTTAAAAAGTGGGAATGATAAACAGCACTGAATGGGAGCATCGTTTACAAACTAGCGTTACCTCGAAGTTCTTTGCACGTTCTCGGTTTTATGAGTGATTTTTTTTTTTCCTTGGCGCCAGACCCGTGATTGAAACATATGTTTTTTGCCCGGAGAGTAAGATTAGTTTTCAAAGCGAGACCAGCAGCGCCCCGGTGGTCTCATTTGAGGGTTCGCAGCACACCGAGAGACCACCACTCTAATTCCCGACTGTAGAAGATACCTTGGATTTATTTCACTTATTTCAAGATGCGCTGAATCTGCAAAATATCTATTAATGGACATATCCCAGACCTCTGACGTAGCATTCCTTTTTTTGGCTTCCCTTCGTTGAATATGTAGAAGTTCCAATTCAGCGCAAACAAACTGACACGAGCATATACCTTACCCGGCCGACCGGTTGATACCTGTCCTCAATTGAGGCCTTGGCTCAGGCATTGAGACTTCAAGACATTTTATAACAGGTTCGTCAGACAACCTCCAGCATGCTCCACAGCAGCACCGTTTTCTTGCTTCCTTTGAGCGCCTGCGTTTTTAAACTTGTTCACTTTGTTATATTTAAGTCTGGTGGTCGCTGGGCTGTTCGTTAGGCACAGTACTATAAGAGAATGAAAAGGATATGGAAAGAAAGAAACGTTAAGCCCTGAAAGTGCCCTGCGCTGCTAAAAATGGCCAAAGCGATTTAGGTTGAAGTTTATTTGACTGTGTGCAAAAGCTCGGACAGGGATGAAGAGATGTGCAGTGTCTTCTTCGTCCTTACTCCTGTCCGACGCCAGTCATTCAACTGCGCCAACTAGACTGCTAGACTAACAGAAATGCTAAATAACGAATAAGACCTAATAATAATGACAGAAAAACGCGCTACAAAAAAAACTATACTATAACGTTATGCAACTGTTCACACTCATACATGCATGCATGAAGTTTGCATGTTAACGTCAGTCACAATAATCCTATTATTTGTGCTGACGCTTGCAACTCCCTTTGTTTCTGTGGCGTCTGTAACGTGTCACGTAAAAGTTCCGTTGCATTGAGTAAGCATCAAACGTAATTTTACTTATTTTTCTGTATGAACTACACCTTGTATTTTCGCCATATAGGTCATCGTAACTAAATACGTGAAGGTGTCGAAGTCTCAAGTTGTAGAACCCTGCAGTTTATGTTAAGATAGCCAAGTGAATGCAATAAACTGCCAGCCTTTTTGAGAATAAATCGCAACACCAAATTCATAATCTACAAACCCAAGTTTTGACACCTTCCAGCTGTAGTCCACCGAATCCTCAAACAAGGGGAGCTTTATAGACTGGTTCACATCTCTTCCTTTTTAGGGGTGAAGCTCCTTATAGCGGCACCCGTTCGTTCCCTCGTAGTCATAGTAGTAGTGTGTAACTAGTCTTACATTTTGACCTCCAAGTTGGTGCCGGTGAGAGATTTTTCTGTGCGTTGTTGAACAATAAAAAAATTGCAGCGTGTGCGCTAACAAAAAGCCGAATTCTCCTGTCTCTCATTCCCCCTTAACAGCCATTGGCATGTACATTGAGCACTATCTGACAAGAAAGGGTTCCTACGTTATACTCGCTGGGCGTAACCCTCCTTGGTTTTAGAAAGGTTTAGCGAGCGTTGGGCCACAGTGCCATGAATACAGTGAACTAGTATATACCATGAACTCAAGGTGGTTGAAAGTGGGAAGTAGACCCGAAGCGCAAGCCGTAAAGAAGGGTGCGTGTGCCTCCTCTCGTTTAGTCCTTGGAATGTCGCGCCGTATGGCGGTGCTTCTATATGAGGAATATATGATTGAAAAGATGCGAGATGGTGGTCACTTGGAGTGTTGAATAGGTGAACGAAGAGACACACAGACAGATGCATGGACAGGCGCACGGATGACTGCATGGACGGACGGACGCATGGATGGACGCAAGAGCGGATGCATGGAACGAACGCAGGGATGGACGCACAGATGGACATGCGGACGCACGAACAGACGCACGCACGGACGGGCGGATGGACGCACGGGCGGCCACACAGACGCACGCATGGACGGGCGGAAGCAAGAACGAATGAACGGACGATGCTTCGCCCCACTCTCCCATCATTCACCTCCGTGGATATGCTGCCATTTTTTTGTGAGAAAGACGTTTGATCGAAATTCTGTAATATCTCAATTTTTCCCTCAAACTTGTCATGCGCAAAACAAGAGAGGGTTTCCTTTTAGAATGCCCTTTGAAACCTTAGCGATAACCTTATATCTTTATCCTCATTTTGTTGTTTGATCTTCCTAAGTCAAATATTAAGTTTTATACTGCGTTCAGCCTTCTCAGCGTATCTTCTCATTCTTCAAAAGATAAGCTAGCCCAGCGGTCTTCACCGCACAAGATGCACAGGTTGGGAATGTGTCATTTCAGATAAAGTTTGCTCTTGACTGCTTTCAGCGGTGAAGCTATTTATGGCGTCACACGTTCGTCTGCCGTTATCATTGGTAACCACCCGGTGGCACATGCCAGAGAACGCAGGTAGCCACCTCCCGTTTAGTTCTTGGAATGTCCGCTAGATGATGGTACTCGCATATAATTAATATACGATGACAAGATGCGAGATGGTGGTACATGGAGTGTTCATTACACAGACGTACATACAGACATACAGACAGACGGACAGATGCACGGATGGACAGATCAGCCCATGGTTCGACGGACGGGTGAATGTACGGACGGGTGGATGGACGCTTCACCCCACTCATTATCATTTAGTCCGTGGATATGCTGTGTTTTTTTTATGTTCAAGTGATTAATTTCCCGCATGAAATACTGAGGCTAAGCTACAACAGTCGATACAAAAACGTGACACTGTGTCTGCGGCCCTGTGTCTGATGAAACAATACAAACGAAACCAAAGTTGCTGTAAACTGGCTGAGAAGGCCGCATTCATACATTGTGCATGCGGTGGGCCTTCGGAAATATTTTTAAAGATTAATTTTATCTCATTTCTAGTAACTGCCCTAGATTGAATATCTGGCCATTATTACAGCTCAGCACAGTCACATTGCGAAGCTGCCACCTTTATTTTAATATTTCACTTGCAAAGGTTTTTTTTTTTATTACAGCACTTCGACGTTATTGTAGCATAACCACAAGAGGCACACATTTCTGTCAAGTTCGACAACTAAGTACATTTTGGCAAGAACACACGAAAATTGGTTCGTAAAAAGGTCTGCCAAACATAACTATTTTGCCAAAACGGGCAAAATGAAACTGATTCTGAAAGTTGAGTGGCTAGACTAACTACTACAAGGTGCTAGCTACACGAGATACAAATGCAGCATTGCCAAAACCTAGGATCCAACAAGTCGATCACAGGTAATTAATTTGAATATGCGTAGGAACAATAGAGTTAGTGTACGCTTCTCTTTCCTTTTTTTCGTTTCCCTAAGCGCCGCAAGTTCACCTAAGCGCCGTTATTAACCGATCCCCGTCCTTGCAAAAGCAACGAGGAAGTCATCTGGGAAGTTCGCATAACAGAAGCTATACTGCGGTCCTTTGCTAAACGAGCGCGTTACTGATATATATCTAGCCTCGCTCGGCGCAACATTGACTCGACGCTGACAGCGACAACGCTGCCGGTGTCCACTGGGACAAGCGCCTCCCCGCGGCTGCTTCTGTGCGGCAGTAAAATCCCGGCTTGTTCCCTTCCCGGCACGGAAACGCCGTCTCGCTCTGAGTAATTGCACACCAGCCAATCGCGGCAGCCCGGTGCTGGGACAATTTCTCGTGAGTGGCTCTATCGGTGGCCGGCTCATGGGACGACATACTATAGAAATCAGTTGCCGCGGGGAGCTTGCTAGATTATTCTTCCCGTTGCCTCAATAATAAAAAAAACTGTAGAAATGAGATGTTATGCGCACTGATGCATATATATATATATATATATATATATATATATATATATATATATATATATATATATATATATATATATATATATATATATATATATATATATATATATAGTCGCGTAACGATGGCACGACTAACGTTTGCAATTCCAGCACCACCTGTGGTAGGTATTTAAAGTTTGACGTACATGGCGTTCATGTTATGATTATCATGTTTGCGCCTATCATTCATGTTTGTCATTTATTCACGTCCCGTAATACCAAATTTGATATATCTGAAGCTAGCGATATGCCTGTGAGTACGCTATGAGCGTACCATGTAGTCATGTTTCGCATGACACGAATGTCATGATTATCATGTTTGGACGTGTAACTTAGCTTTGTCGTCTATTCGCGTCACTTCATACCAAATTTGGTATATGTGAAGTCAGCGAAACTGCCGCGAGCGCCTCATGATCGTGGTATGTATTCATATTCGTACATTACACGCATATCATGATTATCATGTTCACACCAGTGATATACCTTCGTCATTCATTTATGTCACTTAACACCAAATTTGGTATATGTGAAGCTAGCGAAACGGCCAAGTGTTCACTATGACCGTAGACCGTAGCATACATGTCACTATTGTCATGTTTGGACGTGTCATTTACCTTCGTCTTCCGTTTGCGTTACGTAATACTGAATTTGGCATATGTGAAGCTAGCTGAGTGACCATGAGCACGCTATGAGCGTTAGCATGTAGTCATGTTTTACATGAGATGCATGCCACGATTATCATGTATGGGTGTGTCATTTACCTTCGTCGTCTGTTCGCCCAACATAATACTAAATTTGGTATATGTGAATCTAGCAAAACGTCCGCGAGCGCGTCATGAGCGTGGCGTGTAGTGATGACTTACATGGCATGCATGTCATGATTTCCAGGTTAGGGCCTGTCACTTATGTTCGCCATGAAGTCATGTCATACTACAGCACTTTTGCAATACGTCATGTGAACGAAACCACCTAAAGAGCAGTAACATCATGACATCATAAATCATGACATTCATGTTATGATTTTAAATGCGAAGCATTTCTTAGCGAACTTCGGCGACTTCAAGCGTATCTATCTATCCATCTAGCAGCTTACGTTTGGGTGTGCTCGTGGTCACCTCTTTAAGTTGGCGTGAAGAAAAATTAGCACCGAAAGGTAAGATGGTTTCACGAATATGACGCGCTGGTCAAGACATCAATAATGTCACAATCTCGTCGAACACGTCGTCAAACACTTCCCGCCAGACAGTGACACATACCATGGGCGGGTATGTGCCGCTGGTATGCGGGTATGTGCCTCAGGTGATTGACGCTCAGTATCTACCCAGGAACGACGAGAACTCACATGGGCAATTTTAACGCGAGATCGTTAGCAAATACCCAACATCTGTAGCGTCGACCCGACGAATGCGAAGAAAAAGTGTCAAGGTCGCAGCTGGTATCAAACCCTAGCATTCTGCGTGGCAGTCAAGCATTCTACCACAGACCTACGCCAGGTCTCGGAACTACTTTTCAAAAAGAAGCTGATCTTTGTGAAACGTCAACAGTGGTTATAGTGCTGTCTACCCAATTTTATAAACATTACATATGTACTCCTTTGATACAGCCTTCAAGTCGGGTTAACGTCAATGCCGGTTAGTTGCCATGTGCTGAAGTTAATTTGTATAGCAGTGTCCAGGGCCGGCATCCTCGCGAGCATCAGCGCTTCACGTCGGCTTCTGGTGTTGCTAATACGCATGTTCCAGTTGGCATCCTTTCGCAAGCGCAAACAACTGGTTATATAAACATCTGCAACTCTTCAACATAAGTGTGTGTGTGCAACAGTTGTACATATATTTAGCGTCATTTCAAGACGTGTCGCTCAATAACCTGATTGCAACAAGTACCTTCCCTCCACGTGCTCGCAATAACGTCGATTTCCAGCTACGAGGGTATCTGCCGATTTTTTTATGTTATGACTAGTCACTTATGCTCGTCATACAGTCATGTTATGCCATACCAATATTGGTATAGATTCCGTCGAAGGAGAACTAAATGTCATAGGCGGCTGGACAGACAGACAGACAGACAGACAGACAGACAGACAGACAGACAGACAGACAGACAGAAGACAGACAGACAGACAGACAGACAGACAGACAGACAGACAGACAGACAGACAGACAGACAGACAGACAGACAGACAGACAGACAGACAGACAGACAGACAGACAGACAGACAGACAGACAGACAGACAGACAGACAGACAGACAGACAGATGGACGGACGGACAGACAGGCAGGCCGGCAGGCAGGCAGGCAGGCAGGCAGGCAGGCAGGCAGGCAGGCAGGCAGGAAGGCAGGCAGGCAGGCAAATATTTTAAAAAATCGGCTAATCCTACCAACATTGATGTTCGATGTTATGTGAAGCATGCGGAAGGAAGGTGACTGTGTTGTAATTTTGTTATTGAGCGACACGATAATGAAATGACACTGAAATGGTTAAAGTATGATTCACGCTGTTGATGATGCAGGCTGCATCGCCTCGTTAGGGATGTCTGCGAACAGCGTTTTTGGTGCTTAGAGTCGTGAATTTACGGCGCTTCAGGCTCGGCGGGCTCTTAAAATAGCCTGAATTGACCAGGTTGTGGACAAATATGATTGAGTTAACGAGAGTTTGATGCCATTCAAAAATACCTATAGGCTTACCTGGAACATAGAATGTGTCAAATCATTCTATTTCCCGCATTGACCAGTGCCGAATTAACCAGCCTAATAAAAACTATAGTTTACAGTATGTTAAATATGGACGTTTTCATAAAGTGTATATAAGAGGGCTCAAATTTTTCTCTTGTGTGTCCCAGGTGCCCCGTCACCCTACCCCTGCCCCGCCGCGGTGGTCTAGTGGCTAAGGTACTCGGCTGCTGACCCGCAGGGCGCGGGTTCGAATCCCGGCTGCGGCGGCTGCATTTCCGGTGGAGGCGGAAATGTTGTAGGCCCGTGTGCTCAGATTGGGTGCACGTTAAAGAACCCCAGGTGGTCTAAATTTCCGGAGCCCTCCACTACGGCGTCTCTCATAATCATATAGTGGTTTTGGGACGTTAAACCCCACATATCAATCAATCAATCACCCTACCCCTTTCCAAGCAACTTCGGGACTCCTGATTGTTGTTGTGATGTATATAATTCGAACACAGAGTAAGCATCGCGACAAAAAACGCCATGTCTTTACACCCTAATAAGTCTTCCCTCTTCCTAAAGAGATAACAAGTTCAAGTTTTCATTTAGAGCCTCCGTAGAACGTACTTGTTGACGATGCTGCGACTGAACGGACAAAGTTTGTCGAGTGTTCACATGAGAGATCACTACAACTTAGGTTTAACTTGAGCGCTCATTTATGAGGTAATAGAAAAAAAAGGACGAAATATACTTACTGTCATGGCAGTTCACGTCAGTTTTCTCTGAAAGGAACACGTGAGCTCAAATACATTTGCATAAAAATTTACATAGGACTCCCTGATATGGTATTTGAACAAGTTGTACGCGCAAACGCTTCGGTTTTCGTGTACGAAAAAAAGTTGAAAACTGAAAATCACTGCATATGTGTGTGTCTATCCGCATACCACTGCCTGGTTTCCGTCACGATCCACCAATAACGAGTAAGGAGTTGAGAACCGCACAATGGCCCCATTGGAACCGGACGGAGAGCATATTTTTGTCCGGGTTCACGATCAATAGAACTTGCAATGCTAATCAACAGGAGAGAGGACGACAAGGATGACTCGCTCGAGTGGAAGCCCTGGGGGCCCTCGCCGAGCGAGTTAAAGGGCGGAAGCTATGGGCAGCCCACCACGCTTCCGTCTTCTCAGAGTCTTCGCGCTTACAAAGGAACACACCCTGTGCGCGCCTTTTGTCCCCTGAGTAAAAAGACCGGAGGATGGAGTAACAAAACAGTGATTTTCGCGCACCAGCCTCATTCTTCTCCACGGGAAAACCCGTGGCCTGTCACGAGGCGGTGCTTTCGAGGGACGCAAGAGCTGCTCCCTTTTCGCGAGTCCTGAATTCCTCAACTGCCTTGTCGCATAAATGAAAGGCAAATGTGTGGAAGATATTTGGAAGGAATACTCGAGGCAGTACGCCACTTTCATTCAATCTGATAGAAGACAGGTCGTGTCTTGTGAACGCGATGTCTTGGGCTAAGGTGTGTACATCTTCCACTGGTGACGACAGCAGTATTTCTGTGCTGCAACTTGTTCTCACTAGCTTTTTCCTGACTTGTTTCGCGCGCATTGGGTCTCCTTCATGATGTAAATACGCAATCATTTCAGGAGTCTTGGAACGTCGAGTGCTTTTATCGGAACATTTCGGCTTCAGAAGCTATGCTCCTCAGAAGAATGGACTCTTGCTTTCTTGTCATTAAATCGCAAATGAAACGCTCACCTCGAGTGCCATCACAGACGCGTTGCTTTTCTCGAGGAACTCCGCTTCTTCTCAGTCGTAATCAAAAGCTAAAAAAATTCAATAGGCCTCGTTTGAAATTTCTTTAGCTTTTGATTACGACTGAGAAGAAGCTGAGTTCCTCGAGAAAAGCAACGCGTCTGTGATGGCACTCGAGGGGAGCAGTTCATTTGCCATTTAATGAAAAGAAAGCAAGAGAGTGCCCAAGGATTCACGGACTGGGCACACGCATTCGATGTGTCGCAACTCGCTACGGAGGAGGAACCGTTTACATCGCGGGATCGCCTTATTTCTTTCCATGACATTTGCTCCCGCTACTGATTAGAGCGCTTAATCTTCCCGCCACTCAAGCGCGAATCTTCAAGAAGGTGCGAAATTCTGTGGCGACAGCTGCAGACTCGCACCTTTCTTTCCCCTTACGTCTTACACCGCATACATCCGTCCTGTTACCCTTTCCCTCTTGTAAATTATGTGCCTCTTCCACAGCAGACTTGAACCACATCATGCAACGCTGCCCTAAGCACCCTCTTCCCCCTTTCCTGAAACGCCTAATTTCCAGTGACGAGCACTGGGAGGCTGCCTTGCACAGCTCGAGGCCCGACATTCAGGAAGCCATCCTGGAATGGGCTGAGAGGGTAGAGGAGAAGTACTTCAGGTAGTTTGTCCCCACCACACTCTTTCCTATTGCCCCCTTCCCTTTAACAAGGGATAAATAAAGTTGTTCATTCATTCATTTATTCATTCATTCAATACTTTTATTTTTATAGATAGTGAAGGCCCAGATTTTTTCATAAAGTAAAGTCAGTTTCGTCTTCGGCTACAATTTTTCATCGCGGTTACTTGACCCAGAATTACTCTGCGATTACTTGGTATTCAGTAAGTACCCACTCTCGCTCATTTCTGTAGCTTCCAGGATGTTCAGAAAAACTGAACGTCTTGTCACTAAGATGTTTGCTGATTCGATATTTTCAGTGCTCCGTGAGCTTTGCCAGAGCAAGAGAGTAACCGCTCGAGCACACGTGCACAACAGAGACGACACGAAGACACAAGCGTCAACTCACAACTGGATTTACGGGCCAATTTACGCGCCTTATATATTCTGTCATTAAAGCCGGTTGCCAATCAGTGCCCATATGGGTGGGTCTTCTCTCTTGTGGGTGTGGCCATAATGTCACTTCCTTGCTCTAAAACGAGCTAACTCTACCAAAAAAAAGTGTTGATAACCTACCCTTTGCCGATTCCGTATGAGTTAATTTCACCGCCTCGATAAACATTCACATGTCACTGTCGACAAGCGAGGCTTTTAAACAATTAGCTTATGTAAGCTTCATCACAGAAAGTGTGTCTTTATGCGAGTGACGCAGCAGATCCTTCGCCAATGCCGACGCATAAATGGAGTTTGCTTTTGTAAGCGACAGCTTGAGCGGCGCAGTCCTCCGTCGTGTCTCAGCTCGCCATCTTGTAGATTTTCGCGCATATTGTAGAGCTTACACTTGAGTTTTCTGCTTCTCGCGACATGTTGAATGCACGCGACTCCCTTTTTTTTGCGTTTTCTATAAACACTATCCAACATGTGAAAACGCGTACGCAAAGCATTAGCGGCATACCGCTCCCGAGCCTTCAGCGTCCGGTGCATGGGCACGGGACGCTGAAGCCCACCATAATATACAAGTGCCGGCTCAACGCAAAAAAAAAAATAGGATAGACAAAAACAGCGTTAGTTAAAAGGCTGTGTTGTTGCTGAGCTTCAACGAAATATAATGATGACATCGATCATCTAGGCACATGTGTTTTAATGTACATAAAAAAGAAAAAAAATGTATATACGCTTTAAGGGCGCATCTCTAAATAAATACTGCAGCTTAGTCTCTAAGGCAAAGTGTATTGACACCCTGGTTCAACCAGTTGAAAAGAAATGAAAGGTGCTGACCGAATTTTTTCTCGCATTGTAAAACGTACACGTTATAAGGCTCCAATCCTCTATGACGTCACCGTTCTTTACAATATTTTTTTTTCCTTGCGAGATATTTCTGGAGACTGCTCTTGAAATCATTGTTTGGTTTCGGAATTCTGTGTTATCTAAACAACACAATACTCTTCACTACTGTCAGCATTATCAATTCTCTGACAACGCAGAAAATGCATGACAGTCGTGCCCTTTGTTAGCAATGTACCTGATATCCGAGAATTCAAGCTGCTAAAAAGCGACGCAGATACTTTTCCCCCTAGCTTTTGAAGTACCTATACAAATTATGAAGCACGCTGTATAAAACAAAATTGGCACATCCCACCTACAGTGGCAACTGATGATATGCGAAGCACGAATGAGGAAGCTTCATGTGTCACTTTAAAATCAGCACAATATTATGAGGCGAACGTAAATGATGCCGTATATTATTTCCATCTCATGATTATCATGGCCCCGCCGCGGTGGTCTAGTGGCTAAGGTACTCGGCTGCTGACCCGTAGGTCGCGGGTTCGATTCCCGGCTGCGGCGGCTGCATTTCCGATGGAGGCGGAAATGTTGTAGGCCCGTGTACTCAGATTTGGGTGCACGTTAAAGAACCCCAGGTGGTCAAAATTTCCGGAGCCCTCCACTACGGCGTCTCTCATAATCAAATGGTGGTTTTGGGACGTTAAACCCCACAAATTAATCAATCAATCAATCAATCAATCATGATTATCATGTTTGGATTTGTCATTTACCTTCGTCGTCTATTACGTCACGTGATACCAACTTCGGTATATGTGGAGCTAGCAAAACGGCCGCGAGCGTGCTATGAGCGTAGCATGTAGTCATGTTCTACGTGGCTCACATGACTTGATTATCATGTTTGGATGTGTCATTTACTTTCGTCGTCCATTCACGTCACGTAATACAAAACTTCGTATATGTGAAGCGAGAAAAACAGCCGTGACCACATCATGAGCGCGGTATGTAGTCATATTGTTACATGAAAGGTATCTCATGATTATCATGTCTGCACTAGTCACATACCTTCGTCATCTATTCACGTCCCATAATACCAAATTTGGTATGTGTGAAGCTAGCGAAACGGCTGCGAGAGCGTCATGAGTGCGGCATGTAGTCGTGTTCTTAAATGCCACGCCTGTCATGATTTCGATATTAGGGTCAGTTGCCAGCCGAAATATGCGACTGCGGGCCTTATATCTCATTTTCATGTTTTGTTCGCCATGCAGCCATATCATACCATAGCAGTTTTGTGACATGTCATGTGAACGAAACCATCGCAAGAGCATCAAGACCATGAAATGTAAATCATGACGTACATAGCATGATGTTCATGTTATCACTAGTCTCTTATGCTTGTCATAGAGTCATATTATGCCACACCAATTTTGGTATTGATACCATTATCGAAACGGCCAGAAGCACTAAAACTCGTAGGCGGCTAGATAGATACGCTCAAAGTCACTGAAGGTCGCTAAGAAACGTACCGCATTTAAAATAATGTTTACAACAAATTCAAAGGTCTGGTGAATGTACAGCCGTCAGAATCTTTACCACGAACACTTCGATACGTGGCCAGGGCTAGTTTTATTGATGCCAGCCGCGACGTGCTGGGCGTTTTTTTCCAAGATAATACCTCGGTAGGCTTGGATTGTATGTCGGTATGTATAGTTAGCATCTTGGCAACAGAATTCAAACGTACGTGGCGCCGGCGTCAATGAGACTGACGAAGGACACGTGGCGGAGCGTTCAGGTTAAAGGTGCTGACGACTGTAGAGGGTGCCTCAGCTATCTTTTGTCAAAGTTTAGAAATATGCGGATACATGCTATTAGGACGTGACTAAATGCATGCTGCGGACCATTGTGTGGAGTGTATCAGACTATTTTTGTGTTCTGGTCAATTGCTTAATTAGACCATTTTCCCTAACTTCTGAAGGAACGAACATGGGTCAATAATTTCAATAAGAAAGTTGTAGATCGGTTTGCAAAACATTCCACTGAGCGATTTCGAACTTATTATCTGGTAACTATTAGTGTTTTTCTGCTTACTGCAAATGCCTGCGAAACACACAAAAGAAATACCACGTGACAAACCAGCTGACGCGCATATACGCGCGCCGTGATTCCTGTGCTTATTTATTGTTCCGCGTACAGCCCCGCCACGGTGGTCTAGTGGCTGAGGTACTCGGCTGTTGACCCGCAGGTCGCGGGATTAAGTCCCGGCTGTGGCGGCTGCATTTCCGATGGAGGCGGAAATGTTGTAGGCCCGTGTACTCAGATTTGGGTGCACGTTAAGGAACCCCAGGTGGTCAAAATTTCCGGAGCCCTCCACTACGGCGTCTCTCATAATCAAATGGATGTTTTGGGAAGTTAAAACCCCACAAATCAATCAGTGTTCCGCGTACAAGCGATACACTTCCCTCGCACCGGCTCATGACAGCGATAAGTAGCCGCATCGGTTATCGCTTTTGTGGCCGACAGCAAAACTTGTTCATCGCAAAGCCACAACCATTGTTGCGGTCCTGTCGAGAGAGCGCAATCGGGCAAATGCTATCGTCGTTCGTACGTGGAACGTTAGAAAGCATTAGAATCATCTTGCACCCTGGCGCACGAGTGGGCCTGTCAGGTGGTATTTCTTGCAGTTTGCGGGAATTTGCAGTTATATAACTGCAAATGGAAATGGAAACTCTCGGCTGGATTTTGCCGCCGGTGGCGGCGTCACTCACCGTATTATATAAGGTATACAAATATATATATATATATATATATATATATATACATATATATATATGAAATTGCAAGAAAGAAAAAAACAGACAAAAAGACTCCGGCGCGTGGAATCGAACTTCGATCCTCTTAATCGTGAGTGCTAGGCGTCAATCACTGAGCCACCGAGGCGCTTTTCTTTTTTTTTCATTTATTGCCTTTTTGACTACTGGTCAAGTTAATCTGACAATCACGCATCACACGGGTTTCATGTGTTAACGCATCAAAGATATTACATTTCTTAACACAGTCGGTAGCCTTATACACATCTCGCACTTTGGTAACAGCTTCCACGAAACACTGTTGTACGGATAGAACTCTTACCTCACAGAGTCTGTACGATAGCATGCTACACCAAACTGATTGAAGACCAAGTAAGAAAATAACGTCCAAATGTTGCACAAACTATCACAGGGCAAAAAAATGGATTCCGTGGGGAGTAATAGTAAATATTTTTAAGTACTCTGTAAAATGTGCCAAAGAAAATTACATTCTTACAATCAATAAATACATGTTCAATGGTCTCAATTTTGTTACACAGGAGATAGCTGCTTCTCCATGGTACATACATCCCTCTCTCTCTTTAAGCCACGTTTCACTAGCAAGGTTCCTGTATGAAGTTTAAAAAAGAAAGTTTTAACATTTGGTGGTGTCCACATGTTTTTCACTCGCTTTAGTACGTCTTGTCCATACGATTTTTCATACATCTAACGGTAAAGGGGCACAAGAAATACATTCTTTATTAAGTCTTTCAGAAGGTGCTTTCTTTTCACTTTAGTTAGGTAATCTATCGCAAACCTTGCCCTCAAGAAACGATATGAGAACACAACTTCGCGAGTTACCGAAGTGCACGTCCGTCACCGTTTAAACGGCAAGCTATATATATCTACCACTTACCGCTGCTCACAGGCATCTCGGGGGGGAACTATCGTGTTTTCAGCATTTCCACCAAGATAAGGCAATGATCACACATTGCCACATCGTGCGGCGGCACGCACTCTAATCTCCCATTCGTACTTTGCCCCACTTAGAGGAGGGGAGCGACGCTTCCTCGCACGCCGTTATCTCACGGTGTGGAGGACGGCAGGATCGTACGTTTTGGCTGGCCTCAGGCTTTACCTGGAGCAATTTCGTTGTAGTTACCGGGTGCACAAAGGTCACTGCTTTCATTGCAGTCTCCGTTCGCGAAAAGCATGCGCTTTTAGGACACAGAGAAGTAACAACTGAGACGCTTATTCGCGTGAATCTGTACCTGTGAGTACGTTTCGTGCGTCATTTGTGCGTGAGAAACGTGGGGAATGCTTCAATCTGCTTTCCATCTGCGCGTGACCTTCCAATTTTTTGAGATCGCGTTTTATCAGGAAAACATTAAAACTACCAGATATATAGCTCGAAACTGCCTAATAAAACGCTTTGCAAACCGATGAACAACTTTTTCATTGGAATGTCAGGCTCATTTTCATTGCTTAAAAATTAGTTGATAAATGTGACCTAATTAGGTAATTAATCAGAACACAACGATAACTCTGACTCACTCCAGGCAACAGTGGTGCTGAAGGTGGTTTTTGATGTTGCAACAGGGGGGTCAACAGGTTTTTGATGTGCAACAGGCAACATTCAGCTTTATCCAGAGTTTTCAAAAATATGCCGACACACGCAATGAGAACGCGATCATTTGCAAGTTGCTGCCAGGCAACAGTCAGCAACATGCATTTGATCGCTCCGTCATAACGTCGATTCCCAGGTACGTGGGATCTGCCAAATTTTTAAACTCTGGCTAAAGATAGCTGGAGCACATTGCATAGCTTCAGCTACCAGCTGCTCTGCAAGCTGTCATTACACAAAGTGGCCGCGCATAGTAATGTATAGTTGATCTGATATAGTGTCCTAGGCCGATTTACGATTCGAACTCTTTCGGTTATTGAGATGTGCGTTGTAGATAACGTTGGCGCCCAGCATACTTGTCTCCGAGCTGCCCGCAAAACTCGGTCGCACAAAACTGTGGCCTGACAGATTGCGGGCGGGGAAAGCTGCAAAAGTTGCTTAAATCGAAGTGCTCGTTGGTTAGTGCGGAAGAAAAAGAATGAAGACGGGATGGTTAGGAGTTGGTTCCGCTGATGGAAAGCAAGCACGCCTGCCATGCGCTAGCATGCGTCGAGTGGCCCCAGAATCGAGCCTACGTGCTCACAATGCGTGAACAGCCTTGGGAAATTGGATGGAGGAATGAAAAGCTGGACGTGAAATAGTGCAGAGGGTCAAAGACACGTGACCAGTGGTGGTTGACGCGTCGGTGGTTGTGCAACACAATACGTTGGGGTGCCCCCCGTCTTCTCACTTCGATCAATTACGTATCCGATCAAGGCACCAAGGGGAAGGGGGTGCTGTGGACGGACAAACCGCTAATGCACTTGCGGTGCACACGCTTCTAAACACACTCGTCTGGGCAAAATCGCCAGTTGGGCGAGTTGGTGGATGTTCATCGTAGAATATTTTACTGTGCAACTGGTTAGATATCGACAGAGAAGGGACACATCACTGAACTCACAAATTGATTTTATGTTGAAAAACAGAACATATATAGCAAACACTGGCTCATGAAAACTGAGCGAATGTGCACATGTGTTACAACACAACATGATTCATGGCTTGTCTAACAGGCAGTTATATTTTTCAAATATAAGAGTGATAGATGTATGACTTATGCATTTGTCATCGGATCTAATGAAAAATGCTTCAGCTATTTCACGCGTGCGCTGATGAACATGTCTATATTTGATAATTGTCTTCTGCAAGCGGGGCACACATCAGCATGATCTACAATGAGCTGCCAAATGAGGCTTGATTTTAGCACTTGAGAGCGTCAGCTCATGCTCTCGTAAGCGCACGTTTATGCAACGCCCTCTATCACTCTCCTAAATGAAGAATATAGCTACCTGTTAGACAAGACATGAATCAAGTGTTGTAACACATGTGCACATGCGCACAGCTTTGATGAATCAATGCTTCCTATATATGTTTTTTTTTTCCTTTTCTAAATAAATTTCAATTGTGAGTTCAGTACTGCTTCCCTTCTCTGTCCTTGTATCTAACCCCGTAGCGCTGTAAAATATTCAACGATGAACACTCGTCTAGGCGGCACCCTAAAAGAACGGCGAATGAAGCCGCCTTAAAAGCGGCTCTTCAATCAGTCAATTCCTCGAAATTCTGCCGATGACAAAGAAGCTGCCGAGCGAAACGCATGTTGTGGAACAATTCTTCTGGCACTGCTTTATAATAGATGAATTAGAGCATACATGGCTTACTCGAAATATCAAGAATAAAATAAGCACAAAAAATAAGAACTCGCTACTTCAAGAGATGCTAGAAAATGCCAAGTTAGGCTACCTCGATTAGTTTAGCTCTTTAACTATATAGAAATTCTGTAGAAGGTCTATAGACTCACTTTGTCTGACCAACAAAAGTGTTAGTTGCCTTGAAACAGTGCGTAAACTGTCAACATTTACGCTGCTGCCTCGTCTCTACACCCCTGGCCACTGTCACTAAGACCTTTAAGTTGTACAGGCATTATAAGCTATGCACTCGCCGTTTTCACCATGGTGTATAAGTATTCTTAGACAAGGTTATAATGGTTCAAATTCAGTTTCAGCTGTTGTCGATCACTGCAGCCTCCGTTCCCCGATATCCTTCTTTCTCTTTACCCCCAACAACTATAAATAGTGTTATGGTGCTCGAGTGCTTATCTGAAGGTCGTGGGATCGACTCCCGGCCACAGCGGATGAATTTTCTGTTGAGTTTAGAATTCGTGAAGCTCTTGTACTTGTTCACGTTAAAAAAAAACCTAAGTGTTCGAAACTTCCGGAGCCTTTTGCTACGGCGTCCGACATTATCATATTGTGGTTCTGAGCACTTAAACCCCAGCTATTATTTTTATTACTCTTTGTCTTTTCCTGAGGCTGAAAGGCAGGACAACACCATTCGTCTCCCATGTAGCAAGAGTTCAAGATTGTGCGGGCCATATCAAGGCATAAAAGGGTCGTGAAAAGCTTCCCAATAATTTTCTACTACCAGTGTATTCGGAATCCTGCAGGCTTCCATTCTATACTATAGCCGATCTAGTTTCAACGTCCAGGTTCGTTTAAGAGCCATAAAAGCACAACGTCAATTCACATCCCCAGTTCCCCTCATCTATACAGCTCATGTCGTGCGAAGTCAACCTGCCAAAATGCTCTGTCATCGACAAAACGTGGAAAACGTGGTCAGGCCTCCTGAATCATAGTTGACCGATCGTTCCGAGCATCATACTGTTTTGGCTGCGGGACGCCACGCGCACAGATCCTGCCGACCATTCTTCGCTGATGCACAAGAAAATTATTTGATTACTAGGCAAATTAAGTTACTCAACGAGCATTCACAGCACTTGCTTACGTGTATTTCTCTCAACAAAAAAAAAAGCGCAGATAAGTGCGCTATCCTTCAGACACTCCTAGAATCCCATGCAGGCGCCCTTATACACCTCTCAGACACCCTCCAGACACCTCTAGAGCTTAAATATTCCGCAGTTACTTTATTACTTTTTAGCTTTATTATGAGCTGAATATTTTTAGCAACAGATTGTTAGCGATATCCTTTCGATTTCAAATATCTTAGGATCACGTCAACTCATTAGTGCCTATCGCGGCCAGCGGTGGCATGACGCATTGTATAGTGTGGGGATTGCAAGAATTCCAGAAGTTCAAATGGGCTTTATTAAATATAAGCTCAATATTGCGCTGAAATAGTTAGGAATCGACATGCCCGATGCCTATTGATACGGTATTATTGTTACAGTCGGGCTGCTCCGTTTTCTTTTTCACGACCTCCTCAATTAGGGTGGCATCAGTCGTAGCGGCTACGATGTTTCTTCCTTAGAGAGTTATGGTGTTGCAGCAGTAAGTCGTGTTCCCAGGATAACCTACCTGCACTTTGCCGCAGGGCATACTGTAGAAGCCTTCTTTTTTCAAGACGATAGTCTTTCTTGTGATACTTGAACGTAGAAATGTTAGTATGCCTGCCCCTCTATTTGTCTGTGTGTGTCACTCGATTCAGCCACCCAGCTAAAGTTTGAACCCTTGATGAACGCCCAGCAATCTCGCACTGGTGGCTGCGTTCATACTTTTGAATACTGACAATCGAAAAGCAATTACAATGCCTATCCTAGGCGTAACATCAAATACCTAAGTATTTGGTGTTCTGTTCATTCACTAAAATACATAGATACGTAATTATAAATACACTAGTGTTTCTTAGGTTGGGCTGAAAATGCGATGGATGGATGGATGGATGGATGGATGGATGGATGGATGGATGGATGGATGGATGGATGGATGGATGGATGGATGGATGGATGGATGGATGGATGGATGGATGGATGGATGGATGGATGAATGGATGGATGGATGGATGGATGGATGGATGGATGGACGGACGGACGGACGAATGGATGGATGGATGGATGGATGGATGGATGGATGGATGGATGGATGGATGGATGGATGGATGGATGGATGGATGGATGGATGGATGGATGGATGGATGGATGGATGGATGGATGGATGGATGGATGGATGGATGGATGGATGGATGGATGGATGGATGGATGGATGGATGGATGATGGATGGATGGATGGATGGATGATGGACGGACGGACGGACGGACGGATGGATGAATGGATGGATGGATGGATGGATGGATGGATGGATGGATGGATGGATGGATGGATGGATGGATGGATGGATCCATCCTTTAAATAGTAAAGTTGGATGGGTACTTTGCAGTGAAGGGTTTAATTTTCACTCGTGCTTTCACTTTAGCCACCAAACAGATAACTTCCTTCTAGTTAAATCTACCCGCTTAAAGTCTATTTTGCCCTCCCTGTTCCTAAACCCCAGTGCTTTGAAGAACTCTGCGCCATCATCCTGAACTATAGGGTGAAGCCCTTTACAGAACATTATCAAGTGTTCGGCAGTTTCTTCTTCCTCTCCACACGCACTGCATACTGTGCCTACCCTTTCGTAATTGGCCCGATATGTCTTGGTTCGCAATACTCCCGTCCTGGCCTCAAACAGTAGAGAACTACCCCGAGTATTATCATAGATCCTTTCTTTGGCAATTTTCTACTTAAAAGTTCGATAGATCTCTAGTGCGAACTTCTTAATCATGCCAATTCTCCACATGTCAGTCTCCGTTTCCTTCACTTTCTTCTTAACCGATAGTTCTTTTTGGTTTGGCCACCTGCTGTTTTCTAAGTATTTACCAGTCAATTTCCTGGTTCGCTTCTTCCATTTTTTTATCGCATTCTTCATGTACAAGTAGCTGAACACCTCCCTAGTCCAACACTCGTCCCCCATTTCTCTCAATCGCTTCTCAAATTTTATCTTGCTGCTAGCTTCCCTGCCCTCAAGTGATGTCCATCCCATATCACCTTGTACTCTCTGATTTGGTGTATTCCCGTGAGCTCCTAAAGCAAGCCTACCTATTCCACGTTGCTTAATTTCTAATCTTGCTTGAACTTCTGACCTCATGCACAAGACCGCATTGCCGAACGTCAGCCCAGGAACCATGACCCCCTTTCCATATTCCTCTCAAAAACATCATCGCTATTGTAATTCCACAGTGCCCCATTTTTCCTCACTGCTTCATTACTGTTACCTCACGTATATTTCGTGTTCCCTTAGGTGCTCGGTCCCATTGCTAATCCATACGCCCAGATATTTGTATTTATCTGTTACCTCTAGCGTGACTTCCAGTATTCTAAGCTCACTACCTTCGTTATCATTAAAAATCATGACTGCTGATTTTTCCTTACTCAATCTAAAATCTAACCTGCGAAGGTATGCATGAAAACGCCCTCTGCCGACGATATGGTGCTGCCTGCTTTGACAGGCGTCTATGTCGGCTCCCCAGTACTTCATGGACCCAGCCATTGACAATTCCACGCAATAAAATACATTGATGCCACAAATGGTTCTTTGCAAACTATCATGTTACCACACGTGACCAAAACGTTGCTTGCATGTCGAGGAGGTACGAACATGTAGTATGCCAGCAGCGGTAATGCGGTAAAAGAAAATTTGTTCAAACAAAGCTCCATTGGATGCCAGGACGAAAATGGCACGAGGAAAGCACCACGGATAATGCCAGGCCTCATCTTTCACTATCGTCTTTCGACGACATTTGCAGCAGGCTGATACGCAGCGATTTTTCTTTTTCTTCGTTGAATAGCTACAAAAGGCAATAAAGCCCAATCTAAGAACATGGATTTTGCGTCGTTATCTTCCAGTAACGTGCCATTTACGTCAAACGCTGAGTGTTAAAAAAGGAAATGAATTATGTTTTCAATCCACGCTGTTAACGTGGTTCGACAATGAAGCCGTGACCAACGCTTCATAATCATCATCATCAGCCTGACTACGTCCACTTCAGGACAAAGGCCTCTCCCATGTTCCACCAGTTAACTCGGTCCTGTGCTTGCTGCTGCCAATTTATACCCGTAAACTTCTTAATCTCATCTGCCAACCTAACCTTCTGTCTCCCCCTAACCCACTTGCTTTCTCTGGGAATCCAGTTAGTTACCCTTAATGACCAGTGGTTATCCTGTCTACGCGCTACATGCCCAACCCATATCCATTTCTTCTTCTTGATTTCAACTATGATATCCTTAACCCCCGTTTGTTCCCTAATCCACTCTGCTCTCTTCTTGTCTCTTAAGTTTACCCACCGCTTCAGAATTGTACACAGTCAGAGTGACCTTCACCGAGAGGCATGAAGTGCGTATGATTTTGCTTACCGGCCACGCATGTTTCACGGCCGCCTGATTCGACGTGTCCATAAAAGCGCGCGTGTCACGTTAGGTCATCCAAGAAGCCGACGTCCGTCACCCTCTTGACCTCGTCTTCGTCTGGCTCCCCTTTTTCTGGAAGGCGTTCGAAAGTTAGTGGGTTGAAGCGAACGTTTTTAAGTTGTAGAGCAGAGTCTGCATGAGGACGTCTACTGAATTTAGAATATGTGCCCTTGAAATGGTTGATAGCAATGTACCTTCGTCGTTTACGCTGAGCGCATGCGAGGAGCGTCGTGGAAAACGTCTATTAAACTTAAAATTTGCAGCGTTTTAACGCGGCTTTGAGCACTACACCACTTTTTTTTTCTTCCCCTCCGTATATATACAACGCAACAAGACCATTGCGATGTAGAGATATACAGTTCCGCTGTAAAATATTTAGTTACGTTTCGCGTAATAATTGCCGGATTTAGGCCGTGCTTTAATTTTGATACCGCCTGCAGTGAAAACCTTCACGTCCCGTCGACTTGTGTCGCGATGATAACGCCCTAGAAAAAGTGCGCAAGATTGAAAACGCCCGGATTAAGGCCTGATATGACACTCAAAAACGAGGCTCGGTTTATGGCCCTGGGTGTTAAAATAGGACGTCCGTCCTTCTACGGCAAAATATCCCTTCCATCTTTTTATTGTTAGACTCGCTAACGCGTATCGCACAAATAGCTTTAAAGCAATGAACAATCCCACAGAGGGCTAACATGGCTGCCAATGAGGAAAACGACCGAGATTGCGCCCTTTTATAGACGCAACCGGCAGCGGCCGTTTCTCTCTTCGAGTTGAGAAGGGGGGGGAATGAGGGAAAGGGTGAAACCTTATACACACGATCGTTGGCCGGGCACGGTAACGACCCGAATTGACTCCGGAAATGGCTGTGGGAGGATCATTTCAACGGAAGAAGTTATCTCCGTTTGCCGGCGCACCGCCTCCCGTGCGCTCATCTTTCTGGCCTTTCCACCACAATACATCTCGGCCGGCCGGCCTATTTGTGCTGAACAAAACGAATAGGTGTACAGACAGACAGATGCCAGTTACATGGCCCGAAGCCGACGGCCCATTTCCTCTTCTTGTCGCGTTGTGTATCTCTCTTCTTACGCTTCTCGCCACTTTGGCTCCTGTGAGGGAGGGTATATAGTAGGGCATAGGCCGGCAGCCGTGATGTTTGGGAGCCCCTCTATAATTTCACCGGGGCATGCAACTGCCTCAGCGTTTCGTCGCCTTCGGCGCAAGCATTGGCTGTGCCGCCCACCAGTGCCACGCGCTCTCCTTTCTCTTTCCTTCGCGTCTACCGGCGTCGAGGCACGTCGCAGCAGGCTACGTACGGACGCGCTTGAACGAGACTCGCTTTTGGGAAATACGTGCCTCGAGCATGTAGCATATGGTAAGCCAATGGCGGCAAAGTCGTATGAAGCGTTTTTCAACGGTGGTACGTTTACACGATGGGCGTTTACGAGTGCTCTTGCTCTGTTATTCCACCACTTTGTGCTCCATAGATCCCTGCTTCTTTTCTCCTTTTTGACGAGTTCATGTGACGAGAAAGAGGATTAGGGGTGGAGAAAACCCACCCTTCGCTTTTTCTTGATAAACAGATTTCCTGGGTTATCGCGTTCTTCGTCAAAGGAAGAAGGTAGCACGCTTCCGCAGTGCTAGGAGTTCGCAATGCTTCGTTATTCTACTTTGTTCTTTTACATCCCTCCATCTTCACTCAGTGCAGCGATCGCCATCCAATGGATCGAGGACACTACACGCTGCCATTGCACTAAGGAGTAATTTCAGCAGACAGTGGTTCTGGTGACTCCTCGCTTATTCATGATAATAATGACGACTAACACACTACATTTTTTTTCTATCACCTGCTGCTTTTTCAATGCGCTTTTGGCTCACCGTATCGCACTTCCCAAACTGAAAACAACGCTTCTTTATTGTGCATTGTCAGGCATCTGCAAAAACATTTGTTATTTAGAAAGATGTGACCTTCCCCAACAGTAACCAACGTTTAAAGAAAAGGTAAATCAGCGTCTCACTGTAGGGTGTCAAGCCCGACGGAAGGGCGGCCCTTCTTCGTTTCTCTTTAATTCTTCCTATTCTATTTATTTCTCTCTCTATTTTATGTCGTCTTTGTGTATTTCGATTTCTTTCGTTATCTCTGTATATGTTTCTCATTTCCATTTTCCGCTGTAAGTGATCGAGTTCATTTGGCCCTTTTGCACAACTCCACGAGATATGGTAAAAGGTCGGTGGCAACTAGCACTCATGGACCACATCCGGCAGGCGACGCAATCCAGTGGAGCCTTGTACATGGGGCACCATCCATCTAGCTCCTAAACCCCTTCTTTTTTTCAAACCAATAAAGTTGTTTCCCCCTCTCTCTCTCCATCTCCCGCTCCTTCTTTCTTCCAACTTCTTTCTGTCTCACTATCTATAGATCTCGTGTCTTTCTATATTTTTTTCTATTCCTTCATTCGCTATGCTTTACTCTCTATTTTCACCTTATCCTTACTTGAATCTCCCACCCCTTATTTAAAGTTATGTGATTCTGTGCCAGGGAGCCTAAATAGTCCAGTGGCTGCCGTGGTCGCCTTCGGATCGTAAGGGCGCGGATTTGAATCCCGTCTGTTCTCGAATGTTTCTGCTAAAAAATTCTTTCTCTCTCTCACCTCTCTATCTCTGCATTCAATTTTCTCACCCATCAGAATTATTCCATCTCGCGCCACACAAATCGGTGCACGTGTTTTGGGAGCGAATCAGAAGAGGGTGAAAAAGGTCTAAGGTGACATGCCTGTTCATTGTAAATCAAGCACGTCTTTGTCTCCTTGCACGCGTAAGCTGGGGATGGCGAAAAAAAAGCTGTGAATTTTACATTGCTTGACGGGCCTCGCCATCCTTACAGGCCAGCGGCAGACACAATGTAGAAAACAAGCACTGCACAAAAATTTCGTATGAGTCACTATGCATTTACAAGAACAAACTGTCACAACAGACCCGCGACTGGCACAACAACGTATCCTAATCGGCAACACTATTGCGCATGCAAAACAGTGACACGCATTGATCCAATGTATGAAGATATGAAAACACTAGATACCTTGGCAACGCATATTGCTGTATGATGCGTTTGCTGATGGCAGAAGCAGTGTTTAGGCTGTCATAAAATTAGGTATTCAAGAGCTTAGTCACAAAAAAACACCAGGCCTGTGCGGAACGAGCTGCACAGTCGTTGTTGTTGTTGTTGTTGTTCTCCTATTGTTAGTGGCGCATACCCACTGTGGGGGATTGGCCAAGAATTGAGTGGCTTTAAAATTTACTGTTCAGATTTAGAATGATGGAGGAATAACAGAAAGATTACCGATAGCCTATAGGCAAGTGTGGTGCTTAATGTAATGCATACAAATATTTACATAAACAAATTTATTCTTAGAATAGACCAATAATCTGATTTTATACGTATATAATTATGTGGACATGTTAAGATAATGAAACTGGTTAATTAGTCAACCTATTAGTTTCATCAATATAGTCCCGGACGGCCGCGCATACTGTGCCATTACAGAAACCAGAAATGGAAGCTCCAAAAGACAAAATGACAGGCAGAGATAAGTCCATACCAATGCCACGCAAAGGTATTTCTAATAGGGTTTTTCGTAATGTGTTAAACCGCCTGCAGGTCAAAAAAGAAATGATCTATTGTTTCCAGTTCATCACAGAATGCGCACAGTGGCGAAGGTGCCTGAGCAGACCTGTGTTTATAGAAATTTAGATTTGGCACCCGGCAACGCAGCCTTGCG
>WOVY01003363.1:0-92080 GCA_013436015.1 Rhipicephalus annulatus | reverse complement strand
TTTACATGATTCTTTACATTACATTGGTTCTAATACCTTCCCCTATACACTCCTTGGCATTATTGTCTGTTAAATCTCATTTTATTGTGTCAAAACAAGGAAAAACGAGCCATTAGGTATACACTTTTTCCTCCTAAATAATAAAATATATATATATATATATATTATGAGACCATCGTTCGGGTCACGGTGCAACACAGGTTTTATCCCTTGTTAATCCAGACGCACGACCAGCCACCGCGTGGACAATACGAGTGGATGAGTAACGTACAATGTTGTCTGGGCATACCAGATGAGATGGACTTAGTACATAGTCAGCGCTCACAATATATATATATATATATATTGATATATATATACATATATATAGTAGTCTGACATTTTTTATACTCACTACAGCCCAACTGAGCAAATTCTGCTTGACTGACTGACTGATAAAACGAATGAGAATCGCACAAACTATTACAATGCAACCTTGAATAATTCAAGACGCTCACTAACCGCATGGAAATTCTTGCTGGGTTATCCGTTGAAGTTCGAAGTAAATTATGCAAATTGCAAATATGTAGACCATATAAACTCGTGCGTGCAATACTACATTCCATGTGTTAAGGTGCACTGCGCAATATGTCGATGTTTACTTCACATGAGGACGACAGCCGCATTCCTGTGACGTTTATTCATCCATGTTTGAAATAGCGCTGGATTTTTCAGATGAATCGGTACCAACGAAACGCATTCATTCCCATTGACTTAAAAGACTAGAAACTCCGCTCGCGTCGCAATGATTAGTTTCATAAGTTTATTTCTAAATACCAGTTAGCAGAAGCCATTCCTGTAGCTTCCCTGCAAATATTTTGAACATGCTCCTATTTAGTATTCTTTGATGCACGGGCAACTTCGTGATGTGACCACTCTACTAAGATATCGCAAGTGTAAAAATGGTCCTAAAAGTCCCTAAAAGAAAATAAAAAAACTATTTCGTAAACAAAATGATAAGCTGCCCAGAGCCCAAATTTCATTCACGGAAGACTCCAAGGTATACATGAATTACATCACAGATAATGAGCCAACTTACACGTCTCGGTTGCATGTCGTCTTCTTCCTGAGCCCCTGTTGTAGCTGCGGTAACTGGTGGAGTCGTCACTGAGCTAGTCATCACCCACATCAGAAGTTGTCGAGCTGCCCTTCCTTTCGTAGCTCTGCCCGCGACTCGGACTCTTGTGCGAGCGCTGGTCGTCGTTCTCCTGTTCCTTTTTTCATCGAGGTCCGGATGTACGACCCTCCTCGGAATGAATCGCTGGCCAACGGTGTTGGGCGCTATCTCCAGCCGCTGCTCGAAGGCACAATATACGACGTCTGGTGTGACATCGTAAGGCGACAGGCAGTTGTGGACAATGGGCAGCCTGATGCCTAGGAGCAGACATATAAAAGCCATGCCAAGGACGAAGCTCTGGAACTCGACACGGCTTGGCTTCGAGGGCTCACTTACGGATTCGGGGTTCAGCGTCTGTTCTGAAACGGGCCCTGAGCCATCTTCGTAGCAGTATCTCGGAATGCTACGATCCGATGGCAGAGCAGCTGCTTGCCACGGAGCTTCTGCCAGGAAACATAAATCAGCTGGTGATGATGCAGCCCACGTCGGTAAAGGCGTCCATTCGCTGTGGAAAGTCCTGACTGGTGGTGAGACGACGCAGGATCGCTCGGCTTCCCAATAACATTGAGGCTCCCCTCTAACGGGCTGCATTCTCGCCAAATGCAAACGTGGACAATTGAAGGATGGTTATAAGCAGAACGAGGCAACGGTGCATGTGACGTTGGTACTTCTTTGTCTTCGCTGCCTCACGGCACTCGCTCCGGATTCAAGATTTCTTGTTGTTGTTCACCTTTCGATCGTGGCGCATACTCACTATGGGGGATTGGCCAAGAATCGATTGGTTTTATAAATTATTGTTCAGATTTAGATTAACGGTGATATAATGGAAAGATTACCGATAACCTAGGAAATTGTGGTGCTTGATCTAATGCATACAATTCTTTAAATAAAGCAACCAATTTATGCTTAGAAGAGAGCAATACTTTGAATTATGCGTATATAATTTTGTAGACACGTTAGATAAATGAAACAGATCAATTAGTCAGTCTATTAGTTTCATCAGGATAGCCTCGGATGAACGCGCATGCTGTTGCAGTAGAGAACTCAGAAAGGAAATCTCCAAAAGGCAAAATGGCAGGCAGAGATACGTCAATACCAATACCACGTAAAGTTATTTCTAATTAAGTGTTTCATAATGTGTTAAACCACCTGCAGGTCAAAAACAAATGATCCATTGTTTCAAATTCATCAGAAAACGCACATGTAGCGAAACTGCCTGAGCAGACCTGTGTTATCAGAAATTTAGATTTGGAACCTGGCAACGTGGCCTTGTGATAGCTACTTCATGTTCACGAGTGCGGCAAAAGTCTCTTCGCCAGGGATATAATAAATGGCGATATTCGATAGAGTTTGTTGTTGCTGAACCTTCAAAGACCTCCATAAGCGTATGTCTTCGGAATCGTGCAGCAGTCACATAAACGGATTAGGGGTAGTGTGGTAGAATCAGTTCGCTAATTGACGACTTAGCTGTGGAATCGGCTATTTCATTTATGAATAAGCCTTTATATCAAGGCATCCAATCTAGTTGAACTTTTCTCACTTGTGCAGGCACTGGTGCACGGAACGCCTTTGTTACTTGATTATCAGCACCAACAGAATGTGCCGTACAGAGAGATAGGGAATCTATTATTAGGACAGCTGATGTGATTGCTGTATCTAACTTGCGTAAAGTGAGCTTTGACTACTGCCAGAAATTCAGCCCCAAATAGAGGCATGAAGTCAGGTAGTCGAAGGGAAGAAATCCAATCGAAGGTCGGGCTGAAAGTACCAACCCCAGGCTTTTCGTCACATTGCGATGCGTCTGCAGCAACAATAACGTTTGTTGTCATACTGCTCAGACTATCCTGTAGTAAACCATCCAAAATATAATGTGGAAGTAATTTGGCGTTATTAGGAAAAATATCGTCAAATAGAATTTCCACAGCGTATGAATTATCACGACTGGCTTGATGTCGCATATACGTTCGTTTAGAGGCTCCAGTAAATTTTGCACAATTATAATTTGTGGGGTGTGAAATCGCGGCCATGTAGCACTAAAAAATGGTGCCGGGGAAGAAAAAGAAGGCTGTTTCTGAATGTCGTAACGGTGATTCATAAATTGTTAAGAATGTTTGAACACTCAGAAGGCGAATATTTCAAGAAAGAGCAGCAACCCTCGATTCCAGACACAACACATTGTTAGCAACTGTTTTAGGCAGGCCAAGGCATAAGCGCAAATCTTGTCTTTCCAGAAGAATTAGAGGCCTCAAGCTCGTCAGTGATGCATGCCCGCTAAGCGTCGGCAGTTCCCGCAGTTCTAGTTCGGCGTAGAAGAGGACCTCATTCGATGCCGAAAGGTGGTCGGCGATCTGGCACGTGTGGTTGGACATGGACTTATAAGGTGGAAACAAGTCCCTCGCATCCTGTTCGCCATATTGAGCCATGGTGGGGTGGAAGCCATTCAGCCCTGCCATTATTGGCACGGCTGCTCTTGACAGGGACGCCCTTGAGGCAGGGTTGCTCTTGAGGCCTGCGTCAGGCAACAAAACGACACATGTAGTGCACGCTTGTAGTTGGAATGTGAACTAACCACGTTGAATATTCATTATGCTGGAATCACAATGGTGCAGCCGACTAGCTTTTGTTGTGGGACGACGGGCTGCGAAATGGCGTGGCTCGCTCTTTGAGCATATTCGGTCTTAGTTTGATAAGAAAACAGGCCCTGAATGGAGGAATTGCTACTAGCTACAACAAGCTCTCCTGCGACAGAAAAATCCGAATACTTGCAAATGCATACAAATTCTTAGATCTATATATATATATATATATATATATATATATATATAATTATTATATATATATATATACGCCTCGCACTCTAGCATTTTCATTCAAACGAGAGACACCTTCTTTTCTCCTAAGCCGATGCACAGACCCTACCTCATCCCCTTCTGAAAGCTTTGTGCAGGTAATAGCTTGCACTGCCTCGACGATCGGAGACACTGGAACCTTTCTGTACCTCTGTCATCTCTTTGCACTGACTCTGTGACCGGTCTATATTTCTTGAACTAACAATACCATGCGATTACGTTATATTGTGACCTCACAATTTTTGTGATCTGGGACGTCATTATGGCGTCTAATGGTGACGTCATCGCGTAAAAATGCTTTTTTTACATTACTCGCGGTGACGCCGCTGACGCTGATTGTCAATTACGGTATTAGGCTGTTCCTTCAATTATTAGTGTTGGTAACGAATACGTCAGCTCTCTTGATGGATAAATGAGATAGAAGGTCTTCTGTCCTCCGAATAAGAAAGATGGAAACGTCTCACTCTCAAATGAACGATCACAAATTGATTAAAAAAACGTGAGCAGCCGCGTACATTATGCTGTCTTGTAGCACACAGCTTTGTGAGCAAGGAAAGTGACCTGCTGATCTTAAGAGCGCAATCGAGAAAAACATTATCTGGATGATAGCTTGCAGGAGATATTTCGAATGATATGACACTGTTGATAGCAAGACAAGCTCACTTCTCTCGCAGTTTTCCGCCGGCAACTGTACTGATTGGTTCTCCCACTGCCACCGTAAACTTCTGAACCGAGAGCCAGAAGAGTAAGGTGGTATAACCTCCCTATACCGATGTCGGTAAGAATGTCATTTCGTTCGCTAATTGAAATCTTGATAATTTTAATTGACCTTTTCAGCAACTTGTATTCGCCAAGGGGTCCCTTTGTGCAAGAGAAGCACCGAATATTAGTTGAATAAAACCACCGTACAAAAAAATTTAGTAACCTTGAACCTGAGAAAGGATAACCGCAGCTTTATGCTGCACTAGCCAAAAGTAGAGCCAAACGTCAAGTCTGAAAACAAAAGAAATGTCAGTACGGGTGCTATGATTACATTGGATAAAAGCGACTCAACGTTATGGACAGTAGCAGAAGCAGAGTTTCATATTATCCCCTTCGTCATTTGCTAGAGGGAGCACAAAACTTAATTACGTTGCACTATAGTGCAACGCGTTTCATTGCACAGAGATTAGAATACACGGCGAATTACAGACTTGACATTGTGAGAAGGTAAATACTTCTTTATATCAAGAATTTAGTTATAGAAAAGTTTTTTGGGGAGAGCCCGGATGCTGTCTTTGTAATGATTACCTTTCGTCGGATAGCAAGAAGCTCTTTGCTAGAGCACTTGTTTTCAAAAAAGAGAAACAGTGGGCCTTTCATTTGACTGATAATTGTCCGATAAAACCAAGGAGATTTACTTATACCAGAATGTTTCGCATAAAATCAGAACTCGAGCTCACCATTTTCTCCTAGATATAGTTAACTTTTGCAATTGTAGAGTCTGTCCAAACGCATAATAACGTATATTTTACCGTTTGAACTCTCATCATGGCTGTCTGAAACATGCAGCACGTTTGTTCACTTTAACGCTCGATGTACAAGAAAAAATATCATAATATTACCACATTGTTATCAACCTTGGTTCACCAGTTTTCTATCATCTGCATCAGTGAAACGTGGCTTGGATAATATAAAGGGAACATGTTGATCTTTTCTTCCTATTCCTCTGAATACTGTCACCGAAGTGACAATGCACCTAATGGAGCAGCTATTTTCATATCATCAAGCTTTCACTATAACAGGCGACTGGACTTGACACTAAATATTCCTTGTGGCGAATCCGCGTGGATCGAACTTCATTAACCACTTTTTCGAAAGATAGTAAGAACTTATTTGTTTCCTGCATCTATAACTTGCCGTCGTCACTTGTCGTGGAGTTTTGCCTAGCTTTAGGAGAGGTGTTGAATAGTATGTAATTGGAAGGGAAGCGCGTGATTATTTTAAGACATGAACATCAATCTCCTTGATAACACCAAAGGAAATGTTTGAGAATACGTTTCCTGCTTCGGTGGAATGGCAATGAGTTCGACATAACATGCACCCACTCGTGTTCCTCTTCTTGGTAATGACACTAGTATAGATCACATTTTGTGTAACTTCATTAGTCCACCTGAAGCAGCCATCATCGAGGTTCCTGCCACAGATCATTATCCTATTTACTCAAGCATAGGCATTTCCAGTAATATTAAAACAACTCGAAGCTTCAAGAATAAACTAAATACTGCTTCATTCATTAACATCATTGAGCAGTGTGATTGGTTGTCAGTTAAAGAGTGCGAAAATGCCGAAGTAGCCTATCAACATTTTTCCTCTATCATTTCAAATGTAGTCATGGCCGCTTCTACAGTGGTAATAAGCAGAAAAAAGTACCTTGTCTTAAATATTTCGTGGTTGACATATCACCAAATAAATGTCTGTGGAAAAAAATAATTTATACAAAAAGACGAAAAAGTCTCCATTCAATGTCAATCTTCAAACGTTTTGTAAAGAATACTCAAACACATTAGCTATGTTACTTAAGGACACTAGAGTAAAATACTACGAAGATAAAATAAAGCGAGCCACAAATGACGTTAGGAAGCAGTGAAAAACTGCAAACTATATGCTTGGCACGACCACTGTACATTCAGACATAACCTCAATTCATTCAGAAAATCGTGTGATCGAAAACCCATCTAATATTGTGAACTCTTTAATGACTCATTCGGCATTGATATTACTCAGTCGACAGCATCGCTCGAATACACTTCCACACGATTACTACATTCATTTTCCCTTTATCCAACGTCACCTGAAGAAGTGTTCAGGGTTATAAATAGTAATAAAGATACAAGCGCTGGTCGCGATAAGTTCTCTGCTGGTGACATAAAACTGATAGCTCATTTGATCTGTGATAATTTATATTACAATTTAAATCTTGTATTTGAGACTGCGGTTTCCCCAACAGCCCTGAAAAAGCAAAAATTATTCCCCTCTTTTAAATTGGCGACAAGCGTTCAATCTCGAATATTACTGACCCATATCAATTATGCCATTTTTGACAAGTTTCATATTCTTTCTAAAAAGCAGTTTGGTTTCAGTCCCGGTAAGTCACTGAACTTGCCATGATATCCCTAACCGACAAAATTAAATCTGCTATTGAGAATGGTTGTGTTGTTGGTGATGGCTTTCATGACCTTTAAAAGCATTTGACTCTCTTTCCCACGTCATTTTATTTCAGAAAGTACAGTCCATTGGTGTATCTGGCATCCCGCTAGAACTGATTCGTAGCTATTTGCGTGATCGTAAAAAGTTGGTATATATCTCCGGTACCTTTACAGCCCTAAATTCATCAACATCGGTGTTTCGCAGGGTCCAATTTTGAGCCCACTTTTTTTTTAATTTACATCAATGATTTTCCTCATTGCCTTGCTCATTCGTCCTGCATTTTTTATGTGCACGTCACCGCTGTATTAATGGCACATGAAGAGGTAGACTCAATCCTGTTTAAATAAACAGTGACCTGAAAAAATTGCCCGCAGCTTCCCTCGGGGGAACACTGAGGAGGATGCGGAGCATATAATTGGTTAACGGGGTGATAAAGTGCGACTTATTTGGGTCGATGGCTAAATTGGTTAACGTGGTTGTGAAATGGGGTGTTAAATTGCGACTTACTTGGGTCGATGGCTAAATTGGTTAACGTGGTTGTAGGAGGGGGTGTTAAATGAGTGAACACGTACACACGTATGCGAAAGGACGGCGCTGGTCGAAGGGACGTCGATCATTGTGTTTGTGGATTCGTTGGAATTCATTTCACCGCGACCTTGGACGTCGACGCGCCGTACAAACCAACCGACGAGCGGCAACTGAGCGAGCGAGCGCCGACCTTGAGTATATATACAGCGCGACTGGCGCATGCACTGTCAGCTGTTGAATGTTCTCGAAGGAGAAGCGCGCGCGCGGCACAGATGGCGACGGCGCGACGGCGCATGCGCTGTCAGCTGTCGAATGTTCTCGAAGGAGAAGCGCGCGCGGCACAGATGGTAGGCGACGGCGCGACGGCGCATGCGCGCGCGTCAGCTGTCGAATGTTCGAGAAGCGGTGCGGACGGCGCACTACAAGGCGCGAGTATAAGATGCTTCCGCTTCTAAAACATTGTTGAATGGTTCAATTAGAATAAACTAAAAATAAATGTTAAGAAGTTAAAATTTGTGGTATTTTTCTCACCAAATCGAATTATACCTAAAAACCTCTCTGTTTACGTGAGCGACTCTCAAGTCCGCTCTACATTTAGGACAATGTTTCTCAGGGTCAAACTTGACGATCATTTAAAATTTCATTCCCATGTTCTACAGCTTACGCGGAAAGCCACATATGCCATTCGAATCTTGCTAAAAGTTTGCTCTTTATTTCGTTTTGACAAATTGTTGTCACTGTACAACGCTTTGTTTCACAGGAACATAATCTATTGGATTTCAACATGAACAAGCACGTATGCCACTCATTTATCACCCATCCAACATCTTCAAAACCAAGCATTGAGAATAATAACGTTCAGTAGCTTCATGTCTCATGCATCATCCTTGCTCATTCACCGAGAATTTTGTCAGGTCAGAAGCGGGCCAAGTATTTTTTCGGCATTCTTATTCACAAATATGTAAATAGAAAAATTCCCACTCCTTTAACTGAAGCCCAGGACCAACTATGAGAAATTTACTGTAAAATTTTTGTCTGTATTCTTGTGGAAATCGTTACTTTTGGAGATAAAAAGTAATTCTCTTGTAGTGTTTCAAAAAAGCTTGCATTCTCTCTTACTAAACTTATAATGCTTACTAATATACAAAGCATGTTATTGCGTTTTCTTGTTCTTTTGTGCTTATCTGCATTTTTGTATGCATCGTGCTTATTTGTATTTTATATATCTCAATTTATTTTCCTGCCCGTCATTATGCTTGCTTTTACACTTAGTGAAGGTTATTCCATATCTTATTATTTTTTGTGCTTATCTGCGCATTTCGTACATCTTTTCTTGCTATATTGTACTTATGTGTACAGTTATGCGCTCTAATTTTTGTATCCCCACTACTGTTTACTATTGTGTTGTAACTGTAATGAGTGATTTTTTAGGAAGTCCAACTCACAGTTTTGCAACTTTGAGACCTCCTTGTGTATTTCTAATCATCACATGTAGTGTAAGTTTATGACTTGTATTTCAATTTCAAATGAAATAAAAAGATCTAGCTCACTGCAATAAAGATTATATATATATTTATATATATATATATATATATATATATATATATATATATATATATATATATATATATATATATATGTAATTGCAGAGAATAAATTCTTGGACGCCGGTAAATAGTATGAATAAAAAGAAGACACACGTCGAAAAACAGAACGGTTTCTTTACGTTTCGGCCGTGGGACCGGCCTTCTGACGGTTATTCTGACGAAGGCCGGTCCCACGGCCAAAACGTAAAGAAACCGTTCTGTTTTTCGACGTGTGTCTTCTTTTTATTCACATACATATATATATATATATATATATATATATATATATATATATATATATATATATAACAATTTGTAGTTGACTGCGGACGTCGGAAAACACGTTGTGCTTTGGAGTTGTGAAGCAATCTCACTAGCGAATGTTTTCGTATGGCTTGGTAAAACTGGACTGATAGAAGTCCGAAGCCGTGTACCGTAGCTCACGGCAGGCCACTCCCACGACGGCACTGTCCGGGTGAGACCTCCACTGCATGGAAATTCCTATGGGCAGCCCAAAGCTATGCCCGTATGTCCGTACTCCACAATGCAGGGCCCCACTTGCTGGTGGATGCTATATCAATACGATATATCGAGATCACGTCATATATTGGATCCACATAATTGGCACATTCACGCGGCTGCTCACACTCAAGCGTTTGTACTTGCCAAGCACGGGCCTTCATATCAAGTTTTCAAATGGCACGGAAAGTGCCTATCTTATGCCCCGCGACATGCGAAAGTTGCTCACCTCCGGCAGCGAAGCTCGTCTTGGTCAAAACTTCGGGTGCGGCTAACGTCGTGGCTCGTAGTGGCATTTACCTGCAGAGAGCGGGTAAATCTTTTAAGCCACTCTTACAACCACTCCGTCTACTCTCACAACTCAGCACTACGCCCACTAAATTTCCTGCCACTCCTCACACGTCTATTAACAATTTCATGCTACACTATTCCCACTTGATTCAACCCGCTTCATTCAACGCCACTCCTCGTCTTCAGCTTCGCTGTTTTGTAATTGCCCGCCAAGCGAAGCTGGCTGCATTTTTTCTTCGAAACTGAAATTGTCTGCTTGAGAAGCGCAGCAAACCACGTGGTCAAGAATCCTCCGCTACTGAAGATTTACAGCTTATTTTAGTCTTCACGTTCAAGCCTAACCAGCCTTTATTTATCATACTATTCTCGGCCTGTCTTTGCTGCAACGTCAGTACTTTATGCGTCCACAGGAAATTGAATATATGACCGTTTCCTCGTTGCAGAAATGATTGATTGATTTGTGGGGTTTAACGTCCCAGAACCTCCATATGATTATGAGAGACGCCGTAGAGGAGGGATCCGGAAATTTCGACCACCTGGGGTTCTTTAACGTGCACCTAAATCTGAGCACACGGGCCTACAACATTTCCGCCTCCAGTCCTCGTTGCAGTAACACTTTCCCTTCTCAGCATTATCTAACTGCTTTAATTTAACAACCTATATTATTATTATTATTATTATTATTACTTTTATTATTGTTGTTATTATTGTTATCATTATTATCGCTGGTCCTGAGGAAGAAGTATTTGATACGGAACTTCAGGCTAGCACAGCGCTGAGATCTACAACCGCAAGACTAAACGTCAGCAGAGGATGCATGCCCATTGTCCGTTTTTTGCATGCTCTGAGAAAAGACGGATTTGTCACATGCATTCATAGAGTTCCGCGCAACCAAAGTAAGTACAGACCAGCATGAAGGCTATGGGGGGCATGTTATACGCGATGCACTTCGATATGCACTGTCGTGTACGTGCACGAAACAGCCCTTTACAAAAATAAAAAGTGTTTTAATTATGAATCCGAGTGTTCTGGTGGTTCAGCTGCCTGTGTTTGATATCCTTGCTTTTGGCGTTTCAAGACCACCAAATAATTACGAGAAACCCCGGGTGGGGGGACGAACTACAGAAATGTCGACCACCTGCAGTTTTTAACGAGCACTGGTCTATAATTTATTACCTTAACAGCCTGTTTACTCAATTCGCCGGAAAACGTAAACGCTTTACTTGTCTTGTGACGTCTTTTCCGCTGTATAACTCCGCATTTATTTCAAAATGTCAAATTTTCATTATTTGAGACAATGTTCAAATAAATAGCTGCAATAATGTTACAGCTAAGGGCGAAAAAGCATTACAAGAGAACAATAAAGCCAGTAGAAGCTGCTTTGACGTTTTATTATCAGTAAGCTTGTTCTTGCTGTAAATTATCCAGAATCGATTCCGATAAACAGAAGTGGCTTGCTTTAGCAGCTACGCCATTTTAAACCCGACGTAACGCATTTGTGCAACTTGGACAACGAAGAGCCCACTCAAGCGTCAAGCAAACTAAGCACGGGGCCTCAGCATGAAGAAACCAAAGATTTACATAAGGAGAAAAAAGAATCAACAAGAAAGTAGACACTAATGGCTATACCCTGATTTTGGGAGCCGACCAGACAGCTGGTTTTTCCACACCCGATTAATTTGGTATGTGACGGATTTACCGGGATTTGAAAATTACTTTTTGACCCGTTTTTTAGTACCTGTTAACGTGGGCTTTATGTTGAAAAACGTTTAGTGTCTTTGAATAAAGTTACACACCGCATCTAACGCATCTCTGTGGCAATTTCCCAAAACAGAGGCAACAAAATTCAGAACATTTTCTGTGGTTAAATTTAAACCTAGTGTCGCAAATGGAATAACTAAAAGCCGTTTCCTAATTAATGCATAGTTACGACTAGAGCCGAAATAATATTCAATTGTTTCTGATTTTTCACAAAACGGACAAAGGGGGGGAAAGTGTCAGACAAGCTCTGTGTAAATAAAAATTTATTAGGGGGACACGGCACCGGAATGGGGAGAATATAATTTCAAGTTTTTTTTTGACGGACTCCACTGGTCTTTTCATGGAAATTTGAGGTGCTGATAATATGTCCATTGTGTGATATTTTCTAAACT
The DNA here is from genome assembly GCA_013436015.1 of Rhipicephalus annulatus. Classification (NCBI taxonomy): domain Eukaryota; kingdom Metazoa; phylum Arthropoda; class Arachnida; order Ixodida; family Ixodidae; genus Rhipicephalus; species Rhipicephalus annulatus. Next base: position 79,809 of record WOVY01003363.1, on the reverse strand, counting down.
ATCTTTAGAAATAGCAAATTTCTTATATCTAACCCTTGATAAGTATTCTAACTCGGGAAGTACTGAAATTACTGGTCCTTCGAGTGATGCTCGTGCCAAAGCATCTGCCAATTTATTTATTTGTAATTCGCAGTGACCTGGGGCCCACACTAATTTGAGGAGTTTTAAATGCGGCGGTGATAATGTGTGGAACGCTGCTAGGGCACGAGATTGTTCAGAGGTTGTCAGAGCTGCACACACCGAAAGTGAGTCTGTTAGGATGATTGCACTGGTCTCGGTCGTAGGAATTTTACGAAGAGCTAAAATAATAGCTTCTAGCTCGGCTTCAAATATAGGAGTGAAATCTGGAAGCCTCACTGAAAAAGACCAGCCGACAAAATCAGACGCAATTCCTACGCCTGCCTTTTCATTGTTGACAGAAGCATCTGTAGCTATTACATTTTTCGTTTCTGCATGTACCAAGAAATCATTTATAGTAGTGGTCAAAAAACTAAGAGATTGCAACTTGGCTTGTGGGGGGAAGATTTTATCGTACTCTATTCTAATATTCAGGGTTGAGGAATTAGTTTCAATTACTGTGCTAATGTCTACATTTAGGCAATTCAGTTTCTTTCTAATGAAATTTATCTGAGGGGTATGAAATCGAGGCCAATGTGCAAGAAAGAAAGAGTCAGGGTCGCTGAAAAATGCGTACTCTGATCTTCGCGCCAGTAAACAGTAGAACTTTAAGGTTTGAACCGTTAGAATGCGGAATCGACAGAGGAGTGTTGGCAATCGCGCTTCTTGATACAATACATTATTCGCCACGAACCTTGGAAGTCCCAGGCATATTCGCAGGGCTTCTCGCTCTAACATTATTAGCGGCTTAATTTTATAACCAGCGGTCCCCGAAAATAATACACATCCAAATTCCAATATTGGTCGCACATACACTTTATATATCATTAACATCGTGTGTCTGCGCGGCCCATATTTTCTGTTGCTTAACCAGCGTAATAAACCTAACGCCTGTTGTGCCTTTGCTGTTATATATTCAGTATGTGGGCTCTAATTTAGCTTTTCATTATAAATCATTCCTAAGTACCTGACTGAATCTACTTGTGGAATAGGTTCCCGATTATACAATACAGAAATTCAAACTGTATCTGCGATAGGAAACACCAAGAGCGCGTTTTTACGGATGTTCAATGACAATGAAATAGATTGCAACCAAATTTCTAGTGTATTATTATATCTTTGCAATTTTTGATGTAGTGAGTAAATGTCGCTCTTTGCAGTGAAGAACGCGATATCATCTGCATAAATGTAGACACTGACATCCTGAACAGTCGGAATAGAGCTCATCAGTATATTGAATAATGCTGTAGATAGGACGAACCCTTGGGGAACACAACGTTTGTATTTGAATTTATATGAACAACAGCCATCCTTCACGCAATACAATTCCCTTGATTTTAAGAATTCTGCTATCCACTAATTAATATACTGAGGAAACTTTAGGCTCTGCAAGGTGGTCAGTAGAATAGAGTGCTCGAAACTGTCGTACGCTTCAGCTATGTCGAGAGTTTGTAATGCAGCGTACTGTTTCCTTTTACGAGCAAGCTGTATTCGACTCTCAAAATCCGCATGGGCGCACCAAATTGAGCATTCACAACATAAACCAATTTGCTTTGGCTTTATTTTGACCTTATTTGTCATCCAGGAGTTTATTCGGCCCTTTAGGGCCCTCTCTATGAGTTTCACCAGGTTCGAAGTTAGCGAGATGGGTCTGATATTTTCTATGGTAAAACCTAATCCTTGCTTTTTTAATAATGGGATTACCTTAGCTATTTTCCAGTCGTACGGAATCCAGGCAATCTTTAAAGAGTAGTTTATAAGATTGAGGACGTCGCCGGGGGATAGCCTAAATAAAATTTTAATCATAGGAACTGTGATTCCATCTGGACCAGGAACTGACGATGGTAGATCTCGAATTACTTTTGATGCTTCAGGCAGCGTTACGTTTTCGAAGTCATTGCTTATGCTACACGTTTGCCAGTTGAAAGCCATATACAAAGAAAATCTAATTTCTAGAGATCTGCCAATTGACTCTAAAGAGTCCTTCGTTTCTTCCAATGATAGTTTTACATAATCAGTATTTACTGTAGACAACAGGATTTTGCGAGCTCGCATATATTGAAATAAAGCTTTCTTAACTTTAGGTTTTGAGAGAAAATCGAAATGTCATTTATTATATTCTTCTTCAGCTTGGGCCACCGTGTGTTTAAATACAGTGGCGAGAAATTTATAATCTGACCAGTTCTTAGGAGACTGATTATGTATTAGCTTCTTTCAAGCTACCTGTCTTCGTCTGTGATCTCGTGAACAGTTGGAATGCCACCAGGGGCTATAGGGTACTTTCTTCGCCGATTTAACAGCAAATTCAGCGTTTTTCTGTATGCCCTTTTAATTACTGCGCTTAATTTCATAGCTTTAGTGTCATCTACATCCTGAGCGGCAGCGTCTAAAGCAGTTTTCAGGTCGTGTTGAAATTTCGCATAATTTATATAGGTCCGGGCATGGAAGCATGATGGTTTGACGGCGCAAGCGATCTCGAGCATTATTAAAAAGTGGTCACTGCTGGAGGCGCAATGAAGGGCTGTCCACAATGTACTAGCAATGGCCGAGCTTACAAAGCTTAAATCTAAGGCGGAGCGTTATTGACCTCGAATAAATGTGGGAGTTCTAGCGTTAAGGCACAATAAGTTGTTGTCTATTGACCAGTCCCACAACCGTTGTCCACACTGATCTGTTCTAAAACCCCAGCAGGTATGGTGAGAGTTGAAGTCGCCTACTATAACTTTTTCTTTACAGCCTGAATTAGCAGCCATATCTAACAATCTCGTGTCTTGAACGCCTACAGGAAAGTAGACGTTTATTAGCAAAAAAGGCAAGTATACTGGCAACGTAATATCTAACGCGAAAATTTCGCATTCAGAAGACATACACTTTTATGAGTTTTTGTCTTTTAAACTAATTTTATTGTTTATAAAGAAAGCTAAACCTCCACCTTTGGATGGACGGTCTAGACGAAAGCTTTGGAAGTCGGGTAGTTGAAATAAATGATGTGTGGAAAGCCAAGTTTCTTGTAATGCAATAATAGCCGGCGAGTCAGGTTTTTAGATACAGGGGATCTAGAACGCTTTAGGCATTTGAGATCTATGTCCATATCTTGTGTGTCCTGAGAAGCTTCCTGTGCATCCTTGCTTTACCTCTAAACGCCCCCTCCAGAGGGCTCTGCAGACTGTGCATCCGGTGGAGTTATCTCAGATTCTGCCTCACTTGTCGGGTGTGCAGACTCAGCATTTTCTACAGCCGTACTTATATATATCTGTGCTCCATAGACTTGTGCGATTTGGTTATTCACAATTTGCGACAGCGACTCCCATAGGGTGGTAGCAAGGCGTTGCATAGTCTTATCCACAGCCTTCTCAATCATGTCCGCAATTGATAGGGAAAAGGATGCTTTCATTGCTATGTTATGGTGGGCAGCTGCTCCTGCATACCCTTGAGTTCGGGCTTGGATTTCGGCAATGGCATTCTTCCGGGAGCATCGCCTTCTCTCTACAATTTCAAGGATTTGGATTTCACGTGCCTTGGCTGAGCAGTTTGGCTTATCAACGCAGTGTGCTTCATGGCAAAGACAGCACTTTCCTTCATTACTTTTACAGTCGTTTGAGTTGTGCGTCTCACCACAAATTCTGCATCTAGGTACTGACCTGCAACCTTTCATTGTGTCCCATAACGCCAACACTTAATACACTGTAAGAGACGAGGTGATAGTGGCTTCACTCTGTATATTAAAGGCCACGCTTTGATTTCGGTTGGGCGATTTGACCCGGCAAATGTAGCAGTCACAGACTCCGTTGGGACCTTGTTCTTGTCCACAACTCGACTACATCTATAGATAGCTATCACACCTGCTTCTGAAAACATATATAATATCTCAGTTGGGGTCAAGTTGACATCGACACCCCGAACGAGGCCTTTGACGCAAGCTAGGTCAGGTGGAATTAATGCGCTCACCGGGTTGGTAGCGAATACCGAGCATTTCAGTAGGTCTCGAACACAGAGCTGGTCAGACGACAAGCGAAAATGCCAACCTCGCTGAACTGCCTGACCTCTGTGATGCTTTGGTAGTGAGTTGTAGCGGCTCTCAATTCCGTCTGAATCATTTTTGGATTTTTCATCCGTATAATACCATCGTTTCTAGGGACGAATGCCACAGGAACGGATGAGATGCCATAGCGTAAAAACAAGTCCACTGGCGATTCCTGCGAAGGAAGAGAAGCAGACCAGAGGAAAGCCCCTGGTCCAGGTGGGGAAAACGGCATCTGCCTGGTCGTAATATCTGAAAATACACTCGCTAATCAATTAGCACACTATAGAAACGCTTATGAAAAAAATAAACAAAATCAATCACAACTACTAAATTCTTGGCCAAAGCCTCAGAGCAGGCAAACGTCAGTCGCTGTTCTCAAAAACCGCCATCGCCTTCCGTGTCATTTCCATGCTTGTCTTGCCTTGTCTTGTCTCCTAGGAGATTTTGGCTCATACCCACATGGGGGATTGGCCACACTGTACCTCTTGATAGATCATTTCCATGCTTCTTCTTCTCGCGACGACCTCGAGCGATGGCCTCTTCTTCTTCTTCTTCTTCTTCTTCTTCTTCTTCTTCTTCTTCTGCTTAGTCCGGTACCTCGTGAAAAGAATCTCAGCTTATAATGATGATGATGATGATGATGATGATGACGATGACGATGATGATGCTGATACTTGTTATTCTGGCCCACACTCATAAAGAGGGGATCGGCCAAGAACCGGGCGGCCGGATGTTTAGGTAAAAGCCTTATGGTTTTGCAAACACAAAGTAATTTTGGACTGAAAAAATAATATAGAAAAAAAACCTAAAATCGAAAAATGAGTATATATGAGCAGGGAACATGAAATATCGGTGAACTTCAATCCTCTTCGTCGTCTTTGTCGTTTCACCAAAATAAACACTCCGAGTTTGATTATTTCTTCTAGAGTGGGGAGACGGGGTAACAATTCACTAAATGCTCCGGTAGATTCGTCACTTTCGTCTAAATTAAACGGATATAAACGTATATATTTAATCAAGTTGCCCCGTTCTATTCAACAACTCGAATCGTTCTTTCGGAAGGCGAAAGCGTCGCGCACCCGGCCCAGTTCTTGGTTTTTTAACAGTGGAGCTCTCCGAAACCCTCTTGTGGCGTTAAAAAAACTGTCATCACAATAAACGGCCTCTATTTTATATGACATCTCTTGTTGCCAAGCAACGCTTTGAAGGAATCAAAGGAGAAAGTAGGAGAGGAAAATAGAAGTGGGTTGGAGGAACAGAAGAGACAAATAAAACGAAATATTGGTCGCGTATTTGCATGCTTTCCTGCAAAGGACGTCGAAATACGATAGTCCCCTGTCTGGAGAGATAGAAAAAATAGCCCGTTTATTAGAGCATATCGGTGAGCAGGATCATCAGTCCGGGATCGTATTGATTCGGGCCGCCCTCCTCACACGTTTCACGAGCGCCTCTTAGGTCTTCAGATCCGAGCTGGACGCTTGGGCCTTGGGATCCTTCAGACCCTTGCATGTTGTGTTGTGTCCTGGGCTGCAAAGGGAGATTGTGTGGACATTCCAAAGTCACTTGGTAAAGGGTGGCTGTTTTATTGGCGCAGAACTTGCACTGTGGCCCGCGTGTGTCGGGATTTATCTTAGACAATATGTATAGATTGGGTATCTTAGGACAGGGTCGGTAGGTGGCGCCGCGCTACCTGTGATTCCTTACTAAGGTTTGGCCCAGGGGCACAAGTTTCTGTCTTTCAAGTCTTTGGTGTTGCGGAATTTGTGAGTGCTGCGTGATGTTTGGCGTTATCTGGCAGTAATGTGAAAGAATGAATTTTTTTTAGAATGGAGAGCTACTGGTAGGTGACAGCACCGTGGCGTTTTAGCGAAGTGGATAGGAAACACTGCTTTGTCGTTGATAGCATCGCAGGGTCAGCGTAGCGCAATAAAGAGTGCCGTCTTTATAATTGCGTATCGATGAATTTTAAAAATAAAGATACAAACTACCTAGTATTGACGTATTGATGCTGCGTGTCAAATATACGTTACATTTGCTGTTTGAGTGATATTTCCCCAGTACAAAAACAGATACCAAATTTAGATAGGTGGGCGTTGAGTACGAGCTTAAGCTGTCTCAGGGTGGCTGAATCGTTAGACAGACGGACAGACAGAGAAATATTTCTGCGTTGAAGTATTCCAGAAAGACTATCGTCCTTAAAATTTTGTAGTGAAGGGGCATTCGAACCCGAGTACTCACGGTCGAAGAAACACAAGCGTCGGAACTACTTGGCTATCAGAGTACACTTTATTGCAAGCACTCTCGACAAATTTATGCCTTTACTATTATGCCCTGCGCATATATATATATATATATATATATATATATATATATATTGTAGTGAAGAAGATGAGGCTACTCAGAAAGGCAGGGGGTATGACTCAGTCGGTGAAGAAGACGACGTTTGGTTAACTGGGGACTCAGGCTAGTTCCGCCATTACCGCTTGACGTGTAGTGACCGCTCTCCTGTTTTATAAAAGAGTGCCACTCTAAAACGCCTCATTATAATTGGTGGAGAGTGCTGGGTAACGCCTAATCCTGGAACTGCGAAACCGTACGTTGCCTCCATTTGCTACGATGTCCACGAACGACGATCAGCAGGCGGCCGCCTCGGCTCCAACTACTGCAGCTCCTGTCTGTCTCGGCTCCTTTCGGCAACGCGACCCGCTTACCTTCAGTGGAACCGATGACAAAGACGTGGAAGACTGGCTCGACGAATACGACCGGGTGAGCAAGCACAACAAGTGGGACGATGCGCACAAGCTTACTGTCGTCCAATTTTATTTGACCGACGTCGCCAGTCTGTGGTACCGTAATCACGAGAGAGACCTCCCCACCTGGTCGGCCTTCCGAACGGCGTTTGCGGACTTGTTTGGCCGTCCAGCGCTTCGCAAACTACGGGCCGAACAGCGCTTGCGTACTAGGGCTCAGCAGAATGGTGAGAATTACACCAGCTATATCGAAGATGTGGTCGACCTATGCCGGCGTGTCAACTCGGCCATGACAGAAGCCGAGAAAATCAAACACATCTTGAAAGGCGTGACCGACGACGCATTCCAGATGCTTGTCGCCAAAAGCCCGCAAACGGTAGCGGAAGTGGTCCAACTTTGTCAAAGCTATGATGAGCTCTGGAAACAGCGTGACACCACTCGTCGCGCCACCACGCCATGTGCAACAATCTCCGCTTTAACGTCGGCTGGCACTGCTATAGACCACACCACTTTGCTTCTCGAGATCAAGCAATTTGTACGAGAGGAGGTCGCACGCCAGTTGTCCCTCGTGCCTTATACCTCCGAAGGTGCCCCATCTACTTTAGCGCCATCAATACAGCGAGTAGTCCAGGAGCAAGTGTCCGAGGCGCTACCAACAGCTCACGCACCACCGGTGGCTGCTCCATTGACCTATGCCGAAGCACTGAACGGAACCCGACGTCCGCCTGTCACGAACGGCCACGTTTCTTTGTTGCGAACGCCTACGTCCACGCACCCCTTTGTCGTACCGACGGAGCCTATGTACCAGACTGCCCGTCCTTTCTCCCGACAACCACCTCCACGCTCTCAGAACCCTTGGCGCACTCAAGACAACCGCCCCATATGCTTCGCCTGTGAAATCGCGGGTCACGTGGCACGATTTTGTCGACGGCGCGAGATTTTCCTGCGTGGTGACGTCAGGCCCAACAATTATGATTTCCCAGCACGATCGGGGCCTGCTGTATATGACGACACTGCCACCATGGACACATTTTCACCTCGCCGGAACTTCAATAGACACCGGTCGCCTTCACCCCGACGCCGTTCCCTTTCCCTTATGCTACGTCGACCTCACCCTGTCCCTGAGGAAAACTAGGAGCCGCAGTTCCGGGGGCAAGAACTGCGGATCTTTCGAACTCCACAAGACCTTGTTTTTCGCCGTCCAACGTCGTTGCTGTCTCCGTTGAAGGTATACCTGTTTTTGCATTGGTTGATACTGGCGCCACAGTGTGTGTAATGACTGAAAAACTTTGCCGTCGACTAAAAAAAGTCACAATGCCTCTTCGCAACTTTGTTTTGAGCACTGCGAGCGAGCAACGAATTCGCCCTTTTGCTGCATGCACAGCACGTGTCGTTATTGCTGACAATATTTATGTCGTCGAGTTTGTAGTGCTCCCGCAGTGTTCCCATGACATCATATTGGGCTGGGACTTTTTCTGCACTCATCATGCCGTCATCGACTGTGCTCGCGCCGAAGTGGAATTCGCGCCGTTATGCGACGCTGCTTCACTCGACTCGTCCCTTTCACCTGCAAAAGTTTTCGTTGCCGCCGACACTTCAATACCCCCGTTCTCGTCCGCCCTAGTTCCGCTTTCTTGTGACGTCTCTAGTAGCTCAACTGTTCTTTTTACGCCTTCTGAAACCGCTGTTCGCCGCAAGTGCTTCCTGATTCCTTTCGCCGTTCTGAATGTTCTCGATGGATCAAGTGCAATTTATGTTTCAAATCCGTTTCCCTCGCCTTCCAAGTTACTGTGCGGAGAGTGCCTGGGCTTTGCCGATGACATTGATCCCTCGACTGCAGGTGTAGTTCCTGACCACCCGACTACGCTACCTATTGACGCTGTTGATTGTTGCACGTCATCCTCTTCCCCATCATTCACCGACGCAATTTCGCGCTGCATCGACACCAACCTTACGGCTCAGCAGCGCACCGACATCATCGCCCTCCTCGAGCGCTTCCGCGCCAGCTTCGACCACCAGCAACTGACTTTGGGCCGTGCTTCCACAGTATCTCACGAAATCGACACTGGCCGTCACGCTCCTTTACGTCAGCGTCCGTATCGGGTATCCCCATCTGAGCGTCGCATAATCGCGGAACAAGTTGACGACATGTTGAAGCGAGGTGTTATTGAGCCCTCTAACAGCCCGTGGGCCTCCCCAGTTGTTCTAGTCAAGAAAAAGGATGGCTCAATAAGATTCTGCGTCGACTACCACCGGTTGAATAAGATCACGCGAAAAGATGTTTACCCGCTACCTCGCATAGACGATGCCCTTGACTGCTTACAAGGCGCGGAGTTCTTCTCGTCACTAGATCTGCGTTCAGGTTATTGGCAGGTTCCCATGGCTGAGGCTGATCGCCCCAAGACGGCTTTTGTTACACCTGATGGCTTATACGAATTTAACGTCATGCCATTCGGGCTCTGCAATGCGCCTGCCACTTTCGAGCGCATGATCGACAACATCCTCCGTGGCCTGAAATGGCAGACATGTCTGTGTTATTTAGACGATGTCGTGATATTTTCAAGCGACTTTTCAACGCATCTTCAGCGGCTCGAGACAGTGCTTACTTGCCTCGCCGCCGCCTGTCTACAGCTCAACTTGAAGAAGTGCTGCTTCGGCGCTCGAAAACTCCTAATTTTGGGCAATGTTGTATATAGAGATGGCATTCTTCCGGATCCGACGAAACTCCGTGCCGTTGCCGAATTTTCTAAGCCGAAGACCTTAAAAGAACTTCGCAGCTTCCTCGGTTTATGTTCTTATTTTCGACGTTTTATTCGCAACTTCGCCTCCATCATATCGCCCTTGACTGACCTTCTTGCCGGCAACAACGACCTTCCCAGTTGGTCGTCAGCTTGTGATGATGCGTTTGCCACACTCCGCCACCTTCTTACGTCACCTCCTATACTGCGACATTTTGATCCTCTTGCCCCGACGGAAATACACACGGATGCTAGCGGAGTTGGCCTCGGTGCTGTGCTCGCCCAGCGTAAACCTGGATTTGATGAGTACGTCGTCTCTTACGCCAGCCGTGCACTCACAAAAGCAGAAGCCAACTATTCAGTCACCGAAAAAGAGTGTCTAGCCATCATATGGGCCATAGGAAAGTTTCGACCCTATCTTTACGGGCGCCCATTTAGCGTCGTTACTGATCATCATGCATTATGTTGGCTCTCATCGTCAAAAGGTCCCACCAGCCGGCTCGCCCGTTGGGCGCTTCGGCTACAAGAGTACGACATCCACGTCGTTTACCGATCTGGCCGAAAACATTCCGACGCAGACGCTTTGTCCCGATCACCTCTACGATGTAGTGACAAGTCACCGTCTTCGCCTGCCCCCGGCGTGTCTGCACTTAGTGTCAGCGACATGCTACAGGAGCAACGAAAAGATCCTTGGATCGCTTCACTTATTAACTTGTTGAGTCGAACTCCCTCGCAAAATATCCCTAGAGGTATGCGCCGTCAAATACAACACTTCGTTATCAGAGATGGTTTGCTATATAGACGGAATTATCTCTCCGAAGGACGCCAATGGCTCCTAGTCATTCCCAGACGTCTCCGCTCAGACATATGCGCCTCCTTTCACGCCGACCCACAATGCGCCCATGCGGGAGTGTTAAAAACCTACACCCGCCTGTCCCACCGCTACTACTGGCGTGGAATGTATCGCTTCGTTCGTCGCTACGTGCGTTCCTGTCTCGCTTGTCAACGCCGGAAGAATCCCACTCCAAGTTCTCCAGCTCCACTACAACCCTTACCTTGTCCTGCTCGACCGTTTGACCGTGTTGGTATTGATCTGTATGGACCTCTTCCGATTACACCGGCTGGAAATCGCTGGGTAATCGTCGCTATCGATCACCTTACGCGCTACGCAGAAACTTCACCACTCTCTTCTGCATCAGCCAGTGACGTCGGTCGTTTTATGCTGCATCAGATCATTTTACGTCACGGTGCACCACGTGAACTCTTGAGTGACCGAGGGCGTGCGTTTTTGTCGGACGCTGTTGAATCGCTTCTCAAAGAATGCCAAGTCATTCATCGCACCACCACCGCGTATCATCCTCAAACTAATGGCATTACAGAACGATTCAACCGTACATTAGGAGATATGCTGTCAATGTACGTCGCAACCGATCACACCGATTGAGACAGTATTCTTCCTTTTGTAACCTACGCGCATAATACTGCTGTCCAGACAACCACTGGTTTCTCTTCATATTTCCTCCGTTATGGTCGCGAGCCCTCTTGCACGCTAGACACCATCCTTCCTTACCACCCAGATGTTGCTGAGTCGACGACGATGTCACAGGCTGCTAAATACGCGGAAGAGTGTCGTCAGCTTGCCCGTTCTTTCACAAGTACTGAACAGCAACGCCAGAAACACCACCGCGATAGCCCAACGCCTCCGGTTTCTTATGCATCAGATGACCTTGTCTGGCTTCGCATCCCTTCAACCAGCCCTGGTCTCTCAACGAAACTGATGTACAAGTATGACGGACCTTACCGTGTGGTTAAACAAACTTCACCCGTCAATTACATCGTGGAGCCACTGGAGCAGCCCCATGATCAACGACGCCGTGGACGTGAGACCGTCCACATAGACCGCCTAAAACCGTATTACGATCCCTCTATTGTCTCCTGCCCATGAGTCGCCAGGATGGCTCTTTTCCGGAGGGGAGGAAAATGTAGTGAAGAAGATGAGGCTACTCAGAAAGGCAGGGGGTATGACTCAGTCGGTGAAGAAGACGACGTTTGGTTAACTGTGGACTCAGGCTAGTTCCGCCATTACCGCTTGACGTGTAGTGACCGCTCTCCTGTTTTATAAAAGAGTGCCACTCTAAAACGCCTCTTTATAATATATATATATATATATATATATATATATATATATATATATATATATATATATATATATATAAACGAGCACACAAAGCGCCTCAAACAAATACGATTTATTGATCGCAGGAAACAGACTGCAACGACTTCTTCGTCTTTTGCCCTCGGCCAAAGACACTCGCGCTGCTTCGTTGTCCTCACCACTGGCACATACGCGCGTCATTATTCCCCCTTTAAAAAAAACATCGTCCCGATGTTAAACGTTTGAGAAGCAAGGCGAAACCAAAACTGCAGAGTTAGTCACTGAAAGTAAGGCTTCATCCGAAGCACGTGGACAATTTCTGGTGAATGTCTGCGCTGCTTTGAACGCGGCAAGCCGTCCGGAACAACCTCGTAGTTGACGTCACTAATGCGTCGCAGAACCTTGTAGGGTCCGAAGTATCTTCGCAACAGCTTTTCGGAGAGCCCACGCTGACGAACAGGTGTCCAGACCCATACTTTGTCGTCCACGTTGTATATGACGGGTCTGTGCCGGAGGTTGTAATACTTGGCATCGTCGTCTTGCTGTTTGGTGATTCGCAACCTGGAAAGTTGTCTGGCTTCTTCTGCTAGCTGGGTAAACTCTTCGGCGTCTGTCTCATTGCCATCATTTTCATGAGAAAGCATTGCGTCTAACGTTGTTGTAACCTCGTGTCCGTAAAGGAGACTAAAGGGTGTCTTCCGAGTGGTCTCTTGACGAGCCGTGTTGTACGCGAACGTGACGTAGGGCAAAATGATGTCCCAGTTCTTGAGCTCTACATCTACGTACATGCTTATCATGTCAGCCAGGGTCTTGTTGAGGCGTTCGGTGAGCCCGTTGGTCTGGGGATGATACGCCGTTGTCTTCCTGTGAGCTGTACCACTTAGTCGGAAAATGGTCTCCAAAAGCTCGGCCATGAACGCAGTACCTCTGTCGGTGATGACTATTGCGGGAGCACCGTGTCTTAAGACGATGGCTTCAATAAAAAATTGCGCCGCTTCAGCTGCCGTTGCCCGTGGCAGAGCGCCTGTCTCCGCGTATCGGGTCAGGTAATCCGTCGCGACGATTATCCACCTATTTCCAGTGGCAGACTTTGGGAAGGGGCCCAGAAAATCCACGCCAGTTTGTGCAAACGATGTCGCCGGCACTCGAACAGGCTGCAGCAGGCCAGCTGGTTTGAAGGATGGTGGCTTGCGGCGCTGGCAATGTAGACATGCCTGCACGTAAGTTTTGACAACTTCGGCAAGTCTTGGCCAGTAATAGTTCTGCCTTATCCTCGCCAATGTTCTTGCGTAACCCAAGTGACCAGCGGTAGGTTCGTCGTGACAGGCTTGCAGTGCCTCACGGCGAAGCGAAGAAGGAACGACGAGCAAGTAGCTGCTGCCGGTGGGTGAAAAGTTCCTCTTATAGAGAACTTCATTTCGCAAGCAGTGCGACGGCAGCCCTCTCGCAAATAACTTCGGAACGCTAATCGCTCGCCCTTGTAGGTAATCTATAAGTGGTAGCAGCTCAGCATCGCCACGCTGCTGTTGAGAAAAGGTGGCAGTGTCCACAATTACGAGAAAGGCCGTGTCGTCATCGACGTTGTCCGGCGATGCCGTCTCAACAGGAGACCGAGAAAGACAGTCGGCATCGGTGTGTCGTTTTCCCGACTTGTAGGCAACAGTGAAGTCAAATTCTTGAAGCCGAAGACTCCATCGTGCAAGGCGGCCAGACGGATCTTTCAAGTTGACTAACCAACAGAGAGAGTGGTGATCGCTGATAACGGTGAATGGGCGGCCGTACAAATAAGGACAAAACTTCAGGACCGCCCATACCATTGCAAGACATTCTTTTTCCGTCGTAGTGTAATTAGCTTCAGCTCGGGACAGCGTCCTGCTGGCGTAGGAGATCACGTTTTCGTTGTGGTTCTTCGACTGTACAAGCACTGCTCCAAGACCCACATTACTAGCGTCTGTATGAAGTATTGTCGGCGCGTCTTCATCGAAGTGGGCCAGCACGGGGGGTGTTTGCATTCGCTGACGAAGCTCGTGAAATGCCTGCTGTTGGTCTTCGCCCCATCTGAAGGGGTTATCTTCCCGAGTAAGCTGTGTCAATGGCCATGCGATGCGCGAAAAATTAGCAATAAACCGCCCGTTATAGGCACAGAGTCCTAAAAAACGTCGCACTGATTTTTTGTCTGATGGCGTCGGGAAGTTTGCCACGGCGGCAAATTTTTGCGGGTCGGGTCGGATCCCTTGGCTGCTCACGACGTGACCGAGGAATTGAAGTTCGTGGAAGCCGAAGTGGCACTTTTCTGGTTTTAGAGTAAGACCGGTCAAGCGTATTGCTTCAAAAACTGCTTCCAGCCTTCGTAAGTGTTCCTCGAAAGTCGCCGAAAAGACAATCACGTCATCGAGGTACACCAAGCAGGTTTGCCACTTAAGTCCCGACAGAACCGTGTCCATGAGACGCTGGAATGTTGCTGGCGCCGAACACAAACCGAAAGGAAGATCCTGAAATTCATAAAGTCCGTCGGGCGTAACAGAGGCGGTCTTCTCACGATCTCTCTCATCCACTTCAATTTGCCAGTAGCTGCTTTTTAAGTCCATAGACGGAAAGTAGCGTGCGTTTAGTAGTGTATCTAATGAATCGTCAATACGCGGCAGAGGGTAGACGTCCTTCTTTGTGATCTGATTAGGCTTACGGTAGTCGACGCAGAAACGCAAGCTACCGTCCTTCTTTTTGACGAGTACTACAGGTGATGCCCAAGGACTGTTAGACGGCCGAATAATACCATCTTCTAGCATCGTTTTCACCTGCTTTTGAATTGCCTCACGCTTCTTTGGGGCGGCTCGATAAGGATTTTGCCGGATGGGTACTGGCATCGGAATCCGTGATGATGCGGTGTTTCGTCAGTGCCGTTTGACCAACTCTTGATGTGGATCAGAAGCAGCCGTGGAACTTCTTGATCAGCGTGAGAAGGCGGTCTCGCTCAATGGGAGATAACATTGGACCAACGTCTACAGGTGTCGGTGTAGTGATAGTAGACGCTGCTGCTTCCTCCACTAAAAGACAATCTTCTGTTTGCGAGAGTTCTTCAAAATAGGCAATAGCCGTGCCTTTAACTATGTGTTGGCGTTCTCTGCTGAAATTTGTCAATAGCAGTTCAGCGCATCCGTCAATAACAGTGATGACAGCTCTGGCAACAGAAATGCCGCTAGCGAATGCGAGCTCCTTGATGTGTTCAGCGATGCCAGTACCATTTTTTAATTTGTCACAGTACACGGATACGAGAGAACAACTTGGTGGCGGCAGTATAACGTGTCATCGGCAATACGGAAGCGAGGTGGCTGGTGTTCCTTATCTGTAGCAGTCTCCGAGCTTACAGTGAACGTTACGCTTCTGTCACGGATGTCAATCACAGCCCCGTATTCGCGCAATAAATTCATTCCCAACATGAGCTGTTTACAGCACTCGTGGAGAATGACGAGGGTGGCGACAAAGGTGGAACCAGCAATGAAGAGTCGGGCGTCAAACAAATACAATTTGCTTGCTTGCTTGCATCCTTCATCTTTGCTGGCACTCGCCCACAAAGGGGGATCGGCCAAGAACCGGGCGGCAGGATCATCAATTGTGTTCAGTCAGGCATTCAAGAAGTCTCGTAGTTGTAAGTAATAACAATTATCGATCGAAGGAAACAGACTGCAACGACTTCGTCGTCTTTTGCCCTCGGCCAAAGACACTCGCGCTGCTTCGTTGTCCTCACCACTGGCACATACGCGCGTCAATATATATATCTTGCTAGTATGCGTTAAGCGTTGAGTCCGCGGCGCGTTTTTTAAAAAAACAAACACAGGTCAAGCGCTCAGCGATCCGAATCGGAGCTATCACGAGAACTAACCACGGTCCTCTTCCTCGTCTTTTGCAGTCATTGCTGATTGCACCCTATCCATTCTACAAATCACTCCCCCGCAAAAAAAAGGAGCCATCCTGGCGACCTGAGGCACAGATACGACTGGTGGGTCATAGTGCGGCTTCCGTCGGTCGACATGAACAGTCTCACAACCGCGACGGCGGTGGTCTGTGGATGACTGTACGGGCTCGACAATAAAGTTTACCCGGGATGCTTGACGCAGGATGTGGTAGGGGCCTTCATACTTAGGCAGCAGCTTTGAAGAAAGGCCTGCAGGTGAGGAGGCAACGCGAAGCCACACCAATGTTCCAGGCAAATAGGACTGGGGTTGCAGGTTGTGATGGCAGTCCTTTTGATGTGCTTGGTCTTGTGTAGTTAACGAACGTGCTAGCTGCCTGCATTCTTCCGCATAGGTGGCGACTTCTGAGGGAGTTGCAGACTCTGAAGTATCCGGGCGATACAACAGAATCGTATCCATAAATGAGGCGGGTTAATAGACATATAGAAGAAAGAAGGGAGAAAGTACAGTCGTGGACTGAGTGGCGCTGTTGTACGCATAGGTGACAAATGGTAGTATGCGGTGCCAGTTGGTGTGGTCTGCAGATACATACATGGGCACCATGTCGCCTAATGTGCGATTGAAGCGTTCAGTCATGCCATTGGTTTGGGGATGATAAGCACTGGTCGTTCGGTGAACAACATTGCATTCACGCAGGAGACCTTGTACGGTTTCTGAGAGGACGATAGTTATAGCGCGAGAACAAAACGACGACACAGAGACAAGAAGGACACGAAAAACACGAGCGCTCGTGTCTTCCGTGTTCTTCTTGTCTCTGTGTCGTCGTTTTGTTCTCGCGCTGTAACTATCGTCATGCCATACCAACTAGCCCAAGCTGCCACACTTCTGGGAGGAACGTGCGTCCACGGTCGCTGAGTAACTTGCGAGGAGTGCTATGGCGAAGAACAAGTTTGTGAAGAATAAATAAGGCGACTTCACGTGATGTAGCCTCTGGCAGCGCGGCAGTCTCACCATACCATGTCAAATGATCAATAGCGACAAGCACCCAGCGATTCCCGTCAGGTGTGTATGGAAGTGGGTAGTATAAGTCAATTCCGATGCGATGAAAAGGTCGGGATGGGCAGGGCAATGGCTGAAGTGGTCCAGTGACGGCATGTGGTGAACTCTTCCGGCGTTGACATTTTGAGCATGAACGTACGTATTGGCGGAAAAATCGGTACATTCCACGCAAGTAGTACCGCAGCCGGAGGCGTGAACGTCTTTATTACACCAGCGTGGCCGCAATGGAGGTCCGTATGGAAAGAGGCGCAAATATCAGCACGTAGATGGCGAGAAATCACCAACAACTACTTGCGACCTTCACTGAGGTAATTGGGGCGGTGAAGTAGCCCATCGCGCATGGTGAAAGGGCGAGCTGTGCGCCGCAGCGAGCGACTGGCGGTACTCGGTGAAGGCTTCGATCGGAACTCCATTAAAGACACTATCCAAGGGTCTTGACGCTGCAAGGATGACTATGTCAGCGTATGTGAGGGAGGCAGAATTGTAGGTAGAAACAGCCACATTTGCACAGTCATGTGGAAGTGGAGATCGACAGAGAGCGTCGGTATCTGTGTGTCTGCGACTTCACCTGTAGACGACGCGAATGTCATAGTCTTGGAGTCTTAATGCCCAACCGGCTAGGCGACCAGATGGGTCTTTTAGAGACGACAACCAGCAGAGGGCGTGATGGTCAGTCACGACATCAAATGTCCGACCATATATGTAGGGTCTAAATTGAGTGATTGCCCAAACGATGGCTAGACATTCTTTCTCTTTGACCGAATAATTTTCTTCAGCTCTCGTCAGAGTGCGACTCGCGTAGGAACGACGTACTTATCGAAGCCAGACTTTCGCTGCGCAAGGATAGCGCCAAGGCCTACTCCACTAGCGTCTGTGTGACTTTCGGTAGGGGCGTCTGGGTCGAAGTGACGGAGAATCGGCGGCGATGTCAGAAGATGACGTAATTTCGCGAATGCGTCGTCACATGTGGACGACCATGCCGAGAAACTTTGGCTGTCAGCAAGTAGACGTGTTAAAGGGATCATTGTAGATGTGAAATTGCGAATAAATCTTCGAAAATATGAGCATAGCCCTACAACGCTCCGGAGTTCTTTGAGTGTCGACGGCTTAGGAAACTTGGTAACAGCGCGGAGCTTGTCTGGGTCTGGGAGAATGCCGTCCTTGCTGACAACGTGCCCTAAGATTGGGTGCTTCCGTCCGTCGGAAGTGACATTTCTTCAAATTTAGTTGTAGCCCAGCCTCTTTGAGGCATTCCAAGACACTTGCGAGGCGCTGGAGATGGGTATTGAAATATTTTGAAGAAACCACGACGTCATCCAGATAGCAAAGGCAAATATGCCACTTAAGACCTCGTAGTATGTTGTCCATAAGACGCTCGAATGTGGCGGGGCATTGCAAAGGCCGAACGGTATCACGTTGAATTCATACAAGCCGCCAGGAGTTACGATCGCAGTTTTGGGGCGGTGGACTTCATCGATAGGTACCTGCCAGTACCCCAACCACCGATCCAGCGAAGAGAAGAACTCCGCTCCTTGCAAACAGACGAGCGCGTCATCAATTCTGGGGAGCGGATAGACATCTTAGCGCGGGATCTTGTTAAGGCGCCTCCAATCAACGCAGAAGCGGATACTACCGTCCCTCTTTTTCACGAGCCCCATCGGAGATGCCACGGGGCTGCCGGACGGCTGTATGACTCCCCGAATAAGCATGTCAGTCACCTGGTCTTCAATAACCCGACGTTGAGCTTGAGAGACGCGGAATGGATGCTGGCGCAGGGGTGCATGGGTGCCGGTGTCTATAGGATGAGTGATCGAAGTTGTTCTGCCCAAGCTGGGTTGCCCGTAATCGAAACACATCCGAAAACCACCCAGAAGCTTCAAGAGTTGCGTCCGCTGAACGCTGGAAAGGTCCGAAGCAATAAATGGAAGAAAGACATCTGGTTTAGATGTGTTGGCCGTGGTATCGAGATTAACGTTCGCGACATGAAGGCTTGCTGTGCGACCAGGTAGTGAGTTAGGGAACTGAATCAATGTCCTCAAGGTTCCCTATACATTCTCCGCGGAACATAGTAGTTGGGAACAAAAGCAGGTTCGTGACATAAATGGTTGCGGAGGAGTTTTCGATCGTGATAAGAGCAAATTGGAGAAGAAAGTGCTTACGGGAAGTGAATTTCACTAACAGCGTAACAAGGGCGGTACAGAAAGCATAGTTCGCAGAAGATTGGCACAATAGCAGACGACATAGGTGGGATGTCTGTGTCATCGGCGATGACGACACGAGAAAAAGATGACTTGGCAGGAGCGATGTCTGAAATTGCAGATAATTCCAGCTCGGCACGGGCACAGTCGACAACTGCATGATGCATGCAAGAAAGTCCCAGCTCAATATAACGTCATGCGAGCAGTGCGGAACAACGACGAATTCAATCACATACAAAACATCCTGAATGAGTAGACGAGCTGTGCACGTGACGGAGGTTAAATGTGATGTGCGGTCGCACATCACATTCAACCTGTGAAGGTTGGAATCCACTGCAAGTGAAGGTCTTCTCGCGACGTCGGCATAGGTCAACGGCACTGATACAAGCAGTGGCTGGTGCGTAGGTGGAAGAGCTTCGGATACGTGCTCCTCAATGGTTCGGCACAGTGACGAGGGGAGTCCATGACTATTTCTAGGGTGACAGGGAGCAATAGACAATTGGCGGGCAACATCCTCGCGAATAAACTGTTATATTTCTCGCGTCAATACTACCGGATCTGGAGAGATTGCGCCAACGGTCAGCGCTGACGTGCTGGTCGTGTCGAAACTGTGACATCGCGTGGAAATGCGCTGCTTTTGCAACTCGTCGTAGCTCTGGCAGTGCGGAATGATGTCTGCGACGGTTCCAGGAGTTTTCGCCACAAGCATGTGGAACGCATTGTCCTCGATGCCCTTCATGATATGCGTGACTTTGTCGGCTTCGGACATGGCCGGATTGAAGCGCCGGCAGAGGCCTACGACGTCCTCAATATAAGAAGTGAAACTTTCTCCAGCCAACTGGGCACGATCTCGCAAACGCTGCTCCGCGCGGAGCTTGCGCACTGCCGGTCGGCCGAATACGTCTGCGAAGGTCGTTTTGGAAAAGGCCCATGTGGTAATCTCAGCTTTATGATTGTTCAACCAAAGCTCCGCGACACACCTGAGGTATAAGTGGACGCGACTGAGTTTGTCGTTATCGTCCCACCGGTTGTTGACTCTCACTTTTTCAAACAAAGCGAGCAAGTCCTCGACGTTCTGTTGATCAGTGCCGTTGAATAGAACTGGGTCACGCTCCCTCGGATAACCGGGGCAGCGGAGAGCAGGGGGCGTGGCAGCATTCGGCTGTGCTGCAACGTCGTCAGGCCCCAGGCAGCACAGAAGGTTGGCCCAATATTGGGGATAGATCGGCATTGCCTGGCCCATGAACGGCCCAGTTTTCACAACGTACCGCCAAGATTGGCAATGCCAGCCAAATAGAACGGCGACGTTGGACCAGCGTTCACAACGTACCCTCAATATTGGTTCTGCCAGCCGAATAGAACGGCTATGTTGGACCAGCATTAACAACATTCCGCCAATGATGGCTGTGCCAGTCTATTAGATTGGTTATATTGGGCCAGCTTTCAGAACTTTCCGCCCATATAGGCTGTGCCGGCCTATTAGAACGGACACATCGGGCCAGGTTGTACAAGTAGCAGCCAATATGGGCGGAGCCATCCAATAAGACCGGCATTATTGGCCCGCGGTTTGAACGTTATTGCCGGCGTCAGCTGAAAAGTCAACATCACGATGTCATAGTATTAGAATATGAGCCAATTTCTGCGTGTGCTGCTTTTTGGCGCTGTTCTGGCCCCAATTCACGCGCCGATTTTTCAAGTTAGGAGAGAGAGTAATAGATGTGCCGGGCACAATATTAGAACTATCTTTTCGTCACTAAACCATGCCCCGCCGCGGTGGTCTAGTGGCTAAGGTACTCGGCTGCTGACCCGCAGGTCGCGGGTTCGAATCCCGGCTGCGGCGGCTGCATTTCCGATGGAGGCGGAAATGTTGTAGGCCCGTGTGCTCAGATTTGGGTGCACGTTAAAGAACCCCAGGTGGTCGAAATTTCCGGAGCCCTCCACTACGGCGTCTCTCATAATCATATGGTGGTTTTGGGACGTTAAACCCCACATATCAATCAATCAATCATTAAACCATGCACAGCTCGTTGAAATGCATAATCGTTGGTTGAAGTTGTGCAAGGTAGACCTTTTAAGTGAGAAAAAATTACCGATCAAGTTTCTCTGTCAGACGTGACGTCCGATGCGGTGCTATCCGTACGTATGACGAAGCTGCTGCGGATACCGCTGTCTTACGCGTGCATGTAGACGTCGAATATCTGACGCAAATCTTATCGTATCATGTGTCGGGCTAGCTATCTACGCGACCTATTCGAATCTGTTTTGCGTTCACAGCACAGTACGGTTAACGGCACTTGCTGCTGCTTGACGTGTGGGAAGAGCGGGGGTCGTCAGTTGCGTTATGGTGACTGAATCATACAACATATGCAGTTGCCGTGATCTAACACACAGACGCGCGTGCGCACGCACGCACGCGCTATATTCATGCAACGACCACACGCATTCCCAACAACATCGCAGCGAACGGTTGGTAAGGTGTTGCGGAGTGTGTGGGCGTCGTAGGGCACCCTGTCGGTGCCCAGCTCGTTGCGAACGCGAATTTCGGCGTGGAACGCTTCTTTTTTATGTACTTTTTTTACGTGTGCCCAAAACGGTAGGCTGCGCGATACGAGCAGTACGACACACACAAAAAAGAAGAAACGTGAATGCATAGGGCAAATCGTTAATAACAAAAAAAAAGCGTGCGTGCTTTTTTGTTATTAACGAAGCACATGTGCTTCCATAAAACATGACAGCCAAGAATGATGAAGTCTTCATTTACATACAAATTACTATGAGTTGCTGAAACTCACGCAAAAGAACATAATTTTCTTGTTTGGATATTGATCGAGTGCCTTGGAATTATGCTATGTGAATTTGACACATCAACAGTGCATTATGATTCCCACCATAAGGGGCCACAATCTTGGCAAGTAATAGAAGTACTCTTCCCACCTGATGTGCACCTAACCTAAAGAGGCCTTGTTTCTCAAGTTAGCAATATATATATATATATATATATATATATATATATATATATATATATATATATATAACCACTGGAAAAATATACCAGGTGTAACCAGAAAAAGGTGCACCTGCAGTTTTAAAGTTTAAAAGAAGCAATGACATGCCAACCATCCAATATAGAACGCCCGAGAAAGGAGCATCAATCAGTATTACAGCAGCTAAAAGCCTGCTAACAGCTGAAGGTAGTCATGCTGCTCTTCCATTCAAGTATAGTGTACACTGAGAAAAGATACTGAAGATACACCATCAGCAAATGACAAAAGCAATACAGACAGAGCTTTCTCTTATAATACAAAAAGTCTTTAGCTGAGGAGGCAAATAAGTCATTGGCACACAATAAGTGCACAAAAAAAAGCAGTCGCACGAGGCTGTCAGCGCTTAGACAACACAGGCAAAAATACAGTAGACTGAAGAAGGGAAAACCCATAGCAAAAGTTACCATACTCCTGAGTTCTTGCTTTGCGTGCAAATGAAGCTAGCGTGAAGTTGAACACTAGATTAAAGCACCACAATCAAAATCTGGAAGTCCATGCTTTAGGAATAATACAAAGTACTGAAGAAACATGCAAAGAGCATTCCTGTGAAGGCAAATATAAAAAAAGACTGAAAGCTCTGTGGCCCTGAACAAGACAATACCACAACCAATCGAAGAGCCGTTCGGACACACCAGCAGTTCTGGCCAACACTAAAAAGTCACAAAAACATACCTTTAATGCCTTTTTTACAAGAGAACTTCAAAAGAAATGTGCATACACCAATGCCAGAAGTATCGATGGAAGCTATTACTCATATTCAGCTCTTCATTGAAACACTGACAGAAGATACTTGTACCTGGATGCTTAATTACTTTCGGTACAACTCAAGAGCGTCGACGCCAAGTGGCAAAAAAAATATGATGGAAGACTACAATGTGATCAAATGCACACGTCAACCACCAACCAAGGTCCTATGCTAGAGTGAATATCGCAAAAAGTCTTGAACGCCTAATGTCACTGGCTCATGCTCAGCGTTCTCAATCAAAATCTTGACCTCCCACACAGCATATTATTTCAACAACCTGCCACCTCTCACCATGTCATGAAACAAGCTCGAGTATACACAAACCCTCCTCACCGTTAGGTAGTTAGATAGCTCCACTAGAGCTTCACTCTCGGAACACATAGACCAGGGCCGTAACTAGACGGGTAGTGAGGAGGTTCTGAGCCCCTGAAGTATTTTCATGCTCTGACTTTTCGTCAACAATAGCTTAATCTGGGCAAGTTGGTTCATCGTGGTTGTGTTCTAGTAACAGTGAGAGAAGTTCAGGAAGAGACAAAAAGAACAGGAAAGAGCGCTGACGAACTACTAAATTTTATTGAAGGTACTACGCCCACTTTTTTACAGAGTACAAGAACAGTGCTCATGCACAACGACACATGTGAGACCATGATAATATAATCTTAACTGAGAAAAGAATACTTTCTCTCCGAATGGATGAGTGAAGGTATACTGATGCACTGATTCATGGCCTTCCTGACAAGAAAATACTTTCACAGTCTCTCTTTCATTTCTTGTTCTTGCTTTTTTCAAAAACAGTGTTTTATGAAACATAGAACTGCACTTACATTCTTTACAGTGTATGGCCATGCGACTACCATAGCCATTCTTAACATTTTAAGCATGCTGTCTTGCTCAAACATTGGGGCATTGCCCAGTTTGTCTTATGTTTACGTTTCCACGTGTGAATAGTATCTCATACACAACATTATATTGGCATTCAGTATACCTATTCTCGTGACGAATGGTGAAATAATGGCTATTCCTGTTGCTTTTTAGTACACACACTTTTGAAAACTTGCAAGGGATGGCAAATAACAAGATAAAATCATATCGGCTCGCTATTTTCTTTATATTGTGAAACACCTTATTGACGTACGGTATAGCATGCAAAGATCTTTGGTCATTCTGTTTTTATTTTGGTCCTGTTTTGTTTAACTTGACTTTCTGCAGGAGGGTTTAGCACACGGGTGTGATGGTGCAGTTGGGATATCCAGCATCCTTTAGTCTTTTAATCTGGTTTTTAAGGCTTACCTCATCCTTGTGCTCACATGACTTCTGAAGGGTGGCTTCAATGCACGTGGTGGCAATTCCTCTGTGTAAATTGTGTAAATGTGTAATTATGTGTTATGATGTACTAAAAAAGATGTCCCAAGAATCAGAATAAGTGACAGTAGTCAAACTTTTTGTCACTGCCTTTATACAAATACCAGTTTATTTGTTGCCTCCTGCAGTATTTTAGGGCCTCTTATATAGATAGGATGTTTTCTCACTTTTATTACATTTTTGTATTGATGATGCCATATGCTCAAGAGGTAGAATGTCGTTATGTTCTTTCTGATAACTTCTAGCTTCTGAGCAAAGATAATGTTTCAGAAAAATGAAAAAAGGCTAGCATAATATTAAGACATGGGAAGAAAGCAGAGTTTATCAAAAATGAATGCATTAGTTGGGAATGAGAAAAAAAGATGGATGACAGGTCAGTAATGTCAATTAATTTATATTAGGACACCTGAAATGTAGCACAGGGTGGCAGGTGATTAGTTCTAATGAGATCGAGAAATTATCAGCCATAATATGAAATTGGCTCATACAGGACAGGGAACATTGATTGGGCTTCCACCCTGCAGTGGACATAATAAAGGCTTAACGCTAACAATGAGCAAAGCCTGTGAAATTAATGCTCCACGAAATAAGCAGTACTGCACAGATTGCTGTGCTAGACTTCCCATTTTGCATGTTTTTACCAGCTTATCCTGCTCGCTGTTCAGACACAAAGCTTCACCAGAAAAACAATGTTATACGTGGTGAGGATAATGCCAGTGAATCCAGTGTTTTATCTACACCTTTCCTTGCTTAAGTCCTCCTCCAAACTATACGATTTTTCTTGGAAATGTTCTGCTTACAGCACACCAACCGATCAAGTGAAACAACTTTATTGGGGTCCTGCAGGACGCGCCCTAGTATGCAATCACCATTTCACTTCACGTTACAGCATACTGGTGGTAAAAATATTCTCTGGCAGGGTACAGAAGAGCATGCACTGAGCTAGCTTGTGCAGCGCGGTCTATTCCAGAAAGCTGAACCTATGCTTGGTACAGAATTTTGTAACCACACGATGCTTGCACAGATTAAATGTGGCCACACATAGCAACTTCTCAGCTTTTTTATGAAATGATCTCGCAGTATCTGAAAACATTTGTTTTTTTTTGTTTACTTCATAGTTCCCAGTGAAATATTTCTCTTGTTCCTCTCATTGAATAATGGCATTTGGTGTGACTAAGGTGTTCCTAATGCCTCACTATGACATCAGAAAAACGATTCTCCTTGAAATTGCTTCACAAGCATTTCCTAAGATATTGAATGACACTGCTTGCACATGTACAAACATTTGCTAGTTTTATTGAGGGTTGATGATAAAGGGAATCAGTTGGTGCATCCAAGCCGGACAGTGATTGACTGGCCCTGAAAAGGGCCGTTTAGTTATATATCTTGCAGCTTGTTCCAGGTAGACAGGGCTTCATTCTGTAGAAATGGTAACTCATCACACTGGTTCCCCAGCATGAAGAACATAACTTGATGCTAACACTGACTCAGATGTTCTGAAATGTCATAGAGGGTACATGAAGGCTGGGTACATAAAGGTTGCAGTTATACTAACTGTACAGTCAGCATGCTTGTGTGATATGTGCATAGCTGCATCAAAGCCACGTGTGAGAATTGCGTGAACAGCTGAAAATCTCAATGGCAGCATAGCTTAAGAAGTCTGTCATCCCTTTTTTGCCAGTTTCCAATATCATCCTTCCCTTTTCATGCATCTTCTTTCAATATATCTGGGGTTTTAATTCCCAAAACCACGATATATTAATGAGAAGCAAATTTTGAACATCTGGTGTTTTTTACCATCTTCACTTGTTTGCAGCGCAACACCAGAAACACAGGACAGGGAAGGAGCAAAAGAGAAAGAAAAGACGGCGCCGACTCTGAAAAAGACGGCAATGACATCATGACACGCACATGTCGTGATGTAAGCTGCCCAAAGAGTGGCCTCCCGTGAGAATAGTGAAGAATTGGGAATAGGATCTACCAGTAAGGGCTTTGTGTGCAATTCACAAACAGTGAAAAAGATCCACCAGGGGTGAACCACAGGTACATGGTGCACTCTGGTTAAGAGAGAGCAGAGTAAAACAGATGTGCCAGACAGGAGATTATAAATGGTTTTGTCTGGAGCTGGTGCCAGACCGAGCTCTGATTAAGCGTAAGGGAGTATTGAGCGCCAGGCCAATCTGATCCCATTCCTGTGATGGGGTGCAATGTGATGACAGGTGCGAATTCCATTTTCTTTTTTTTCCATGAGTCTAGGGAAATAATTTTTCAGGGATCAGATGAAAATACCTCCGACATACATAATAACATGCTTATTCTTGGGCGTAGTCATGCCTAGCCACCAGATTGGGAGAAAAAGGAATGTTTCCCGAAATGTGCGATAAAGTGTTTGGTGCTACGCCTTGACGGAAGTATTGATAGGTGCTTTGGAAATCGGTACGCCATTTCTGTAATCGTTAAATATGCAACTGCATGTGCCACTGCTAGGGATAGCGTGACACTCCAAGCCATTTCGGGGTAAGCCGTTTTAATCTACATGAAGATGTTAATGAGCCCGTTCTCCATCACAGCAGTAGCTGTCGCCATTCCTTCAACTAGGCCTACTGCAGCGCCAACTAAACGTCTGCATGAATTTAGCGCTAGTACCGTACATAATAATCAGCACGTGCCTTGGGTTCACTTCGATGGTGTTGTGAATTCATCTTGCGTGACAATGGTTTAAGTTGCATGCGTGCCTTAATCATTATTGCAATAGGAGACCATGATTTATCGTCACGCATGGTGTTGCTTAGCTCGGTCCTCAGTGTTCGAAGCAGGTTCCGCCTTGTGAGTGCATGAGAGAGGCACAAGAGTTGATTTCTGCTCTGTGTTTCTATAATTCCCTAGCCTGTATTATACAGGAAGCGGATAGTGCTGGTGTGCGTCAGCTGCCTCGCTGCGCTCTCAACCGCCTGCCTGGTAAGACTGATAGCTCATTCTATCAGCGCCTTGTCGTACTCCCTCCTCACACTGTGACATGTCCTCCACTTGGAGGACATGATGATGGAACAAGATGATACGAAGCCCAAAAGTGCAATGTTTGCAAGCCACAACCCGAGCAAACAATTCAACGGTGAGGCCAGAAAATCTACCTGACTAGGCCTGGAGCAACAAGCCAGAGAGCATATTCTTGGCTGGATAGACGGATGGATGTGGCCGTACCCTTTAGATCGGGCGGTGGCTAACGTCACCTAGCCGTAATGCTTAGTGAACTAACCACTAGATTTTTTTCCCCTTCAAATAGTAAAGTTGGACGGGTACTTTGTAAGTGAAGGGTTAAATTTTCAATCGTGCCTTGACTTTAGCCACCAATCAGATAACCTCCTTCTAGTTAAGTCTACCCGCTTAAAGTCTATTTTACCCTCCCTGTCCCTAAACACCAGTGCTTTGAAAAACTCTGCGCCATCATCTTGAACTCTAAGGTGAAGCCCTTTACAGAGCATTGTCAAGTGTTCGGCAGTTTTTTCTTTCTCTTCGCACGCACTGCATATTGTGTCTACCTCTTCATATTTGGCCCGATATGTCTTGGTTCGCAATACTCCCGTCCTGGCCTCAAACAGTAGAGAACTACCCTGAGTAATATCATAGATTCTTTCTTTGGCAATTTCCTGCTTAAAAGTTCGATAGATCTCTAGTGCGGACTTCTTAATCATGCCAATTCTCCACATGTCAGTCTCCGTTTCCTGCAGTTCCTTTTAACCGATAGTTCTTTCTGGTTTGGCCACCTGCTGTTTTCCAAGTATTTACCAGTCAATTTCCTGGTTCGCTTCCTCCATTTTGTATTGACATTCTTCATGTACAAGTAGCTGAAAACCTTCATAGCCCAACGCTCCTCCCCCATTTCTCTCAATCGCTTCTCAAATTTTATCTTGCTGCTAGCTTCCCTGCCATCAAACGATGTCCATCCCATATCACCTTGTACTCCCTGGTTTGGTGTATTCCCGTGAGCTCCTAAAGCAAGCCTACATATTTCACGTTGCCTAATTTCTAATCTTGCTTGAACTTCTGACCTCATGCACAAGACCACGATGCCGAACGTCAGCCCAGGAACCATGACCCCTTTCCATATTCCTCTCACAACATTATACCTATTGTAATTCCACAGTGCCCTATTTTTCATCACTGCTGCATTCCTGTTATCTTTAGTCGTCACGCATATTTCGTGTTCCCTCAGATACTCGGTCCCATTGCTTATCCATACGCTCAGTTATTTGTATTTATCTGTTATCTCTAGCGTGACTTCCTGTATTCTAAGCTCACTACCTTTGTTATCATTAAAAATCATGACTACTGATTTTTCCTAACTGAATCTAAAATCTGACCTATCTCCCTCATTATTGCAGATGTCCATCAACCTCTGCAAATCTTCCTTGTTGTCGGCCATTAGCACTATATCATCTGCGTAGATTAATGCTGGTAGTGCCTGATCAATGAGTTTTTCCTTGTTTGACTAAAGAGAGGTTGAAGCCAAGTGCCCTTGCCTCTAATTTGGCCTCTAATCCTTGTAGGTACATCATGAATAAGAAGGGTGACAGTGGGCACGCCTGCCTAAGTCCACGTTTCACCACTGTGGGCTTGGATACCTGTTTTTCCCACTTTTTAACTACCTTGTTAGTTTTATAGATTTCCTTTAAACGATTAGTGACTCCATCTTTTACACCCAGTGTGTCTAGTATTCCCCACAAGTCCTCTTGAACCACGCTATTGTACGCTCCCTTGAATTTCTGCAGGCCGGTAGGAAGCTTCACAGCGCAGCGCCTGATCTTGTGAAACGGCGCAGCCATGCAGGCAGGGCATTCATTTCCCTCCCTATTTTTTGTATACTACTGTCCTTGTGTACATCGTAGAACACATAACAGTAATGATAGCAAACAGATCATTGATTCGGGTAGGCTTGGTGTTTTTATTTAAAATGGAACAACGAGGAAGCTGCTGAAGCTCGTGCCTGTATACAGCTGCTTTATATGGAGATGAAACTTTAACGAAAAAAAAATGTAATGATAAACAGTAGGCTCATAACAAACAACATTTCTCTGAGGGTGCATGGAATATATGTCCCATGCAAGGCTATGCATTGCAGTCCTTACTGCATTAATTATGTAGACGTACTGCAGGGCATGCAAGTGTATGCAGACACACGCTGGCGAAATGACATTTTTTGCTACATACAAACGTGCACCGCACCAAATAAGACGCACGTGTTTGTATAGTCAGGGAACACTCGTGAATATTGATGAAATCACACAGCTCGCTTACAGTATAAAACAAACACAATTGCGAACAATAAAATGCGACGCTGTTTAAAGAGGCGGACCCAGGTTACGAGGAGAATTATCAGTATGGCATACACACCACGTGTCAAGCTTTTGCAACATCTAAAGAGACTAAATATGGAAAGTTGCCTTTGTAAGTTAACATGACAGTACCAAATGGAGAAGCCACACGAGAGAACAATTCATCGTGGGCTAAAGAATATGTTTTAAATATTATACACAGCTTTCCAAGATAATATCGACGAGTTTTACTCGTCTAGGTGTGGGAGGTGTAGGCCTGATAAAATGCGATGTTGCTTCAGAGCCTTTCTTTCGTAATATTGCAATTTTATTCAACTCTTTCAAACGCGGCACCGTAAATTTCTACTGGGTGCTCGAACACGGCAAGCAGGTCGCGGGGAAAAATCTTTGTAACATTTTATTACCGAAACAGCGATACTAGCAATGCTTGAGCTGCACTTGCTGTTTTCTAAATTGTAACCTCCTCAATCTCAAAACTGTGATCAGGAAACAGAGAGGAAAAGTACAGCAGTAGTACGTAGAGAAATATTCAATTTCAAGCCCTTTAGCAATATCATCTAAACAAATTGCCAGTTCACTGTTGAACTCTCGATGGAAACAAACAGCTGATCAGGGACGCAAGCTTGGCTTGGCACTGGCTTGGCCATTCATACAGAGCCAAAAGCCGCTGCAGGAAACTGGATTGCGGATTGTATTGAGACAAAATATTTTATACATTTTTGTTTTCTTTATTTCATTTCTCTAATTGCTCTTGTGATGGCGTGGACCGCGCTTCGTGATCTCATGTACCGGCGCACTGTTTTTAAGTTTAGTATGGCGCACGATAATACATGATTGCGTGCTTTAATTTAAAAAGGTTCGCGAGTATGGCAGCAACACTGCAATGTCGGGAAGAGGCACGGGGAAGAGGATAGTAGTAGAACCAGTAGCAGCTGCATGCCTGGGTGGAGCGACTGATGCCCAGATGGAGGAATGTCAACCCGATGCCTTTTGTGTTGGCCGTTCTGGCAGTTCCGCCGACTTTATAGAAAGAGACGACCCCGTCGCTTGTCCTCTTCTCTTTTCCTTCGGGCATCAGCGACAACATTGACGGACGACGTGTTCGACTTCACCGTGCACGTGAGTATAGGTTGGTTTTTCATTCGAGTGAATTCTTGTTCAGATTTGCAACTTGTCGACTTCATCCTGATCACCTGTGTGGTGTACACGTATCCCGAAGGAGTACGGCCACCAGCGTGGGTCCGGTCTTAGTGAGCCGCAGGGCACGCGTTAACCTTCGCCGTGGCGGGAAACACGATATTGCTCAAGTCGCAACACTTTATTGTGGCAACCAAACGCAGTACAGCCCCTTGCAAAAGGCGCGGCGGGAAAGCAAATAGGCTTATCCACGCCACGGGCACAAAGTACTACACAGGGATGCCACGAGCACGTCTCCGCGGTAAAAGTGATCCACGGAGACACCGGAGCAAAGGCCCGGTTGCTCGAGCGAGGGCAAAGGCGCTCGCGTTGGCTTCGAAGGGAGACGGGTCGGCGTAGCGAGGCCACGCACTAGGACACCGTACCGCCCTTCGGCCGTGCGTACGCAGCGGGGCAACAGCGGGTGAGCGTTCGCCTCGGGCGCGTGGCGCCGTCAACGAAGTCCGACGAGCCCCGACTGACGGGAGTCGACGGACGAAAAGATAGCGTTGCTCACCGTTTGCCGTCCCGAAGAGTATCTGCCCGCTCCCGACGCAGCGCGCGAAAACCTCTCGGGGCCCCCGCGCGCGGCGCCACAGTCAACATCCGCTTCCGGGTGAGGGAGTTAAACGTCACTCCGCTCTCCCACCACGGCAGACAGCAAGGGAGGGCAGACTTGTCGGGACATGAGAACGGCAGAAAAGGCGGCAAAGCCCGCGCAAAGGCAGCGGGCTAGCCTCAATTCCCACATCCCCCTCTCCTAAATTTGCCCTTTACCTGTCTGCAAAAGGCAGCCGGACGTCACCCATGCAGTTAAAATGACACTGCTATGAGCGACAGCTAACCTCAGTCCAGCCTTGCTACTGCTGCTAAAAAAATGATTACAAAGGAGAAACAAAAACATAAATAACAAAAAAAAACACACGACACTATACAAATAACTGCGGAAGGGAGCACAGAAACGTGGCACAAGTGTTCGTGGTGCTGAAGGGGGATAGCGTCCACTGCGCGGAGGGGCGGAAAAGGGCGTGACAGTGTCCGCTGAGTGCGATGCCCGAGTGCGAGGTCAGAGGTACGGGAGGGGGCTCACTGATGGCTTGTTGCTGCTCTTGATAAGCCGCGAGTCCGACGAAAGCCGCTTCGGTTGTTCGGAGGCCCCGCATATCTGGCTCGATGACGGAGCTGGACATTGCGGGAAGCCGGGCCTCTCCGGTGGTCAGGGAGGCCGAACCAAAATTGGCTGCGAGGCGCCCTGGCGTTGGCCGACAGCATATAGCTGCTTTCAGCTGGCCTCGCGCAGGAGCCATGGTGGGAACGGCAGCAGGACTTCTTCGACGGCGGCCGAGAGCAGAGCACAGCCAGATGGTCTGACGTCAGTGTGTCAATGCCCCCCCAGCACCTCCAGTGTCTGCGTCGATGGAGGGCAGCCATGATGCACTCTTCGCGGGCTCGCACTAAAGCGTCACGCACTTACACACGCACGCACACACACCGCCGACGGCTGCGCGAGGGTAGGCGCAAAGCGTCCTTCGTCTCTCTCTCTCCCGGCAAGCACCGACACTCTAGGTCACACACAGCTCCCTTCGCGGTAGACGAAACAAACACGAAAAAAAAGTAAAAACAGAGCAAAAACGACACTCAACATCTGGCAAAAAACATAAAACACAAATAACACTTAATATTAGACAAAAAAACAAAATACACATGAACACTTCAAAAAAAAAACACTGGCAGCAGGCACGGCGGGGTCAACTTCTTTACGAGAAAAGGCCGTAAAGAAGCTAACCTATACTGAGGCTAGACAGTAAACTGAGGGCCTTCGGTTGCGGAGAAGTCCGCCGTCCGGCGCGAAATCACAAAGGTGACCGCTTCCTCAGATTATACCGGTGCAGGGTCCGAATGTGGTCCGCCGCCCCGGGTGTGCCTCGTTGCTGGCGCGAAGTGCCGCAGGGCTCTTGCGCGAGCTCGTCAGACCGTGATACAAAGGGTTTCAGGTCTGCGATATGGGCACGGCTGAGTTTTCCCGTATGGGGATCTTTCAGCAAGTACGCGAGTGGAGTGCAAGCTCTCTCCACTCGGTACGGACCAAGCCACTTAGGAGCGAGCGAGGTTGAGAACCCCTTACTGGCATCGCTAAGGGCGTGGTTGCGCTTCAGGACAAGATCGCCCACCTCAAAAACTAGGTCGCGATGCTTGCGGTCATATTGGGCCTTCTGCTGAGCCCTGGCCGACGCCAAACTTTGCCTTGCTTTGCAGAAAGCTCGACAAAGCCTGTCCCGAAGTGCCGACGCGTAAGCAGAGCAGTCTGCCGGCGCCTCCTCGTCCTCGAGTTGGCATTGAGTGACGCTGGTCACCGGATTTGCCAACTCCCTTCCAAAATTTAAGAAGGCGGGCGAGAAACCAGTTGAGCGACTCTCGGATGTTCGAATAGCGAACGCGAACTCACTCAAATGGTCTGCCCAGTCCCTTTGACTTTCGGCAAAGGCCGCCAACATCGGTTTGAGCGTACGATTGACGCGCTCCGTCAAATTGGACTGGGGATGGTAGGGTGAAGTAGTGCAGTGATCGATTCCGAGGGAACGGCACGTGACACCAAACACCCGAGCGGTGAAATACGAAGCATTGTCAGTGATGAGCCTTTCCGGGAAGCCGAACCGGCAAAACACTTTCTGCAGCTTCTCAAGCACCGCTCGCGCTGTCACCTTCCGAAGTGGGAAAAGTTCCACCCATTTCGAAAAGTGGTCAGCGACTACCATCAGGTGAATGAACCCCTGCTTACTTCTGGGAAATGGTCCCATTAGATCGCAGGTGGCCACTTGCCACGGACGCTCACTGACAATCGGTTTCATCAGACCGGGCGGTTTGCCACCCCTTGATTTCACCGTTTGACAGACGCGGCAAGAACGGCAGTAGCGAAAAATATCTCGCTTCATGCCGGGCCAAGTCACAACGCGGCTCAGTTTTGCAAAAACTTTCGAGCCACTCAGGTGACCGGCCATGGGTTCGTCGTGAGAGGATCGCAACAGTGCGGCTCTCAGACTTTTGGGCATAACCACCTTAAACGGGTCTATGGACTCGTCGTCAGTGGCTATATACTTCAGCAGGAGCCCGTCATGGTCCAGCAAATATGAATCCGCCGGGGACTCAGCGACACACGCTGGTTCGAGCCCCCTATTCGCGCCTGCTGCAGGGCAAGCAGCGTCACGGCGCTCCGTCTCGTCGAGACAGTCGTTATCGGCGCCCGCTGCAGGACAAGCAGCGTCACGGCGCTCCATCTCTCTGAGACCGTCGCATGTTTCGCGACAAAACGGGTCACTTTGCTGGGCCTTCAGAAGCTCTTCTCTGCTGAAAGCGATGCCCATTCTCCCAAAATGGGGGAGTCTGGTATCGCGCCCACTCAGGACCGCAGCAACAACCGCTTGAGTCGGCGTTACGGGATTCGCTCTCGGCCTCGTGGCCTTCGGAAAGCTCCCCCGCTCGGCCGCTTCGCGGTGCGCCGCTTACCTG
Organism: Rhipicephalus annulatus; assembly: GCA_013436015.1. Taxonomy (NCBI): domain Eukaryota; kingdom Metazoa; phylum Arthropoda; class Arachnida; order Ixodida; family Ixodidae; genus Rhipicephalus; species Rhipicephalus annulatus. The sequence goes on along the minus strand of WOVY01003363.1, from coordinate 45,690 downwards.
GTTAGCAGCCAAGGTTTGTCCACATGGGGACCCACCCTTCTCGCCGAAAGGCGGCGAAGCTGCTGTTTCGCCCCTGACGCTTGCAAGTGCTAAGGCACCGCTAGCGGTTGTCGCACCGGGATCAAGGTCCTCGGCCGACAGTGGGGCACGAGATAGCGCGTCAGCTACCACGTTGGTGCTCCCCTTTCGATACTGCACCGAAAAGTCATAGTGCTGTATCAGGAGAGCCCAGCGCGCCAGCCTGCCGGCAGGCTCACGGAGCCGCATCAGCCAGCTGAGCGCACTGTGATCCGTTTGCACTACGAATTTCGTCCCATCAAGATAGACGTCAAACTTCCGCAGTGCAAACACGATGGCGAGGCACTCCTTTTCGGTCACGGAATAATTTTTCTCCGCAGAGACCAAGGAGCGGCTGGCAAAGGCCAACGGCTGCAACACGCCATCGTATTCCTGTAGGAGAACAGCTCCTAAACCCAGATCGCTCGCATCAGTCTGTACAACGAACGGTCTGGTCAGGTCGGGGAGCTTGAGCTGCGCTGTCTCCGCTATGGCGTTAGACAGTCGGCAAAACGCCTCCTGCTGCTCAAGTCCCCATTGCCACTCGGCAGACTTACCCAAGAGTTTGCTCAAGGGCGCCTGCAGTCGGGCACAGGACGGAATGAAGGAACGGTAAAAGTTGACCATTCCTAGAAAGCGGCGAAGGCCACGTACGTCCTTGGGCACGGGAAATTCGAGAATAGCTCGAAGTTTCTCCCGATCCGGCTCTATGGAGCCTTCGCCCAGCGTAAACCCGAGCAACTGAACACGGGTCTGCGCTAATTGGACCTTAGCGGGGTTAAGTGTCATCCCGGCGGTCCGCACCCTCTCGAGTACATCGGCAACATGGGCCAAGTGCTCTTCGAAGGTTCGTGAATAAATCACGATGTCGTCGAGGTAGCACATGCAGTATGACCACTTGGCTTCCCCGAGGACGCGGTCCATGAGTCTTTGAAACGTCGCAGGAGCATTGCAAAGACCAAAGGGCATACGAGTAAACTCGAACAACCCTCTGTGGGACGTGAACGCAGTTTTACACTGGTCACGGTTACCCATCCGGACCTGTAGGTAACCTTTAGAGGCGTCAAGCGTGGTAAAGTACCGTGCATCACCCAGGTTACCTACGATGGAGTTTATCGTGGGGAGCGGATAGGCATCCTTACGAGTCACTCCATTCAGACGGCGATAGTCGACGCACAGGCGATGACTGCCATCTTTCTTAGGCAGTAGCACAATTGGAGACGCCCAGGAGCTAGACGAGCGGCGAATAATGCCAGCCGCAAGCATGTCATCTAGCAACCCATCGATAATATGCCTTTTGGCGAGACTGACGGGCCTGGGGTTACACTTCAAAGGAAGCGCGTCACCAGTTTCGATCACATGGCTCACAAAATCGGTGCAGCCAGGTTGATCGGTGAAGAGCTCGTCGTACTGACATAACAGCGTCGACAGACGAGCCTTCTGTGCTTCATCCAACTGAGTCGCGCAGGCGACCAAAGGATGTAGTGCCTCTCCGTGTCGTGTCGGTCGATCCACACAGGGGTTTCGAGCCGACGAGCGCGGAACGCCAGGGTACGACCCCGGAGTTGGCGCACGACACGGTTCGTGCCGCGCCTCTCGTTCCCGAAGGGGACTGTGAGAGGGCAAATGCGGTGAGCGGGGGCTTGGCCCCGAACTCTGCGCAAGGCACGTTTCCGACGCTTCTGCCGCAAAGGCGACGGTAAGCGCCGGCGGGCTGATGAACGGCTTGAGTTGGCAAAATGGGCCATCACGATAGCCGCCATTCGCAATGTCCACAACGATACCGGTTTTAAGGAGAAAGTCCCGACCGAGAATCACTGGAACATTGAGCCCTGGAAGATGAACAAGACGGCAGCGTCTCATTCGATCTCCCCATCTGACAGTCAACCTTGCAGCGCCTGCCGAATGGGCCACGCCTTTCGCAAGGGTGAATGTCGTTCGGCTGTCCCGCAAGCGCACCGAGTGCTTCTGCAAGTGGGACAACACCTGTTCGCCGAACAACGAGGCGCTAGCGCCCGTGTCCAGCAAAGCCGAAAATTCACGGCCGGCAATGGTGACCGGAATGAACGGCGCGCGCGTATCAGCAAGAAAAGTGCTTGCCCTGCACGCAGAGGGAAGGAGCAAAGGTTGGGTCGGTCGTGCATTCACGAACGACCCGGAAGCCCGTTTCCCTGCCTCACAGGAGGCCTGGATCCGGTGCATTCCCTTGCTATGTGCCCTCTTTCACGGCAGCGGTAACAGCGCACTCCATCACGGTCTGTATTCCCAGACGGAGCAGCTTCGAGCTGTCGTGATCGGCTCGCTACGTTATCGTAGGATACGTTTCTGCGAGCCGCACCTCCCACATTACGTTGGGTCGAAAAGCGTCCCTGTGTGGAGGTTTCAGGTGGAGCAGCGCAGGCTGCCCGCCTTTCATGCGTTAAGGGATCAAGAGCGCGATCGCTCAACTCCCACGCACAGCCGGTTGCAGCCGCAAAGGCGGCGCCGAGAGGCTGTTGCCGTTGGGGAAGGGTCATGGCCCCTCTCCAAGCGCAGCGCGGCTCAAGGGCGTCGCTGGCTGGCGGCGGCGGGCGATAGGCACGCGCGGCGAGAATGTCGCCTTGGATGCGCTTCGCCTCGGCGGCCAACGCTTCCAAATCACTGAAGCGGCCGCCGCGCAGGTACGCCGAAAAAGTCGGATGTGCCTGCCGTATCACCCGTTCGACGCGTTCCTCGTTCGAGGCTCGGGGCTCAGCGATAGAAATAAGTTCATCCATCGCCCGTACATACTCCTGTAAAGACTCGTCAGGAGCTTGTGTACGGAGCTCGAGCTCTCGCCGCATCCTACTTTCGTAGTCAGCGGGTAGGAATTCGCGCAAAAAGACCGCACGAAATTCCTCGAGGTTTGCTGCACGGTAACCAGATAGCCGATACCATCTCGCCGCCGTGTCAGTCAGTGCAGCTGGAACAACACGTTCGAGCACCACCTTATCATCCAAACCCATCGCTCTCTGATAACGTGACAGAGAGTCGAGGTAATCTCGGGCGGTGAGCCGATCACCGTATCCGCTGTAGGTTGGCACAGGCAACATAACAGCGGGGTGACCGCTTTTCGGACCAGCCGAAAGCGTTTGCACAGCTCCCGAGAGTGCTTGGATCATCTGCACGGCGTTTTGCAGCAAAGTCTGCGTCGTCGCACCGGCTTCGTAGGAAACCGTTGGTGCGTTAGCGGCGCGGTCGAGCGAAGACGAGCAGTCGCCCAGCTCGATCAGTGGGGCGGTTTCAAACAGACCACCGCCCTGCGCGCCATTCCCAGAGCAAAATAGGCTCCTTGTGGGATTTGCCTGTTGTCGAACCAAAGGCGCACTTGGTGCGGCTACCATCGACAATTCAGGCGCCTGCTCAGCGTGCGGTCGAAGTGTCGGTTGCACGGCTGATAGCGGGCAAAAGTCGGCGAGGGCCCCGTCAATTCCGCAGGGAACCGACTGCGAGCGCTGTGCCGACGAACTGCTATGCATGCCAAAGGGCGCATTAGCAGTCGGAGGCGCTTTGGCGTAACGTACGGGTAGGGCAAGAGGCCCATTCCGAAGCGACGCGCCATCTCCAAAGGAAGCGGCTAGGCGCCCCGTGTCGTCACCGCAATAGGGGGTGCCGACACGGACGGGTGTCGGAGGCGCTTGTGCGTAACGTTCGGGTAGGGCAAGAGGCCCATTCCGAAGCGACGCGCCATCTCCAAAGGGAGCGGCTAGGCGCCTCGTGTCGTCACCGCAATAGGGGGTGCCGACACGGACGGGTGCAGAAGGGTTCCCGTCCATAGAGGCAATGGCCTCCGTGTGCAACGCGGCATCCGCTAAAAGGGACAGCGGACAAAAGTCCCGCGAAGCAGCCATGTTGCGACGAGCCCGAATCGCGCAGGCGAACTGACTCGCTAAGAGCAATCAAAAGCTAGAGCTTTTGATACCGCGTTGGGCGCCAGTGTGGTGTACACGTATCCCGAAGGAGTACGGCCACCAGCGTGGGTCCGGTCTTAGCGAGCCGCAGGGCACGCGTTAACCTTCGCCGTGGCGGGAAACACGATATTGCTCAAGTCGCAACACTTTATTGTGGCAACCAAACGCAGTACAGCCCGTTGCAAAAGGCGCGGCTGGAAAGCAAATAGGCTTATCCACGCCACGGGTACAAAGTACTACACAGGGATGCCACGAGCACGTCTCCGCGGTAAAAGTGATCCACGGAGACACCGGAGCAAAGGCCCGGTTGCTCGAGCGAGGGCAAAGGCGCTCGCGTTGGCTTCGAAGGAAGACGGGTCGGCGTAGCGAGGCCACGCACTAGGACACCGTACCGCCCTTCGGCCGTGCGTACGCAGCGGGGCAACAGCGGGTGAGCGTTCGCCTCGGGCGCGTGGCGCCGTCAGCGAAGTCCGTCGAGCCCCGACTGACGGGAGTCGACGGACGAAAAGATAGCGTTGCTCACCGTTTGCCGTCCCGGAGAGTATCTGCCCGCTCCCGACGCAGCGCGCGAAAACCTCTCGGGGCCCCCGCGCGCGGCGCCACAGTCAACATCCGCTTCCGGGTGAGGGAGTTAAACGTCACTCCGCTATCCCACCACGGCAGACAGCAAGGGAGGGCAGACTTGTCGGGACATGAGAACGGCAGAAAAGGCGGCAAAGCCCGCGCAAAGGCAGCGGGCTAGCCTCAATTCCCACACCTGTCACCGGCAATAAGTCACATACGTGTGATATTTAGGTGAAATAAATGATAATGCACATTTCCTGCTCCATTTGCGTGACTTAGCTACACCAGGACATGAGGTAAAGCCTTTGTCACCTAGCCACTAGCAGGCAAGATCGATCACTCGCATCCTTCAGTTCACGAATCAACGCGCCTGCCTTAAAATTAGTAAGCTGCTCGCAAAGAAATCTTACCGAGGCAATTTTGTTTTCTGTGAACGATGCACCGTAGATTTGTCTTGAAAAATAAATGTCGCGACCTTTTAGAAAAGGCCGTGTCTCAGAGCTAGACGCGGCATTTTGTAAAAGGCTCATTAAATTCAGTATGTTTTCGTAGTTTCTACTTGAAATTATTATTGTCTATGAATTTCATAGCCCAATCTTTTGCTTTGGCTGAAAATCTCGGCGGCAAAAACTTTGTTCAGTGTCCCTTTAAGGGCATGTGTAGATGCCATCATTTCAGTCGCAAATCTTTTTGCTAGTCGGTCGGCTGGCTAACAATAAGGGTACTAACTAGAGTTCCAGATTTCATCAGCAACACATCGTCATGGCTTCATCAGATGCTGCATTATATACATTCTATCCTCGTTTTTAAATAGGTGTACCGTATGGTCCACTGTTACAGGAAACAAGCGAGCTCATGGACAGTGAGCCATGTGGTGCTAACTGGCAGCGAGGCTTGTGAATAGGACGCATGCGCATAGAATCGGGGTGCGCCCAGTTTTGTCTGCCATTTCTCCGCCTGTACGCATGACAGCATTGGAAAGCGCATCCGCGTATCCCGGCTGCGGCGGCTGCATTTCCGATGGAGGCGGAAATGTTGTAGGCCCGTGTGCTCAGATTTGGGCGCACGTTAAAGAACCCAAGGTGGTCTAAATTTCCGGAGCCCTCCACTACGGCGTCTCTCATAATCATATAGTGGTTTTGCGACGTTAAACCCTACATATCAATCAATCAAAGCGCATCCGCATTTTAGCTGCGCAATTTATCTAGCCCAGTGCCTCCTGCTTCAGGGATTTCCTGTGAGCACAAAAAATGCATGATTTTAATCGTTGATGCAGTGTTTTGCAAGTTGTCACCGTAAAGCACATCATATTTTTCGCATAATGCTTGCTGCAACTAGCAAGTTTCGATGACTCAAAATGCTGTTCAGGTCTGATGTAGCAAACATTTTAAGCTCGTCCTCGTGACCATGAAATATTGGTTTATTAAATAATGGAAGGCAGAGTTGGTATCAGTTGATTTACAGTGTGAAAATGAAAAGTGCGAAGGACCGTGCCTCGCAAGTAAGCCCCGAGAGCATGAGCAGAGAAGTAGCAGATGAGGATGCTCATGCGCTGAATTTCCAAATCTCAACAGCACTAATGCTTGACGGACTGCTGGCCACGCACTAGCGTGTTCTTTCTGAAACAGGACTTTGGCCCTGTAAGCAAGTTCTTGAAGGGCATAAGTAAAACGTAGAATGGGCCCCCTAAATACACCCATCCTTGAATCATTGGGCTTATGAATTAGTGCCCTTTTCAAAATACAACTATTCTGAGCTATAAATTGTGACAGAACAGAGCACGAAGTTTAAAAATGGGAAAAAAGTCTTTAAATGTCCCCTTTATACATATTGTTCTTGTGATGTCACTTCTGCCGTTGTCACCCTCTCCCGCCATGCCCGGGTAACTCCCTGGGTACCTACGGCAGTTCACGTGCTGCAGTGCGGTTTGTTGGGGGCTCGTCATCTGTTGCTGTGAACGATGTGGAAGCATTGTGGTTTTTTGTTGTCTTACTTTAACGAGCTCATTGGATTAGGAAGGCCTCGCTCGTTCACTCGATACAAGACCAGATAATCAAGATGTGCGACACATATACCAGCCACGGCGTACACCGGCTGCCCGCCACAACCTATGAGGGCCTATTATCTTGCTTTCACTACAAATTGCCTGGCCCGAAAACAAGTGAAAGCTCAAAATCTCTCGAGCCGCAATTTTAAGAGTGGATGTGCGAAGCGCAGCTGCTCCCATCGAAAACTAGTCGTGCAGAGCTAGGCAAGTTTACAAGAGATATAATATTATGAATATATTGTCACGGCCTACGCCACCAAAGTAGCAATGCCCCCCCCCCCATGTGTTTTAAACAGTGCTGATGTTGAGCTTGAGCCTCTTTGATTGCAATTTGTGGAAATAGCCGAGGAAAATATTATACAAGGCAGATAGCGACTTTGCGTGGTGTGTGCCGCGGTAATGCCAGTCATCACTTTATTTTTCGCGTATGCTTTAACACACTTTTCACTTTGTATTTTGCTTTTGTTGTACGCTAATGTACAGTGGAGTCACTGAACATGATAGAGACCGTGTATAGAATTAATTGACTAATTAAAAAAAATCCTGACGCCCAACTTGAACCGATCGGCTATACTTCAAAGTGAACTAATATTGTTTCCCATTCTTTATAGTTTGTTTCAATGCAATACCAAATCTCCGCGATTGCCATCACGATTTTAACTGCGGACAAGTTTGTATGTACAGTATCTTGGTAAGCTATATCTGTTTGCAGGTAAATACTTGGCTATGGCACTTACCTGTAATGAAGTTACACCTGAAGATGCAAATATGGCAAAGTTTCTTCAAGTAGCTTTTATTAATCTGCACCAGCCAAATACGCTGGTACTTTTAGTGAAATCGGAATGTGCGTTCTCAATTTCAGGTTATAACTTTCAGCGAAGAAACACCCTAAGCTCTGCTCCCTCTGCGTGGACTACTAAATCAACTTGCCTCACTAGCAGCTCATAATTTCTCAAACTTGCATCGTGAGACAAAACTAAACGGGTGCAAGCACGAGGAGACAACATGGCAGTTGTAGGCGATAGATTCGGTTGGTGCCCGGGCATGTTGGTGGCGCATTTCGGAAGTGACGAAAAGGCGCTGCGACATGCACGTGCACACTTTGTATAGTTGCTGTATTGGACAGCAAACTTTTTTTCTTATCTGAGCAGTTTTACCAAAGGAAGCTTCATCATATGGCGTGATAAATGAAGCGAATCCACAGGTTGAACCACATCATAGCCTCGCTGTGCTTTTGTACTTTTTTAACTCGCAAAATTTATTTGTACATATAAGCGACAACTTGCCAGTAATAAGGCAGCACTTGTTTCTTTACCATATGATCATCTCCGGTGTGCTGCTGCCTCAATATTTCAAATTCTAAGCATTTACACCATTGTATGCTAACTTTTCCTTCAAAGTGAGACAAGCCACATGTGTATCGTAGATCAAGAAGCATGCCAGTTTTACGTACTTGCAAGGTAAACATCAGAAATGCACAGTTGATCAAAAATACTAGTTTAATGGTGCATCTACATAGCAGAGCACCTGTGGCACCTCGGGAACAAGATAATGCCACATATGTTACAAGAGATAATTAAAAAGGGGACGTTTCGTGAACAAATAGAAACAAAAATAAAATGGCACGTGGCAGCGAGCTAAGGCGGCAAGGGGGGGGGGGGAGCCCGTGGGACTTCAGCGGATGAACGTAAGGTGTGTCTCTAATATGTGAAAGAAAAAAAATTCAAAATTTTGGCGACTGAAATGAGGGTGACTTAGTGAGTGCGCTCATGACGAGAGTAAACACGGTTATTATTTTTTTTTTCAAATCTCTTTTGAAAGCCACAAAAAATATGTATGTGGTGCAGCCTAACAGAAGGTCCGTGAAGGCAAATTATGAATTCGTCGTTGTACAAAGGCCTTTTTTTTTCATGCGCACCATCCCCGCCGCGGTGGTCTAGTGGCTAAGGTACTCGGCTGCTGACCCGCAGGGCGCGGGTTCGAATCCCGGCTGCGGCGGCTGCATTTCCGATGGAGGCGGGAATGTTGTAGGCCCGTGTGCTCAGATTTAGGTGCACGTTAAAGAACCCCAGGTGGTCTAAATTTCCGGAGCCCTCCACTACGGCGTCTATCATAATCATATTGTGGTTTTGGGAGGTTAAACCCCACATATCAATCAATCAATCATGCGCACCATAAATAGTGCTCAAAAGTTAATTGCATATGTTGTTTTCATCCTCGCTGTATTCCGTGCTGTTTATGATGTAAAAAAAAAGTAGCACGCTGAAGTGGTGCTGCTTTTGGGCAACAGTTGAAAATGGCGGGGTGCATGAATGCGGAATACTGCCGCTTACACGCAACTCACTCTTGTGGTCACCTCCCACTGTTTGCAGCATGTGTTGTGTATACACAGCTGCATATTTCCTAGCTAGAAAAATTTGATTTTAGGTGTTTCACGCCATTTTCTATGTAACTATTCCACAATTGCACACACTGATCAGCAGGCTTTCAATTGCGCTGAAGGACACAGGTGCCATAAAATTCATAGTCGATTTTTTCAAGAAACCGTATGTAAAGGCTGAAGCTTCATGCGTACATACACACACACATACCATATTGTTTTTTGTACTTTATGAAAGCTGCGAAGGTCTCATGTGCCTCCAAGCGTAACCTGTCTTATTTATTCTCCATCACCGCAAAAGTTTTGTGAGTTTCAAATAAAAGTACTTTGCGCATGGCCACTTTTGGGTAATTTTTTTGTGGAGGTGTTATTTGAGCAGCCTACAGTGTTTACTTTATAAGCCTGTATGTATATGTTGCATTATAAGGATGCAGAATGTGTGTAGCTGTACAATATAGATGAAGTGTAAAAATTAAGTGTGTCTATTGTAGTGTTCTTGCAACGAATCTTACCCCCGTATTCTAGAACGTCCCTCCACTCAACGCTTCACCTTCACTTGAGATGGCTGATGGGAGCGCCGTCTCTAAGCAGAGAAAATTGCTGCATGTCAGCAATAATCTGGTGTGATTCTCGAGTAGCGCAGCGTCGCTTTCAAACGAGCAGCGGCACAGTGCTCAACTCTGTCAAGTGAAGGGTGAAAGTCGAGTCGGGGAGCGTTTATGAATATGGGGGTTAGTTTTGTTGTCTTGTTAACCTGCCATTAACACTGGATTGATGCTACTTTGCTCTAGCTGTACAGTGCTCTCCAAGGCTCAAGGAGGCACCGCAAGGGGAAGGCTCGGAGCAAACCATGCTTGAGTTTCCTTTCATTGTTACACTATGCACGTATTAAGTGATAGACTTTAATGTATGCTATTTGTATTGTGCAAGTTTTTGGGGACATACAACTTCCAACACTTATATGTTCTGACGAAAATCACGCAAGAATGAGAGAAGCTTGTGCAAAAACTATGCAAGAGTGTAAGAAGCTTTTGCAGAAGTCTGTGAAATGAAGTTTTGAAATTTTGTGGCAATGTGTCATTGTACAGTGGTCAACAGTCTTGCTCAGCATGCTTGACTGCAGGGCTCCCGGCTGCACAGGCGCATCTACGGAGTGCCTGATGCATGATGGGCCAAATGTCAGCCTGCACACTGGTGCCTCTTATCCCCGTTTGTCTGTTACATCAGTGTCTCTTGTAAAGGGGATCAACTGTGCTACCTTTTTTTTTCCAATGTAATGAGTTCTTTTTCCAGATTATTGTTGTTTTAAGGTAGAGCCTCACATTTCTATCAAATACTGAAGATTCTATTTTTCCTTCTAGATGCTATGAAGTCACTCCTTGTGTTACAATAGAGTGAACACTGTTATGAGAAAAGCTACTTTATGGAGTTAACTCACTCCATATTGACTTAACACACAGAATTGGTGAAAACTACACTCTATTCCAGCTGCATTAGGAATAATATTCATTTGCATACTTCTATTTCTTTTGTTTGTTTGTTGGCTTGAGGTTTGGAGTATAGGGTGGCCAGAGGGCACTGTGTAGTCTTTCTTCATCTTCCCAATTTTGTGAACATCAATTGATAGCCATATGGGAAGCAGCCAGCATGCTGAAACAGCGGTGCAAGCATGCAAGATGTTCACCATTGCATGCAGTCAGTTGCTGTGAGCAACCTACTGCATACAATTAACTGCGAGTGGTGAACTAACGCTGCACTATGTGTGCCTCCTGGAAAGCTGCAATGGTAAAGTGCCACAATCGTATAGTAACATGGATAACATCGCAATTTGTTTGTTGAATAATTTTGCAACAGAATCAATGGAGTTTTGGATAAATTTGTGTATCTGCCTGGTTCATCAAAGCTACAGAGTCAAATGCGGTATATACTCGCGTATTATGTGTACTTTTTTTGTCAATCCGGTCATGTGCGAAGCTAGTAGGAATCGCTGGCCTAAAAGCTCAACTGGGAATATATGTTGCAGGCGCTGTCACAGCTGTCTCAAAGCGGATTGTCATTTGTTTGCTAAGCCTGTTCAAATGCCCCCATTTTCTTGAAGTTCTTCCGAACAGTGCTCACAAAAACCAGTTCCTACGACAGGGTTATACCAGAGAACATAAGTACTCTCCAATAATTGTCGGGAACCCAACGTAAAGTAAGATGTAGACAAGGAAGCGCGATGCCAACACAGTGCTGTGTGTGTCGCCCTTCATGTGTGTGTGTGTCCATTCCTTGTCCCAGTCTTCTATTGCGTTGTGTTCCCTCCGATATCTAATCAACACACCCAAGCTTCTATGCTAAGTCTTTTTCAACGCACTCTTCTGCTGGCTCCCATACTGAATATTGCATGTCGAAGAACTCCACGCTGATGTGCTTAGCGGTAGCACGGTTTCAGTTTTCTTCGGTAAGCTTTATAACAGCAATCTGCCTCGTATATAATTATTGTAGCCTATCACAAGGAACAGTAAAAACGCAATTGCCAGATGGCGAAACCGAAAAAAAATGAGTGCGAAAACCTGCCTCATCTAGTTGATGTGACAGGTCCTTGCACGCGTTCAACATCTGTGCTGTGTCTCGGGAATACATTCTTGCCGTGGAAGAGGTGGGAAGATAAGAGGCAAACCTTTAGGCATTTCGGACTGCACATAAACAGGTTTCAGTTTTCAAGTTGATATTCTAGGGAAAGCATAAAAGTTCATAGAAGAAGGGACCTTGCACTCAGTCCATTTTGTGTAAGACTGCACTCGCCTGCTCAAGAGATGTGCCTGACCAGAGCATCATGAAGTCAAATGTGTCTGTGTGTGTGTGCTGGCAAGGTGGCTCTGGCTGGTTGGGGAGGGCAAAGTATGCGAGCAAAAAGTTTTTTGTAGTAAAGCAGGCTGGCTAATTATACTGGTGAGCAAATTATGTGAGGATGCAAATTGTGCGAGTGAATATGGTATGTACTCTTGTATGTTTCAGCTCTATTGCTACGGATCCTGCGGATCCAACTTGGCATCCGGCAGCAACAAAGAGAGGTTCTGCAGGAGGTGCGACAGCTGAAGCACAAGGTACGGCTCTTGTCCGTGCCTCAGCACGCCCAGCCAGCACAGCGCCCCTCTGACCTTCCCCGGCTGCCTGCTGGTACAATTGGAGAAGTGGAGGCAGCAGAGGCAGCTGTGCAGAGTAAAGCTGTGGCTGCGGCTTTGGTGTATATTTCTTGATTTTTAATATGCCTATGTAACATGCAGAAATTTAGTACTGCTTTAAGGTACTGTGTTTCGGGAAACAAACTAGTCAGGTTATCTCATGAGCCACTGTACTACAGTCGAATATGAATAGTTCGTACTCAAAGAGGCCAGAAAATTTGTTCAAATAAAAGAAGTTCAAAATAATGAAAGAGACCGTAATTACTTGAATCTAACACGCACCTTTTTTCCGGTTAAGAGAGTTCATAAATCGCATGTGCGTTAGAATCGAGTACGAAAAAAAAATGAATATCGTCATTCTATTGCCATCGCCACTTACAAAATGGCCGCCCCCTATGTGCGTCGGCATGGCGCGTCAGTCATTTCTGCCTATGTGTTTCCCATGCGCGGCACTTCATACGTGGGCTGAGGAGTTCGTCATCTTGTAGTACATTAGCATCGACGGCATGGTAGGGCCGACTCCAAAAACTCGACGAGTGCACCACATTGCTGCTTCTAAAAGAAAAGTCGTCGCGTGTGCCGGAACGGACAGAAATCGGGCCGCATCGCGGTCATTCGGAGTTCCCGAAACGTGCGTGCGGGACTGGCGGAAACAAAAGCAGAATATTGTCGACAGCAAAGATTCACGCAAAGGCTTCAGTGGACCACAGCAGGGTCGGTTTCCACAAATTGAAGAGCTGCTCGGCGAGTATGTGATTAAGCAGTGAGCGGCACAGCGGCCCGTGACGACAGAACTGCTCCAAGTGCAGGCTATGCAGTTAGCCTTAGAAAAAGGGCTAATGCAGATCCATTTTAAAGCGAGCAGTTGCTGGCTAACTAACTTTATGAAGAGAAAAGATTTTCCCTCCGAAGGCGAACGGGCATATGCCGGAAGTTGCCGGAGGAGTACGAAGAAAAGCTTCAGAGTCTTCAGAGGTTCCTCCTAAACTTGCGGCACAACAACGGCTACCTGCTTGGGCGAATTGGGAATGCCGATCACACGCCTCTTTACTTCGACATGCCTGGCACCACAACCGTCTAGGAGAAGGGGGCAAAGCAAGTTTGTGTACTGACATCGGGCCACGGTAAAACTAGAGTGACAGCAATGCTCTGTTGCACGTCAGATAGGCATAAGCTTCCCCCGTACTTCATATTTAAACGGAAGACGCTCTCAAAAAGAGTCGTTTTCGCGAGTGGTCTGATCAAGCGGGCCAACGAGAAAAAAGGGTGCGCGTTGCAACCGATGTCTTAGTTTTTGTTTTTTTTTTGTCGTGGAAACCGGGCGCGCGTTACAATCGAGGGCACGGTAGAATAGAGTAAATACGGTAAACGAGCAGAGGGCTCACCATGCAGTGATGCATGTGCATGGAGAAGTTTTATTCACAAATTACAGGACATCCGTCATTAATTACAGTAGTCAATACATGTCTGTACACGTTGGCCTTGCAACGAGTCAACAAGTTTTGCGTGCAGTTTGCAAAGCATTTGTACTTCGGCTTCAGTATTCTCCTGGCAAAAGAAGTTGCGCGCGGCAATGTCCAGTGCTGACACTCTTCGAAGACAACTGTGTTTCCACTGTTACCATCTGCGCTGCAGCCGGAGCGTGGCCAGCACATGATGAGAATGGAGGAGCGTCTCCACCTGGAGAAAAGCAGATCAACATTCGAGAGAGAAACACTCCGCGGCAGCTTTTTTTTTTCTCTTCATGCGCGGTGTTGAAAGGAGAAGAGTCTCTACATAGCAGGAACGAAAAACAGGGAAGCGTGACATCGGCGCGTTGCAGATCGGCATGAGAGAGCCAACTCTCTGCGACAGCTTTTTTTCCCCTCTTTCTCTTCATGCGCAGTGTTAAGAGGAGAAGGGTCTCTACGTGGCAGGGACGGAAAAAGCCGAAGCGGGGCACAGGAATGTCGCAGATTGGCATTTGGCAAACATTCCAGCGCAGTCTTTTCTTTCCTTTTCTTCATTTTCTTCTTCAAGCACAGCGATGAGGTTTCTGAAGTGCCACCGCAGGATTGGGCGGGGTGCTGAGAGCATTTTCGGAGCGCGGTATAGCTTTGATAGGACCACAGCGTCAGTTCGAATTAAGTGTGTTGGAATTAATGAGATTCGACTGTATTTACTATAGTCTGTGAAGTCCGAGTGAACTGTCCTAAGCTAGCAGACGATGTAGGCGGCATCGTGTGTTTGATGGGCAGTGACTAGCAATAGCCTGCTTAAAACAGACATTCAGTAATTTTGTTCATTTATCACCCTATTTCGTGTCCGCTGCGGCTCTCTCTACTTTGAGCTACAGTTCACCCTGCCTTGTGTTAGCCGATTTCTTACTTTTTTAAAAATCTAACATGCACCCAATTTCGCAGTGTGAAGAAAAATGCACCTGTGTTTAATGTGATGAGATTTCTATAGCGACATGCCTCTTTGTTGGCTATCACAGAAAAATATAAACAGCAAATGGTGCGACCATCTAGTGCGACCTTTATTTTCCTATCAGTTTCATCTATGACCAAGATTTGGTCGCTCTAAGGTTGCCTCTTAGTACGCCTTGATCATGTTCATTTACCTTTGTGTGCTCTGCTTACAATGCATTGATTAAAAACATGTCCAAGCTTCTCTTTGAATTCCACATATTTTATCGTTTTGCACCTGTAGAAGCTACTCCTGGTCAACATTCAGGCAAAGACATTGTAACCTCGAAGAAACGTGTATTGGAATTTGAGCACTGTACAAAGTAATTATACTATTTCATAGCTAGAATCAATATTTATTAAGGGTTATAACAGTGTTGTATTTGATTTCATAACAGCGAAACTGCATTCAGAGAAGGACTCTGAAAGGTTCTCACACTGAGTGTGAGAGGGCTGATGTGGAAACCATTTTAGGTCAAATGAGTTGAAGTTAGCGTAAAAAAACAATGACATGTTGTGATGCCCAAAAATTCAAGTTGTTCTTTTCAGTGTCCTCTTCTTGCAGATTTTTATCATGAAAACATTTCGATGTGCTGTTGCGTTTACCCCATCTATGCTTCTTGCATTTTTTTACAGCGCAAGCACCTCCTGCAGATTGGGGGACGTGGCCTCCGAGAAATTGGTGTGAATGCCATGAAGGCTGTATTGGCACATGACGTGCAAGTGCTGTACAGCCTTCATGGCAGAAAAGGGAAAAGGGCCTTTGTGAACCTGAGGCTCTGTAGATTAATGACAGGTTAGACTTGTTCATTGTTTTATGTGTGTGTACCCTTGTGTATTCTCTGTACTGCAGTGCTTCATGTGTACTACGGTATTTCTGTTCTTGTATGCAGATGTCATCTGCCAAAAAGCAGGGTGCGACCAGGCGGAGGCCCTCAACTTTATTAAGAGGTGGCTGCCAGGGTCTGGTGATCGCTGTGGGGGCAGGAAGCGGCGCTTCAGAGAAGCATTTGTTGTGGAGCAGCCCGATGATCCCCACTCTCAGAGTGCAGATTATCGGCTGCTCGCGGCAGCTGGCTTCCTGCCCAGCCACAGCAGCCAGGGCCTTGACAGCACAACTGTCACTGTGCCCCCAACGCAACCTGACTTGCAGTAGAGCGGGCCTTTTTTAGTTGTGTATATATATTTTTCAATGTATACATTTTTTTGTTGCACCAAATAAATAAAAAAAACAAAGAATAAATAGTCTGCAGACTGTCGGTGGTGCACTGTTCGGCTAGCTTATGCTGATTCGGAAGCACCATCACCATGTTTTAGTTACAAAAAAATGCTCTAAACTATGAATATTCTCAATTACCATGTGGGGGACATATGTGGGGATTGCAAGTGGGGGACATACGCTTTCAACATTTACTTCCTAACGACTTTTTTCGATCTGCTGTACCAAATACCAGTACCAAATAAAGCACTCGCTATTGCAAAAGATAAATTGGTAAAAAAATAAACTACACTTCTAGTGTTAGCAAAGGGAATGAGGTATAAAAGATGAAATAGATCGAGTAACTGCTTTCAGTTCTCAGCATTCAATTTTCTGTTGCCCCAAGTATACAGGGCTGCAAAGCTACAAGAGCGGGTCATCTAGGCATATTGTTTAAATCTTCCGGTAAGAAAAATTCCCTACTAATAATGGTTACATAATGGCAAGCCAATCAGTAGCCAATATTTGTCGTGCAGGGAACATCGGTGTAATAACGGCATTTGATTGGCTGCAATGTGGCCCTGGATTGGTCCAATGTCGGTCGTACATCCGTAGCCAATATTCGTCGTGCAGCAAACATCGGCGTAAAAATGGCATGTGATTGGCTGAAATATGGCCCAATGTTGGCCGAACATTGGCAGCTTTGTCGGCAATACGATGGGCCTTCGTCGGCCCAATGTTGGTTGCATACTGGCTAAAACATCGGCAAAACGTCGGCCCATCATTGGCTTGAACGTCGGCCCGACATTGGAAGAAGTTGCACTTCCGACGTCGGCCCGACGTCGGTGCCGATGTTAGCCGATGTTGGTCCAAGATTGGTCCAACGGCGGCGTGCTGCCTGGGGCACGATGGACGGCGGAGGTAAAGTCCGGCTACGGAGTTACAGGGTGAAAAAAAGAAGCAGCACTCTCCACCACTTGATAGTACGCGTTGAGAGTTGAGTCCGCGGCGCGTTTATTAAAAAAACGAACACAGATCAAGCGCTGAGCGATCCAAATCGGAGCTATCACGAGCACGAAACATGTCCTATTCCTTGTCTTTTGGAGGCACTGCTAATTGCACTCTATCCATTCTACAATATATCTATATATATATATATATATATATATATATATATATATATATATATATTGTTACGGTTCATCATCGACAGGAGCAAGCGTGGCACTTAGCGAAGATGAAGAAGACGCCTGTGCGTTAGGCGCTTGCACGAGAGGCAACTCAGACATCTTGTTCTGCTGCCGATTCTCGGTGGACGCTGTCCTGTAAGCCACGACCTTGCCCCGTCACAATTGGTGGAAGTGCTGGGCAACCGCCTCGTAACGGAACTTCGCAGCGGCCGACGTTTGAAAGGTCATTCCACAACGATGACGGAGAGTGCGGCGTCTGCATCTGCTCCTGGTGTTCCTGCGGCCGGAGATGATGCGGTAACTACATCTCCTTCTGCGACCACAATCTTTGTGCTCGAACCCCCACGGGATCCTGGCACGTTCAGCGGTTCCGGCGATCCAGATGAAGTTGACGTTGAAGATTGGCTGGCAGAGTACGAACGTGTGAGTACTCGATACTGATGGGGCCCAACTCTTATGCTGGCAAACCTGTTATTCTATCTTAGGGGAACCGCCAAATCGTGGTATGAGAACCATGAAACAGAACTTGTGAGTTAGGCAGTGTGCAGGGAGAAAATGCTAGACCTGTTCGGAAAGCCGATTGGAAGAAAAATGGCCGCAAACAAAATGCTCGCGTCTTGGGCGCAGACCTCGACCGAGTCTTACGTCTCCTATATAGAAGATGTGTTGTCGTTGTGTCGGAAAGCCAATTGCCGATATGCCGGAGGCTGACAAGGTCGGGCATATTCTTAAGGGGATTGCGGATGACGCATTCAACCTCCTCATCTGCAAAAATTTTTCTACAGTGGACGCCATTATAAAAGAATGTCGGCGCTTTGAGCAAGCGAAGAGCCGGCGGATTAATAGCGCGTTCACCCGCCTTCCGAATACGGCTGCAACATCATCGTGCGAAGACCGTGCAAGAACACAGCCACCGCCTCTAGATTCATCAAATCAGGTGACCCGAATTGTACGGCGCGAACTTGAAGCCATTGCCTCTGCTCCGGCTCACACCGCTGCAAGTGACACCACCCCACTCACTGCTAACATGGTTCAAGCTATCATCCGCCAAGAACTCGCCAGCATAGGTATTCCCTCGGTGTGCGCTTTGCCCAGCCCGCAGCGAGCTTCATGGCGTCCACCCTCGTCCTATCGCGAGCAGCAGTTCACGGCCCGATCTCGCGACCCTGCGGCGTGGAGAACCGTCGACAATCGACCAATTTGTTTTCATTGCCACCGTATCGGTCATGTCGTCCGTTACTGCAATTACCGCTGGTCCTCGCCACCTCGGACTTCATCTCAACCTCACTACCGACAGGACAGCACCCGCTTCGCGTCTGCCGTGCAGCCTTCTCCGCAAAACAACTACAGAAGGTTCAACAGCCGATCTCCGTCACCGCATGGTCATCAGTCGCGTTCGCCTCCAGGACGTCGCCAGTCGTCTCGCTCACCGCAGACTTGCAGGCCGTCATCTCCATTCAACCCCGCTCCTGCCTACCCGGAAAACTAAACGGTGCAGCGCCCGCAGGTGACGCTGCATCTTCGACTCCCTCCACAAATCCTCTCTTGACGCTTCCGACGAGACAAAATTTGTTAGACGTTGCCGTTGACGGTGTGCCTATTTCTGTCCTTATAGATACTGGAGCGCACATTTCTGTAATGAGCGCGAACCTTCGCCGACGCCTACATAAAGTGCTCACGCCTGCCGCTTCCCACAAACTTCGTGTCACTGATGGGAGGACCCCTGATGTTCAAGGGATGTGCACGGCCCGTGTGTCCATTGCCGGTCATCCTACATTAGTTCAGTTTGCCGTTATTGAAATGTGTCCTCATGACCTAATACTTGGTGTGGACTTCCTGTCACGTCATTCTGCGCTCATTCATTGTGCCACTGGTGCTCTTCAGCTTGAACTGCTGCAGTTTTCCTATTTTCCAGCAGACTATTCTCCCCGTTTGCGCTCTCGTCACCACGTTCGCTTGCCTCCGCAAGCTGCTACATATGTCACTTTGTCGTGCTCACGTCATGTGCCCGACGGTGACTACCTCGTCACTCCTATAGTCGACGTACTGATGGCCGAGACGTCGCCCTCGCTCACACTGTTCTCGCCGTCGCTAATAATACAGTGGTTATACCACTACTCAACGTGAGTCTCTTGACTCAAGTTATTCCGCAAGACATGTCTTTGGCCACCCTATCTCCACTTGACAGCTGCAACGTTACTGGTTTGGACACCGATACTACATCCCCCTGCCTTGGCCGCAATTACTCTGCCTGCAGATGACATTAACAAGATGATTGCTCCCGACCCAACTGCAGTGCAAGCTGCCAGCCTCCGTAGTCTGCTAACATCTTATAGAGATGTTAGCAGACTTTGACCACCGCCCTTCTAGCCAAACAACTGCAGTGACTCACCGGATCAACACTGGTAATGCCAGTCCTATACGGCGGCGTCCATATCGCGTATCTCACAAGGAACGCCAAGTAATTAAAAATGAAGTAGATAAAATGATTACTAAAGACGTAATAGAACCCTCATCCAGCCCCTGGGCCTCCCCAGTCGTGCTCGTTGAAAAGAAAGATGGCAGCTGGCGCTTTTGCGTGGACTATCGCCATTTAAACAAAGTGACCCACAAAGATGTCTACCCTTTGCCTCGGAATAATGACGCCCTCGATTGCCTCCATGGTGCCCAATACTTTTCGTCTATCGACCTTCGATCCGGCTATTGGCAAATTTCCGTGGACCCCATAGATCGTGAAAAAACCGCTTTCGTTACGCTCGACGGCCTCTACCAGTTCAAAGTCATGCCGTTTGGACTGTGTAATGCGCCGACAACTTTCGAGCGCACGATGGACTCCCTTCTCCGAGGATATAAGTGGTCCATCTGCTTATGTTATTTAGACAATGTCATCGTCTTTTCACCCACCTTTGACAGCCATATAACACGTCTGTCAGCCGTTCTGGATGTTTTTCGAAGAGCTGCTCTCCAGCTCAATTCTGCAAAATGCCATTTCAGACGTCGCCAAATCACCATACTCGACCCCTTGTCAGTGCCGATGGTGTTCAACCAGACCCCGAAAAGTTGCGAGCAGTACAACAATTCACTGAACCACGCTGAACCAAGGACGTCCGAAGTTTTGTAGGGTCCTGTTCCTATTTTCGTTGATTTGTCCGCAACTTCGCCGACATCGTTCGACCACTTACTGATCTCTTAAAGAAGGACGTTCCCTTCGCATGGGGTATAGAGCAAGCGGACGCCTTTTCGGCTCTTATCCATCTGCTGACTACGCCACCAATACTGGCCCATTTCGACCCAGCATCACCTACAGAGCTTCGGACCGATGCCAGTGGCCATAAAATTGGAGCGGTTCTTGGCCAACGACAGCACGGGAAGGACCGCGTGATTGCTTACGCCAGTCGTCTTCTTTCACCTGCCGAACGGAAGTTCTCCATCACTGAGCGTGAATGCCTAGCTTTAGTGTGGTCCGTGGCCAAATTCACGCCTTACCTGTATGGCCGAACTTTCTCCGTTGTTACGGACCATCACGCTCTTTGCTGGCTGTCATCGCTAAAGGACCCATCTGGACGTCTTGGTCGCTGGGCGCTCCGTCTGCAAGAATACTCATTCGTGGTCCACTACAAGTCGGGACTCCTCCACACAGACGCAGACTGTTTGTCACGTCATCCGGTTGAAACGCCCGAATTGACAGACCTTGATTCAGACCCCTGCGTTCTCTCCATCCACGCTTTGGGTGATATCTCCACCGAACAACGACGTGACCCGTCGTTACTCTCCATTATCGAGCGTCTGACCTCTGCTCCATTAGACCCTTCCGTTCGCCTGTTCGAACTGCACGACAACATTCTGTACCGTCGCAGCTTCAACGCTGATGGCCCGGAATTACTACTCGTGCTTCCCCATCACCTGCGTACAGCGTTCTCGAACAACTACATGACGTACCTACAGCCGGTCACCTAGGCGTCTCTCGTACCTACGATCGTGTGCGACGTCGCTTTTTTTGGCCCGGACTGTATCGTTCTGTGGTTCGCTACGTCAGTGCTTGCGACCGCTGCCAACGCCGCAAGCGCCCCTCTGTGCTACCGTCTGGCCTCCTACAGCCCATCGACATACCGACGGAACCATTCTTCCGTGTTGGCCTTGACCTGTTGGGCCCGTTTCCTACGTCCACCTCCGGAAATAAATGGGTTGCAGTCGCCACAGACTACGCCACACGCTTTGCCATCACAAAAGCACTGCCGACAAGCTGTTCCACTGACGTCGCTGACTTTCTCTTGTATGAAGTCATTCTTGATCACGGCGCTCCGCGGCAGCTGCTTACTGATCGAGGAAGGTACTTTCTTTCACGTGTTGTGGATGACATTCTCCGCGCCTGCTCCACTGAGCACAAGCTTACCACCGCTTATCATCCACAGACAATGGATTGACCGAGCGTCTGAACCGAACGCTGACGCAGATGCTGTCAATGTACGTTTCGCCAGATCACCGTGACTGGGACAAAGCACTCCCCTTTGTCACGTTCGCGTACAATTCTTCACGGCACGACACAGCTAGTTATTTGCCGTTTTATTTGCTATTTGGCCGACATCCAGCATTACCATTTGACACGCTCCTTCCTTCGCCTGCCCCCTTGTCTACTGAGTACGCCAGCGATGTCGTTTCTCGAGCCCATGCAGCCCGTCAGCTTGCCCGTGATCGGCTGCACTTGTCGCAAGCGCAGCAAAAAGACTGCTATGACAGTCGCCACCAAAGCGTGCACTTCTCGCCGGGGTCTCTGGTACTTTTCTGGACACCAAACCGCCAAGTCGGCTTATCAGAGAAGCTACTATCACACTACCATGGCCCCTACAAAGTGTTACGGCAACTTAGTGACGTGAGCTACGAGATCGCACCCCTAAACAATGCCTTTTCGACCACCTCACTCCCGACAGACGTTGTACACGTTATATATATATATATATATATATATATATATATATATATATATATATATATATATCCTTGCTAGTATGCGTTAAGCGTTGAGTCCTTGGCGCGTTTATTAAAAAAACAAACACAGGTCAAGCGCTCAGTGATCCAAATCGGAGCTATCACGAGCACGAACCACGGTCCTCTTCCTAGTTTTTGCAGGCACTGCTGATTGCACCCTCTCCATTCTACAAATCACTCCCTCGCGGAAAAGGAGCCATCCTGGCGACCTAAGGCACAGGTACGACTGGTGGGTCATAGTGCGGCTTCAGTCGGTCGACATGAACAGTCTCATGGCCGCGACGGCGGCGGTCTGTGGGTGACTGTACGGGCTCGACAATATAGTTTACCGGAGATGCTTGACGCAGGATGTGGTAGGGGCCTTCATACTTAGGCAGCAGCTTTGAAGAAAGGCCTGGAGCTGAGGAGGCAACGCGAAGCCACACCAATGTTCCAGGCAAATAGGACTGGGGTTGCAGGTTGGTGTCATGGCAGTCCTTTTGGTGTGCTTGGTCTTGTGAAAGTTAACGAACATGCTAGCTGCCTGAATTCTTCGGCATAGGTGGCGACTTCTAAGAGAGTTGCAGACTCTGAAGTATCCGAGCGATACAACAGAATCGTATCCATAAATGAGGTGGGTTAATGGACATATGGAAGAAATAAGGGAGAAAGTACAGTCGTGGACTGAGTGGCGCTGTTGTACACATAGGTGACAAATGGTAGTATGCGGTCCCAGTTGGTGTGGTCTGCAGATACATACATGGGCAGCATGTCGCCTAATGTGCGATTGATGCGTTCAGTCATGCCATTGGTTTGGGTATGGTAAGCACTGGTCGTTCGATTAACAACATTGCATTCACGCAGGAGGCCTTGTACGGCTTCTGAGAAAAACGTGCATCTGTGGTCGCTGAGTAACTCACGAGGAGTGCCATGGCGAAGAACAAGTTTGCGAAGAATAAATAAGCCGACTTCACGTGATGTAGCCTCTGGCAGCGCGGCAGTCTCAGCGTACCATGTCAAATGATCAATAGCGACAACCACCCAGCGATTCCCATCAGGTGTGTATGGAAGTGGGCAGTATAAGTCAATTCCGATGCGATCGAAAGGTCGGGATGGGCAGGGCAATGGCTGAAGTGGTCTAGTGACGCATTTGGCGATTTCTTCCGGCGTTGACATTTTGAGCATGAACGAACGTATTGGCGGACAAATGGGTACATTCCACGCCAGTAGTACCGCAGCCGGAGGCGTGAACGTCTTTATTACACCAGCGTGGCCGCATTGGAGGTCCGCAATGAACGAGGCGCAAATATCAGCACGTAGATTGCGAGAAATCACCAACAACTACTTGCGACCTTCACTGAGGTAATTGTGGCGGTAAAGTAGCCCATCGCGCATGGTGAAATGGCGAGCTGTGCGCCGCAGCGAGCGACTGCCGGTACTCTGTGATGGCTTCGATAGGAACTCCTTTAAAAACACTATCCAAGGGCCTTGACGCTGCTCGGATGATATGTCAGCGTGTGTGAGGGAGGCAGAATTGTACGTAGGAACAGGCGCATTTGCACAGTCATGTGGAAGTGCAGATCGAGAGAGCATCGGTATCTGTATGTCTGCGCCTTGACCTGTAGACAACGCGGATGTCGTAGTCTTGGAGTCTTAATGCTCAACCGGCTAGGCGACCAGATGGGTCTTTTAGAGAAGACAACCAGCAGAGGGCGTCATGGTCAGTCACGACATCAAATGTCCGACCATATATGTAGGGTCTAAATTGAGTGATTGCCCAAACGATGGCTAGACATTCTTTTTCCTTGACTGAATAATTTTCTTCAGCTCTGGTCAGAGTGCGACTCGCGTAAGAAACGACGTACTTATCGAAGCCAGACTTTCGCTGCGCAAGGATAGCGCCAAGGCCTACTCCACTAGCGTTTGTGTGACTTTCGGTAGGGGCGTCTGGGTCGAAGTGACGGAAAATCGGCGGCGATGTCAGAAGATGACGTGATTTTGCAAATGCGTCGTCACAGGTGGACGACCATGCCGAGATACCTTGGCTGTCAGCAAGTAGACGTAGTAAATGGATCATTATAGATGTGAAATTGCGAATAAATCTTCGAAAATACGAGCATAGCCCTACAAAGCTCCGGAGTTCTTTGAGTGTCGACGGCTTAGGAAACTCTGTGACAGGGCGGAGCTTGTGTGGGTCTGGTAGAACGCCGTCCTTGCTGACAACGTGTCCTAAGATTGCGAGCTTCCGTGCGGCGTAGTGACATTTCTTCAAATTTAGTTGTAGCCCAGCCTCTTTGAGGCATTCCAGGACACTTGCGAAGCGCTGGAGATGGGTATTGAAGTCTTTTGAAGAAACCACGACGTCATCCAGATAGCAAAGGCAAATATGCCAATTGAGACCTCGAAGTATGTTGTCCATAAGACGCTCGAATGTGGCGAGGCATTGCAAAGGCCGAACGACATCACGTTGAATTCATACAAGCCGTCAGGAGTTACGATCGCAGATTTGGGGCGGTCGGCTTCATCGATAGGTACCTGCCAGTACCCCAACCGAAGATCCAGCTCAGAGAAGAACTCTGCTCTTTGCAAACAGACGAGTGCGCCATCAATTCTGGGAAGCGGATAGACATCTTTGCGCGGGATCTTATTAAGGCGCCTCTAATCAACACAGAAGCGGATACTACCGTCCCTCTTTTTCACGAGCCACACCGGGGATGCCACGGGACTACGGGACGGCTGTATGACTCCCCGACTAAGCATGTCAGTCACCTGGTCTTCAATAACCCGATGTTGAGCTTGAGAGACGCCGTAAGGACGCTTTGCAGGAGTGCATGGCTGCCGGTGTCTATAGGATGAGTGATCGAAGTTGTTTGGCCCAAGCTGGGTTGCTCGTAATCAAAAGACATCCGAAAGCCGCCGAGAAGCTTCAAGAGTTGCGTCCGCTGAACGCTGGGAAGGTCCGAAGCAATAAATAGAAGGAAGACATCGGGGTTAGATGTGTTGGCCGTGGTATCGAGATTAACGTTCGCGACATGGGGCTTGCTGTGCGATCAGGTAGTGAGCAATGGCAGACTGAATCAATGTCCTCAAGTTTCTCTATACATTCTCCGCGGAACATGGTGGTTGGGAACCAAAGCAGGTGCGTGACATAAACGGTTGCGGAGGAGTTTTCGATCGTGATAAGAGCAAATGGGAAAAGAAAGTGCTTACGGGAAGTGAATTTCGCTGAAAGCGTAAACAAGGCGGTACAGAAAGCATAGTTCGCAGAAGATTGGCACAATAGCAGACGACATAGATAGGATGTCTGTGTCATCGGCGATGACGACACGAGAAAAAGATGACTTGGCAGGAGCGATGTCCGAAATTGCTGATAATTCCAGCTCGGCACGGGCACAATTGACAACTGCATGATGCATGCAAAGAAAGTCCCAGCCCAATATAATGTCATGCGAGCAGTGCGGAACGACGACGAATTCAATCACATACAAAACATCCTGAATGAGTAGACGAGCTGTGCACGTGACGGAAGGTTGGATGTGATGTGCGATCGCCGTACGGAGAAAAACACCAGAAAGCGGAGTCGTAATCTTTTTTAACTTGCGGCACATTGCTTCGCTCAACATGGACACAGCAGCTCCAGTATCGACTAAGGCGGACATGGCAACACCTTCAATGATGATTGGGATTTGGTTTGCAGGTTGGGAATGAGGCCTTGTAGATTTTGACAGTGGCGCAGTTCTTGCCTCGGGAACTACAGTGGTCAGTTTTCCGTGTGGACGGGCGCGGTGCGTCGAACCATTGGCGATAACCAACGCCGGCGCGAGGAGGGTGATCGAGACGTGTGGGAGGTGCGGCGGTTCGACGATGAGGTGTTTGAAGTAGCGTGGGAGGGTATTGGTTGTTGCGGCTCTGTATGGTCGTAGCTGTAATTGGCTTCAATGGCAGTTGGACGAGGAACGCAGCGGCGGCATAAACCCTCTACATGCCTGGGTAGACCACAGTAATAGCATATTGGTCGGTTTTCCAGTGTGCGCCAAGGATTATTGGGAAGGGTGGCAGGACGTCGATAAAGCGGGACCTTGCGGGCTTGTCGGCGCCCGCGATACGTAGGAGACATGAGGACGTTGAGGAGGGCCTGTGCTGTAAGGCACTGCGTGTGAAGGTCTTCTAGCGACGTCGGCATAGGTCAACGGCACTGATACAAGCAGTGGCTGGTGCGTAGTCGGAAGAGCTTCGGATGCTTGCTCCTCAATGATTCGGCACAGTGACGAGGGGAGTCAATGACTATTACTAGGGAGACAGGGAGCAATAGACTATTGGCGGGCAACATCCTCGCGGATGAACTGTTATATTTCGTGCGTCAATACTACCGGATCTGGAGAGATTGCACCAACGGTCAGTGCTGACGTGCTGGTCGTGTCGAAACTGTGACGTCGCGTGGAAATGCGCTGCTTTCGCAACTCGTCGTAGCTGTGGCAGTGCTGAATGATGTCTGCGACGGTTCCAGGAGTTTTCGCCACAAGCATGTTGAACGCATCGTCCTCGATGCCCTTCATGATATGGTTGACTTTGTCGGCTTCGGACATGGCCGGATTGAAGCGCCGGCAGAGGCCTACGACGTGCTCAATGTAAGAAGTGAAACTTTCTCCTGCCAACTGGGCACGATCACGCAAACGCTGCTCCGCGCGGAGCTTGCGCACTGCCGGTCGCCCGAATACGTCTGCGAAAGTCGTTTTGGTAAAGGCCCATGTGGTAATCTCAGCTTTATGATTGTTCAACCTAAGCTCCGCGACAGCCCTGAGGTAGAAGTGGACGCGACTGAGTTTGTCGTTATCGTCCCACCGGTTGTTGACACTCACTTTTTCAAACAAAGCGAGTCAGTCCTCGACGTTCTGTTCATCAGTGCCGTTGAATAGAACTGGGTCGCGCTCCCTCGAAATACCGGAGCAGTGGAGAGCGGGGGTTGTGGCAGCAATCGGCTGTGCTGCAACGTCGTCAGGCACGATAGACGGCGGAGGTAAAGACCTGCTACGGAGTTACAGGGTGAAAAAGAGAACCAGCACTCTCCACCACTTGATAGTATGCGTTGAGAGTGGAGTCCGCGGCGCGTTTATTAAAAAAAAACACGGATCAAGCGCTTAGCGATCCGAATTGGAGCTATCACGAGACCGAAACAAGTCCCATTCCTTGTCTTTAGCAGGCACTGCTAATTGCACCCTATCCATTCCACAATATATATATATATATATATATATATATATATATATATATATCACAAGAAAAAAATTTCGTGATACACATGTACAGGGATTAAAACCAGTGATCCCTCGTGGTACCTCCTGATGAATTCTATTGGCGAAAACAGAGTGGCCAACAAACTCTCCGCCAGAACACTTCTCCCTGGTGGAAGGTAGGACGCTGTGGAAGCTACATAACGGAAGCACCTGCTTGCTACCACGACAAAAAAATAGATCGTGCTTAGCTGATACTTTTGTCATTAGCGTTGCAAAAACGATTGAATTGTGGAGTTCCAAAACCACCATGTGATTATGAGAGACGCCGTAGTGAAGGGCTCCAGAAATTTCAAAAACCTGGGGTTCTTTAACGAGCACTGAAACCTGAATACGTGGTTCTGCAACATTTCCGCCTCCATCGGAAATGCAGCTGCAACAGCCGGAATTTGATCCCGCGACCTGCGGGTCCACAGCCGAATACCTTAGCCACTAGACCACAGTGGTGGGGCGGCGTTGCAAAAATATTCACTGCTTCATTTGTTATGAAACTCATACAGTCACGGGAAGGCGTAGGTAAAATACAGTATTGTTAGCTTTGCGAAAATTTCTTGTCTTTTTTGTTTCATTCCTTAGAAGACACATCCCTTTTAGCAAATTTGCTTTTAGCCAACCACGAGCAGCCAATGAACGACGGCGACCGCTTGTTTGAACGTCATCTCCGCGTCGTGCGGAATGCACAGGCCCTCTTCTGCAAAGCTCATAAGTTATACGTGCAAGGTGAAATACGTGCAGGGTGAAATAAAACCATACGTGAGATATGACACTGCTAATAATTTCACCGTGATGTCACACATCGTCAGAGACTCTTTTGGATCACCATAGCGCAACACCTTAGGAGTGGTGGCTGCAGCCACAACTCCGCGAACCTCCGTGCCGCTAACAAGTCGGCGAGTCCTAAGCGAGCGATGTCGATCAGCTAGAGCAACCGAACGTGAGACCAAACACGGCTCGGCACGCGGAGTGTCTACCGCCAGCGAACTTCGAACAGGAGAGCGAGCGTAGGCTTGGCCGCTGCCACGAACAGCGTCAAGCTGGTTTGGAGCTAGCGCCGAAGAAATCGATGGTAATGCGGCCCTTTTCCACAAACTCGACCGAGTGCAGCGCACAAACATGAGTCCGCCGCCGCAGCCAGCTGACGGCGCCGAGCTGCTAGCGACTGACTGTAATGGCGACAAATTTTCAGTGAGTTCCGACGCTAGCGAAAGCCCCGCCAGCCCGTGCTGGTGCACTTACAGCGCGCGACATACTACAACCAAGCTCTTTACGAGAGCCCGCAATGTGTTTTTGATGACTGCCAACACAACGACGTGGTCTCAGCCCAATATCGTCAGCCCGGAGCTCATCGCGGTGGCGAAGATAGGCGAGCACTCGATGAGCAAGCGTACGGGAAGCCGACGGCAGTGGCGGCCATTTCCAGGCGGTTGCAAAGCACAGGCGAACTGCAGACGCCGAAGCTGACCTTCGTGATGCATTTCGTGCGTGCGATATACAACACGACCGAGCCCGTTGCCGGCAAGTGCGATCCGTATCGCACACGCGACAAGTAGAGTAGAATAAAGAATGATAACCTACTTGCCTTAGAATCCAGCGCTCTTTTTTGCCCTGAGTCGGACTGAAGTATATATCCGATAGGCCTGTTGACTTCTCGGCCGCCACATTGGCCTCCCCAATTGTTGCACTCGTGTGTTGGTCGTGACTACTTTGAAGCCAGAGATATACAGCGCAGCGTGGTGACGTGTCGAAGCTTGCTCCAGACTTCATGGGTGCAGCGATACGCAAAAGCAGCAGGCCACGCTCATCCAAGCGTACACACAAGCACCACGTCGTAATTCTTAGATCGTCGAATCTAGGCGGCCGTGGTCGAGCACTCCAAGCGCAACACACCGTGAACTGTTGCCGGCAAAATACGGAGAAAGACTGGCCCAGCAGAAAAGGAGAAGGACATGTGTTAGGTGGAGAAGAATGGTCAGCCACCTTGGCAACGCTTTTTGCGCTGCCTGCAATCCCCGGGCGGTTCATCTTTTTGGAGAATAAGTGGTCTCGCGCTGCACGATTCCCTCTGTTGCTGCT
Organism: Rhipicephalus annulatus; assembly: GCA_013436015.1. NCBI lineage: Eukaryota > Metazoa > Arthropoda > Arachnida > Ixodida > Ixodidae > Rhipicephalus > Rhipicephalus annulatus. The sequence continues at coordinate 16,382 of WOVY01003363.1, read as the reverse complement.
CCTCAATGGTCTATCCGTTCATCGCGCCCGTCGAGCACTGCGCTGCAAAGCGCCGCACTGCGCCTAGCACTGCGCTGCAAAGTACGACGAGTCTGATCTAATACAGACACTTTATTTGCCTTGCACGGCTCTCTAACATAGCAGAACGACTGTTCTCGTGCTCAGGGCGAAGCAAAAGGTTTTCGCTCTGAGAAAGGTACCTCGAGGCTTTTCTGCACACTGTCGTGTGTTGCGTTACAGACGCCTAATGGGTACTCCAGAGTCGCAAAAGTAAGAAATATGGCGTAGAGGGCACCTCGCAATGCTACTTACTGGTGGTACATATGAAACTTTTTTTAAATAGTGAGTGCTACACGTGTACGACTTTTGAGAGAAGAGTCGACTTTTGAGAGAAGAGGCGTAAGCTACGAATAACTGAAAATTTGGATGTTACTGAAGAATATCTGCATAAAATATCTTTTCACTAATGTTCCTCGCGTTAGATTAGAAGTCATGCGAAATTAATCCATAAAATAGTTGACGGAGCGAAAGTTCCAATATTGCGGTAGCTTGTAATTGCGAAATGTGACCGCAGGAAACACACAAGAAAATTAACAGATCATAAGAGCGGTTCGTGTTGACCATTTTGTGTGTTCTGTTTCACTTTTTGATGTGCTCTTTGCGGCCATTTTTCCAAATAAAGTGTAAGCAATCGAACTACACTCCAGTCTTCCAAGTCATAAAAGATATACGCCAACTTCTGACACGTGGAACCAAAAATGAATACCCCAAAGTAACTCTCTCTTCATCTTTCTGAATAATTTGTAACACAGGAAGATGAAATCAAAGGGAACAATTGAATTGTCAGTAGCCTACTACTGTGTTCGCTGTGAATAAACAGCATTGAAATTATTTTAGGTATCCCTCTTTATAAAAAAATTGTAGAGTGCTTCTTTCTAGTGAATTCTTTTCTTTTGCAGTTACGTGACTAGAACAGCTCATCGCGAATTCAAATGTTGTTTAACATTCTGATTTGTTTCTCGTATACGCGCACAAAGTAGAATATAACGAAAGATTTCGTACTTTATCTGATATGTGGTGTTTTTGACAAAAGGGTCTATAACAGATAGAGCAAGATGTTATCATTTTTTCATTGCGCTCCAAGATGGTACATTTGAAACGGAAGCAATTAAAATTAATGTTTCAGGCACTTTGAAAAAGTACTGATCTTAGATGGCAGGACATGAAGCAGTTAAGGGGGTATGGTAGGGTAAACCCCCTAAAACATCGAATTTGCATTTTCGGCACCGGAAAATCTAGTGTACTCTGCTAAACAAACCGTTGGAAGCCCAACATCGAGTGGCCACCCCAAGTGGTTTAAATGATTGATTTGATTGATATGTGGGGTTTAACGTCCCAAAACCACTATATGATTATGAGAGACGCCGTAGTGGAGGGCTCCGGAAATTTAGACCACCTGGGGTTCTTTAACGTGCACCCAAATCTGAGCACACGGGCCTAAACATTTCCGCCTCCATCGGAAATGCAGCCGCCGCAGCCGGTATTCGAACCCACGCCCTGCGGGTCAGCAGCCGAGTACTTTAGCCACTAGACCACCGCGGCGGGGCGTGGTTTAAATGTGGCGCTGAAGTGCGCCGCTCGCGCTCTGGCGTAAGCAGTAGGCGCAAATAAAACATCGTTTTCCTCAAATGGCGTTTTCTGTACATTATGCAACTTGAATGTACCTTTCCTCAAACAAGTTTATTATATTTCGACGAAACTTTGTGTGCGAGAAGTACAACATGTTGGAAAAAGTCTTAACTTAAAAAATGATCCGATTTCATAAAATGTGAAGCTGTAACGAAAGTTCACAACAATACGCACCCTCCGTCGTGTTGTGCAAGCAGTATTTTAATTTTTTTACATAAATTTATGAAGCTGATATTTCTTTTAGTTTGGATATATCCTACGAGTCTCTACAACAACACGGCCGAATATGGGTACAACACTTTTGATAGTTGTAGAGAAGAATACATTGAATAAATGAACCCACTTTAAAATTTGGGACTAGGCCTTAGAAGCATAAGCAACCCATGATTACAAAAAAGGTGTCACTTGTTACCCAGTGGCATTTTTGTGAGCACGTCAAATTATCGATAATACTTGCAGTCGTTTCTAAAATACTATGCTAAAACTAAGATATAACATTTACCCTACTACATTCCCTCAAACTCAAAAGAAGTGCTTAAGCAGTCTTAAAAGCTTTCCAGAGATGCCATGAACACGTGAGAGCTGCCGACTGTGCCGGAGTTTATCCCTGTTCACAGCAAGGACAGCTCACTGTTTAGGCCGCTTCGCCCATGAAACCAAGGAGACACCAAGAAAAACACAAGATGGCGTTAATTTTGTAGCGAAGGATTGCTCGTGGTGAATCCAAGCCCAAATGAAATGTTTCACAGAATATGACCCTAATCAAATCTGAATACTAAGTATCAAAGTACGGTGAGGTATATAGATTTTACCTACAAAATATAGAATTTAGGATTTGTATAAGGCCCATTACTTTTATCAGCCACCAAATGACTGTGTTTTTGCCGGTTCTAGTTCAAGTAGGCTTGGCTCTCTTAGAATACATTGAATAAAGAGAGACCAGAAGATTCGACATGAACTTCTAATTTAATTATAAAAATGCACGAAATTTATAAATCACGGAGGAAACAGTACTGTGCAGCATGCCCGAAGGTAAATGCTATCTTCTGACACATGCTCCGGAACATCCATCCAGCGAATCGAACTGGTTAGACCCGATCAAGGTACGGTGCGACTTCAACGCGCCAGGTCACGTTGACACAGCGAGCTCCACCGTGTGCCAGCATGTCGGCGAAATAAGGGTGCCTCAGCTGGCGAGGTGAGCCCGTCTCGGCAGCTGGCGTCTCGCCGCACTCCGACTCTGTGCCGCCGGCATTCTTCCCATCTGCGGTACACGCCACGACGGCCCACGGACAAGCACGTACACTGCGGGAAGCTCCACGCGACGCACTTCTTGCCATCAAAGTTCCACGGCACGTCCAGCACGTAGTGCCTACATAAATGTAAACAAGTTATTGTGTTGTTTTATAATCCCCATAATGTGTGGGTATTGATGGTGAATGTGTTAAAAGCTTACACTCTATGTACATAGGCCCACTAAGTCCATGAAAAAAAGTGAACTGGCGAATATAATACTGCCTATTGGGCCATTTCAGTTTGCGAAAAGTTGACGGAAACAGCTTGAGAGACAGTTGTGTGTATGTATCTGCAGTGCTACACCACGGCTTTAGTAGAGTGACCGGCGCGAACAATTATGTGAAGCCCATTACACATCAACCGCTGTAGGCAGAGCGTAGCGACAGTGCCTCCCTGACCAACAGGCTACGGAAGGCCAACCCTTTCACAACAGCTCACCAGTGAGGTGTCCTTTCACGTGACACTCGCCCATATCTGAAGGATGACGTCATCAGTGACCGCACGACGCAACGTAGTGGCACTACGCACACTACTGTAGCGCTAAAGGCGGTCTGCGTAATTTGTCGTGGTGGTGATGATGGTGGTAGGGGTTAGATGAGCAAGAATGCGCTAAATTCTGCAGCCTGGTAGGGAGCAAGGCACAGCGCCTACAAATCTGTCGTCCTTCTACTGTGGTTCACTCCTGTTCACACTCTCTTGTTGTCATTGTTTTTCATCGTCAGCTATGCTCCGCGCTCGTTCTTTTTCATCCTCGTTAGCTCTGCCAGTCATTAGGCCACCGACGCTGCTCATTGCTGAAGCAGGTGCCTGAGAGCTTCGCTTTGAAAAAACAGGTAAAACTACAACAATAATAAACATATTAGAATAAATTATTATTATACTATTAATATAATAATTTTCTGAAGTTGAACATCTCAAAATTACGCTACCAATTTGGGAAACGTCACAATAAAGGGCTGCGGAAGTTTCGACCACCTAGGGTTGCTTAATCGACGTGTACTTAACTATATGAACACGAGCTTCGCTTAAAAAAAACGAAGGCTAAATTCATACCAGGACAACGACAACCGTGTTTGAAGTTCTGGGTATCCGCGGTTGAAGACTGTAATGTTATTTTTTTAATATATCCGCAGGAACTTTCAGTGCTCGCCTGCTTTGCACAGCACTAAGTGCATTGCGGGCGTCGTGAACCAAGTGAAACGCCGACAGCCCCGTTAAGACAATCAAAGCCAGCCGTGGCGTACCTGCCGGCCCTGCAAGCGCACAACCTCCGACCGAGTGGCCCACGCACGTGACGGGGGACAAAAGCGCAGTTAAAGGACAATGAGTCGTGATATCAGCAGAACAGACGTTTGCTCCCTTTCTTCTTCCTTCACTTTGCCACCTGATAGCTGCGCTCTAAAATGATGGCTTATCCTTCTTTCCAACAATAGTTCATAAATCTGAACTGAAACTACTCTAATGGAAGTACAATTACAGTTCTGTTGGACGTTAGCAACTTACTTCTAAAGTCTCTGTTGCTATTCCTACAGCATGGTAGCATTTGACATCAACGCACTCATGTTCACACCAACTGCCTATTCTCTGCCGAGCACATTGTCTGCACCACGTGGCATCTGGAGCAGCGGGTTATGAGGCGACACACATCAAGAATTTGAATAATAGTTCACCGAGAGAGCACCGAAAGCATGCACTAATCACCCTCCCCGTTAGCGTGTGTCTCATTTGCCGAACACAGTCACTTTAACGAGATTTTTTCGACGGTGTTCGGTTCCTGCGAGTGTTGAAGGAGTAGTGATAATTTTAAGAATATGGGATTGTTGCTCTTAATAGAAACACGGGTTTCGGGAACCGCAAGAAAAGCAGTGTAGTATGGTGCCTGAAAAAGCCTCGCTTATATAGGAAACTTTACGTTTCGATATCGAGGGAGCCACTTAGTTACCTTTAGGAGCCATGTGACGTGACGCGCAAGACTTATATCCATGACGTACTAGCGGTAGATTTGTGATGGTTCAAGTAAACAACAACGGGTGTATATTCTCCAGCAGTGTTGCGGAGTGGTGACTCCGGAATTATCATGATTTCGGAATCATTGCGCATTTTTGCAGCCTCGGAATAGAAGGAACACAATGCTGTGAGGAATGGAATTGGAATTTAATTAAGCATCTTTTTCCCCGAATAGGATGGTTATAGAATTACGCTTTTTACCAGAAATACAGCATGTTTTCGTCAATGAGCTATTTTTTTAATTTCAAACATTAGTAAATGAGAGGCTCGAATATCAATAAAGCAGCGTTTTTTAAAATGGCTTGGCTAATTACAAGCACAATTTATTTATAAGCAACGCAACGGTTAGGTGGGCAGATGAGATTAAGTAGTTTGCGGGTATAAATTGGCAGCAGCAATCACAGGACCGGGTTAGCTGGCGGAACATGGGAGAAGCCTTTGTCCTGCAGTGGAGGTAGGCAGGCTGTTTATGGTAATGATGATGATGAGAATTATAAGCAGCGCATATACTAAAAGTTTGTCCTTATATTGACAGTGCTCCTCTGAAGTTTATCTCTATTTTTCGTGTAGCTGTGGTCGAGTTGAACTGCGGCAACATGACCTCCTCCACACTTTACGCCATGTCATTTCTTTTTTCTCAGTGGCACCCCAGCTACAGCCGAAGCCGTCTGCTCTCTTTACATCCTTCATGTCTTTGTGCTAGCTTCTCGCAGTCTATGCCAACTCGGACGCGTCTTTCAAAAAACCCTTGTGATGTTGTGATTCGTATTACCACTGGTGCGGTGATTTTGTTCACTGATATTTGCCCTCGTACTCTTCCCCCCCCCCTTTTGTCATACTGTACTTCTTGTCTAGACACACGAGCGCCTTCGCGAGAAACTCTGATGGCGAAGAACTCTTGGTCGGCGCAGCAAACACTCGTACAGGATGAACTGTGTCCGCTCTCACTCCGTACAGACAGAGAGAGAATGCGAATAAACTTTTGAAAGCATTGCATCCGGAAGCCGCCTGAAGCAGCAAAGCTGACGTAATGAAGGCCACATCGGCAATCACCGATTCCCGAAAAAAACCTACGCGCCGAACTAAACCTACGTTCCCTCTGTACTATGGAGAGGGGTGGGAAAGCCCGGGATTCACAGCCACCGCTGCCACTGGTTTTGGCGGTTAGAGAAGCGCTATCATAATGAACTACTACACAGGCTCCTGAGTCCAGCACTTCTCGCTTGAGCAGCTCATATTTTTGAAGCGCAACACATAGGTAGACAGCAATTGTCATATCTCATTTGCTTAACAGGAACTGTTATAAGGGGCCATCCAGTGAGAATTCAGGTTTTATAACCAAACGTCGAATCGATCATTTAGCTCTTATCTTTACGTTGCAAAATTTTGGTGAATGAAACCAAAATGTTTTGAAAGTAAACATTCGACAGAAGTCTGTCTGGTTGGGTATGAAACTGGGAGATGATTTAGACTCCACCCAAAAGTTGCCAGTTCCTTTGTTACTCGAGTCGTGGCACATTTGTTACTTGTGTCGTGGCACATTCAGAGGACAGACCATAATATCAACCACTCTATCGCAACCCTTCCCCCAGTGTATTCACACGCACTGCGCTCCACGGCAAAACGAGAGAGAGAGAGAGAGGTTCATAACCAACCCGCGAGTGCTTTGAAGACGACGCTGCTACTTAGCCTCTGCAGTCACCCATGAGGAAGGAATCAAGTCGGTTCCGAAACGCCAGGTTTCTTCAAAAACGTTTGGGTGGAGTCTAAGTCATCTCCCAACCAAAACGATGTTTTTTTTGTCCGTTGCTGTGCTTGCGACCTTTATTGCAGTATTTAAAATCTCGAGGACGCTTACTACGACGCCAATCGAGTGAACAAAACACTAGTGACCGATTGCCAACGTGTTCGGATGACGAGACGTTCGGGAGATCAAGCCTAGAAGATCAGACATTCCTGAATTTTGAGCTGAGAGCTGGTCATCCCGCAGTCCCACTCCACCGGTTGAGATCACTTCATTATGACCGTTATCTGTTTTTGTAACTTCCCTTTTTTCCTATGAGTCGGCGCATATCCGTGTTTACATCGCAAAGGAAAGAAGACATTGAAAAATATATTTATGCCCTTTATATATACTACTCTAATATCAGGCTCACAGTAAATATATTGGCGTAATACATGCTCTATCAAAGTCAAAGGCCACAACGCTTTCTCTAACTCCCCCTTTAGCTAGCCAAAGCCAAGGGTAGGCGTGATGTAAGGGTGTGAAAAATCTGCCAACTTACAAAAGAGAAACTGTAGCATAGGTCGCTGTAAGGACAAATGAATCATTCCGACAGATACTGAAGGGAGAATACATTATCCTCGCTCGTTCGTTCTCATTGATACCCCACACTAAAGGGACGATACTCTATGCATGGTTTGGTGTTTATCTCAAGAGCAGTTTGGTAGCTGGCACAAATACCTTTTTCGACAAGAAAGACATTGCATACCTGCGCACAGGGGAACACAAATTTCTCACCCAATCTTTGCTTGCGAGGCGCGCTTGACAAGCGTGAGTGCTGATGAGCAATGCGGCACTATATTCCGTATAGGATGCTAAGGCAGAAGGTGCCCAAGTAAGGGTGCACTGTTCAATCTAATACCAGCATATCTAGAGTTTTTTTTTGTTGTTGTTCCCAATAACCAAATTTTAGGTTTCTTCGCATTAATGACTGCTGGAGACGCGGGGCAATACTGCTTAGCCACACTACTTTTGTCAGCATGAAAATGCGCTTTGTCGTCAGTTTAGCCTTAACAAATTTAAGCCTAAACAAAAAAAATATTATCACTCGTTTAAAATTGCTGGCCATGAAAACCCTACATGTAGCGCAAAAACTGTTCCTTAGGAAATTAGTAGGGTGGTTTTACTGCAAACAATATGCCACAAAGCTACTAACCCTCGACCTTGGTAACGTGTTTTGCGCACTTTTATAGATCCTAATGCATCTAAAGACACTATATTTATGGTGTCATTCATTCTTGACTCGTTAAAACTACCAAGATGCATTTCCTACATTGAGGAATTGAAAGAATAGAATGGAACGCTTCCGCCATTTACGGAGTTGGAATGGCCAAACTATTTACATCCGAATAAATAAAAGGAATGAAACTGTGGATAAATCGTGATTCCCCGGAATGGAATCGGAACGGAATGGTGATGCCCATTCCGCAACACTGGTCTCTAGCCACCTCTAGAATGGTTTTAATGATTTAGGCTTGATTCTGGACGCAAAAATTGCGCATGTTTGCTGAAGAATTTAACCCGTTCAAAAAATCAGTGCAGAACCACCTGTGCATGACCAAGGATTGAGAAAATATGAATGAGGCATACCGCTGTGGTTTTCGTTAAAAGCAGCAAGTCATCTCACTAGTGCCCGTGCATAGTCCTTGTGTTTTCTGTAGTGTTTGGTTCGTACCTGTTTCTTTCAAGCAGTGCACAAGAAAACTGCAGTATAAGACTCTTCTATTGCGAAAGCAATTATATGATCCCTGTCAGCTGGTTTTTGCCACTGGCGTCGTCGTCAGTGTCAACGTGGGCGTCGACGTCGATGTCCTACACCGTATATGAAAACTCAAGAAAGGGAAAAATCTAGAAAAAAACACTCCGCGCGTGTAATCAAACGTGGGACCTCTGCGTCGTTAAAGCGAGGCGTTAGCCATTATGCTACCCCGGAGCACATCCTTGAATGATCAAATGGCAAGCTACTTATATCTACCACTTACTGCTGCTCACGAGTATCTCGGGGGGGGGGCATTGTGTTTTTAGCATTACCACCAATATGGCGCAATGAGCGTGCGTCGCCACATCGCGTGGCGGCGCCCGCTTTAGTCTCCTACACGCACTTTGCCCGACTTTGAGAAGGGGAGCGAAAGCTCCCTCACGCGCCCTTATCTCGCTGCGGCATGGAGGGGAAGGTCATACGCTTTGGCTGCCCTCGGGTTCTGCCTGTAACGATTCTGCTGTAGTTACCGGGTGCACAAAGGTCACTGCAATCATTGAAGTCTCCATTTGCTAAAAGCGCGCGCTTTTTAGACACAGGTACGTAACAAATGAGACGCTTATTCGCGTGCATCCGTACCTGTGAGTATGTTTTGTGCGTCATTTCTGCGTGAAGAACATGGGTATGTTTCGACATGCTTTCGATTCTGCGCGTGACCTTTCAACTAGTTGCTATTGCGTTCATTGCTACACCTTTCCGGTAAAGCTGTCACTTTTTTTTTCTCTGCGAAGCATGAAAGTCAGGGGTAGTTACTTCGGCGCTTGTCTTGCAGACAGGTGCAATAGGTTTCGCACAAGCAAAGAAATAGGCACATAAGCACCACCACTGGCAAGCAAATAATAAGCAATATACCTGCGTAATTCAGAATCCCTGCCAACTTTTCTAAAGAGATTCTGCTTCGGCGAGCTCACATTACAACTTCGTCTCTTCCTTGTCACCAGCCATGCCAGGTTAAGACGAACTTTGGGTGCACCGAGCCCGATCGCATTCACTTTCGCACATCAAATTCAATTGTGAATATCACGAGATACGTGCCACTTTTGTTATTTCTAAAAAGTGGACATGCTTCAAGTTATGATGCACAAGAACTTCACCATCAATATGCACTCAATAGAATACTAAAAAGCTTAAGAACGACCGTTCGCTCATTCCTCACATCAAACTGATGGTAGATGCGGAAAAATGTCTCCGCCACAACTCAGACCTCTTGAGGAAAATGGCAGAAGCCTGATTGTTACGACAGTTTTATAAAAATTCTCTATATTTAACTAAGACGTTCCGTATAATTTTGACACGTAGGAAAAAGAAAGACATTTGCATAGAATGTAACAACTAGTAGGCTTGATGCATTTCAAGGGCTTTAATAACCTTGCCACTGCAGAGCAAATACTATCAAGGAGCAGGTAGCATGGCAAGTACGGCGCCTCCACAGAGAAGCAAAGATCATGTGCGCTTCATATTTACTGCTACTACACACTACGTAAAATTTCAACCCAATGCAACACGCAGCTGACGAATGATTACCTGTCACATTATGGTAAATGTATTGCCACGTGCTCGTGACGTCGATGAAGGCAGCAGTCAGCGTATCCAGGCTCAAACCCTAATTGGCCGAACTTGTGGCCAGGAAACCGAATATTTTAAGCAAGCAATGTTTATACATGGTTACTGGTAGCGATGAAGAGAGCGTTGGCCATCGATATTCTGATCCGCGGCAACATCATTTGTACGCGTTGATTCAAATATTCGAGCGTTATCGCTGATGGCCGAGTTTGTTTATAATAAACTCAAATGTTGCGCTTGTCACCCTGAAGCCAAAGAGATGGTCTGAAAACGATCCGGAATGCTCTTGGGCATTGTGTCGCCGATTGCGGGAAGCCTTATCTGCACGCGCAATACGCCAACGATGTGAAAAACATACCGTTTGGGATAGTATATATTATGAGACTTGTGCAAAAAAATCGTGATGAAGGCCAACCGTTCCCCCTCCAAGCTCCTTCATGTAATGACCTTCATGTAATGTCCGTTCTTTCTCCGAGCCTCAGCTGTGCGACAAGACGCCCCTGCTCGAATACAGCTACTCGACAAGACATCGTCAGAAAATTTGAAGAACACACATTAAAACAACGTCCAAACAATAGACCTAATGACTTCAATATAAAAACATAATCGGGATCAAATTATTTATGGCTTGGAAACGAGCATGATAAGTCTGTATACCGTACTTTCCTGGAAAATTTCTGAGGGGACATGGTGGCTTTTGCCAGAATGGGTCAACGATTCACCGTTTTCGATTAAAGCCTCCTAGTTGGGCCAGTGTGACCGGAGAGACATCAGGCGCAAACCATTCGCAAAGCAACGGGGAATATGTGTCTGCGTAACGTATAATAAGGTTGACAAGAATATCATATAAACAACAGTTTCTTGTTGAGTGCACAGCAATGATGCAACAGCCAGGAAATGATTGATTGATTGATTGATTGATTGATTGACGCACTGACTGACTGATATGTGGGTTTACTGTCCAAAAACCACCATATATTTCGACCACCTGGAGTTTTTTAAAGTGTACGCAAATGTAAGCACACAGGCCGACAGCCAGAAAGTGGAACACCTACGGAGACTACTGTTCAGTCTTTTGCACCTGATCTAGCGGAACTCGACAAAACATTCATGTTAGGGAATAGAGCTGATTCAATATAAACTTCAGATTTTGTGCTATCTGTCGTCACAACGTGAAACGAGCAGTGAAACCACACAGCAAAAACAAAGGAATTCGAGTCGTCTACCGATGTCCGTCGATATAGCGCTCGCGACCACCCCCTTGTGATAAAAGTTGGGTAAAAGCAGGAATCCAACTCAAGCATTCTGCGTGCTAGCCAAATATTCTACCGAAGAGCCATGCCTGGTCTCGCAAGTACTTTTGAAATAGACCGTCATGTGCGTAAATCGCCCATATGGGATGCAATGATGGCTACCGAATGTCATAAGTATTACATATGCACCCCTATAATACCACCATCATGGCAGTTAACGATTAACTGTCGTTAGGCGCAATGCACTGAATGTGATGTATAGATTATATGAATCAAGCAACAGCGTGAATAGACATTGCTAATTTCATTTCGAGATCGTTAACAAAATCAGTGCACTTCCACCAAGTGAATGACGATGATGACTGGGCGAAGCTATAATCCGTAAGGTTCATGTCTACATTGAAATCACCGACTGCCATGAAGGACCAACGGATGAACGGATGGACGCGCAGGTGGACATGTGGACGTCTGCACGCGAGGAGGAACAGGTGGATGTATGCATGAATTCATGAACGGCTGGACGCATAGATGGATGGACGGATGGACAGATGGATGGACGAACAGACGGACGGGTGAACGCACGGATAGATGAACGACAGATCAGTGGGCGTAAAGACTAATGGACGATTGAATGAACGAGTGAACGGATTGACAGACGGGCAGCGCGGGTGATCACGTATTGTGCTGTACTTGATTTCGCTGTCGTATACTTGATCAATCAATCTAATTTTATTGATAAAATGGAAGCAATTGTTAAGAACTAGCTGGACAACAGGACTATATTGGCAAGTGGTCGGTCCATATTCAAGTACATAACTTTGATATAGACTGACGAAATCAGAGTTTTGCTATGGTTGATCCATATAGTAGTTTCGACACGCACATACTTTTTGTTATTTGTAGTGCAGCTGTTCAGTTTAAGTTGGTATTTTGGGGGCTTCACAGACACCAAGAAGGTCAGCCTATAGGAGCTTCTCCCCAAAAGCTGGCATCAGCAGCGTTGATCCAACGAACGCATAGAATAACTATCATGGTCCGAGCAGGAATCGAATCCCAGTATTCTGCGTGGCAAACGACTATTCTATCACAAAGCGATGCCAGGTCCCAGAACTGCTTTTGAAGTAGACTGCATTGTTCGTACAACGACAATTGTGTTTGCAGTGATTGCTATCAAATTTATAAACCGTACTTATGTGACCTTATCATATATGCAACACGTTGTATTAACGGAAATTTTAGTGAATCTCCATCCGGTGAAGCTAATTTATCAATGCATGGCCACCAACCTCGCTTGCACAAGCGCTACGTATCAGCTTATCGCTTCAGGTGTTGCTAATACCTATGTTGCTGTTACCATCGTTACACAACAGTAAAAGTGTGAATGTAGAACAATTATATGTGCATACCATATTTGTACATTTAGCGTCATTTCGTAGCATTTGGCTTGATACAAAAATTACCACACAGTCACCTTCGATTCACATGTTTTGCATAACGTCGATTGCCAAGGTAAGTGGGATCTGCCGATCCCTTTTTTGTGTGTGTCTGCTTTGGTGCTTGACGTGACAAACTACGGGCGGGAAGTTGTCTCTCTCCTTGAAGAGCATTCATCGGCAGGCCTCGCTCGCGTGGCGATGCTTTAGCTTGCGCTCTCCGTTTGGCGGATATGAACACATGAGTAGCTAGCTTTATATCTTCTTCAGCTAGCCGTTCTTATCCAGAGCTGAAGCGCGCTTTTGTTCGCTCGTCTAACCTATGATGCGTGCCGACATGTTGTCTATATGAAAATAAGTCGCAGTAGGACGGCTACGGTATCTATAAAAAAAACTCCCAGAGTGGTGATGCATTTGCTATTACAATAAAAGACAAAAGTGTTCGTACGCATTTCTCACTAGCAAAGATGATATTGACGCGAGAGCATCAAAGAGCTCGTGTCGAGAACTTCCGGTATCTGCGGCGACTCTGTTAGTTGCGAGCAAAACATCGGTAGGGTCCTTGTTTGAAAATGGCGGTGAATGCAAATAATTAAAAAAATGTCTCCGAGCCAAAATCCAGCATAGGCAATCTGTGCAGCAAGCAGGCGTTCTACAGAGCCACGCCTACATGTGCACGGAACTGCTGCAAAAGTAAAAGCTATACACCGCCCATGCACCCCAAGGAGTCGTGTCAAGAAGTGCAATGGTGCGTGGCAGAATATTACGATGGCACCATGTGTCACACCTTGAAAATCGCGCAAATATTGGGTAGTAAGAGACCCCACCTTCTACACAACGCCCCCTCATTACACACCCACCCTTACACTTGGTCCTAGTTCTCACCCAAAGCATCCACAACGTTGCACAGCTGCAAAGCTCCACATATTCATAGCTCGCCCTTGGCGTTATACACACAATAGATGGCTCCAGCATTACGGCTTATAGATGATGTCAAGGCAGTATATGCAGGTGCGAATCACCTGTTTCGGTCTGAAAATGACGTCACTGGAACGCTCTTTGCCTTCTGTGCGTACATAGCGACAGAATGAAAATGCAAGGCAATGCGTTTGATTCGATGCATTCTAACAAGCACGTGAGATCATAAAGTTCGCCTCCCAGCGTTTCAGTGCTTCTATGTGGCATAATAAGGTATGTCAGTGCAAGCGATCTATTGTTTTGCGGGCGCACACTGGATATTTCAGTAATTGGCAAAACGATCTTATGGCACATTGCGGGCTTCTTAACTGCACTATAGCAGTAGGCGTTGCTTTCCCCGCGTCGAGGTTGAGGTATTGACAGAACGAGGTAGAATGTCTAAGCAAATCATAACATGATGCGAACGCAGCCTGGTTACGCTTTTGCAGTCTGCTCTTAAAGGCGAAGCTTAAACATATGCCCACTGTGAGCAAGCAAAGTGTAGTGCAGTATACTGTGCAGTGGCCTTTAACATTGTCTTTTACAGCTTCAGCTTATCAGGGTACAACAAGAGAATCATTAATTTTGTCTAAGTACAAAAAGCCTTTCATTCAGGTTTTACCATTTGCCGTCAAGGGGCAAAGCATGGTCGAAAGTAGTCTACCAATAGGCTCCATAATTACATGTTTGACTGCAAATATCTTCAAAAGACGATAGTCTTTCATGTGGAGAGAGTGAACAAAACATTTGCTTTGTGCGCGAGAAAATTGTTGAGTGGGATTCTGGAGGCGCTGCGTCAGACATGAGCGTCATCTGGCAGTAATCTTGGAAAACGAAAGAATGGCCTCCAATATAGCGTGCGCTAAGCTTGCGTGGGCCATCTGAAAGGCCCTAGTTTGTAGAATTCAAGGTCACAGGTAGGTAGCAGCACCACATCGTCTTATCTAAGCGTAGAAATTATTCACCCTTTCGTGCATAGCGTCGCATTCTCAGCGCAGCGTAATACACGCTATAGTCCTTAGAACTACTTATATAAGCATTTCGTAGTATATAAAAACAGGCCACAGAATACTGACGGATTCATATTGAGCTTCAATATGCACAATGTTTTTTTTATTCGACAGTGCGCAGAAGCATGAACAAAAAAACCAGATTAAGATTGGTGGGCGTAGAGGAAGTGGTTGAACTTTGCCCTAATATTAGAATTCTTTTGCTTGACAGACAGATGGTAGTGATTTTCGGCGTTTCACATGAATTATGTCTCAAATATAAGCCCAATGAAGTGATTCTCGTACTTCAGGAAGATATCAAAGCTAAATCGTGGTAAAAACCTGCGAGGCCAGCAAGGGAACAAACCAAGGTGCAATCAGTAAACTCACCGGGTGCAGGGAAAAAAGTGTGCTTCCGTAGCAGCGGTCCAACACGTGGCGGCCGTTGACGCAGCTAGCAAGGCAGCTCTTGATGCTTGAGAACCACTTGAAGCCGCGATTGCACACGTGCGCTGGGTCTGTGGCCGTCAGTACGCAGGCTTCCTGTAAGCACTGCGGTAGAATTCGTGCTTTGGATGCCCGCAGGGAGTGTACACGTGCCCACTGAACGATTCGAGGGTGACGGCCTGTGATGCGCAAGAATTGTGTACATGTATGCAACATATGAAAAAGGCGTCCATGTATAAAAGATTTAAAACACCAATTCGTGAGTTCTGCTCGCGTAACCTTTTACAATATTCATTATATAAAGAACAGTGCTTCTTTAGCCACTGAAACTTGATCTCTTCTGATCACCTTTTTACACACCCTGGAGGAACCTCATTGCGTGGTGGCTAGAGAAAGACTGCGCAATTAGAGTGCCAATTGTTGCGCAAAAACGGTGGGCAGTAGCCGGTGCTTGGCAGGGCCTGTGTTAGAGATGTCGCATAACAAGTGACTAACTATTACGGTACCTAAACCATTGTTTCCTAAACGGAGTAGATGTACAAAAGAAAATGTCACCAGCAATCGCTAGGTTTTAGGTTCGTAGTAACGAAATGCGTTATTCATCTATTTTGTAGTGTGTTCAGCTTAGACCAACAACTCGATGTACGAAGCGAAAACCACTTGGAACAAATGTTTGGTTTTGCACGCTGTCGTAGTAATCTACCAAAAGATACCGCCTGGGCGGTCAGTCATGTCTTGTTCTTGTGTGACGATATAATTATATATATATTATCTAATATTATACTATATATAATATATATATATATATATTAGAAGATTCTACAAAGGAAAAATGCCAGCGGAACTGTATAGGCGTCGTTATTACAACCAATGCTAATGTAAAGAAGAAGCAAGAAAAGTGGTTGAAAAAATAACTTGCGGTGAGCAGGAATCTAACCTACGACCTTCGAATAAGGCGCTCGATGCTCTAACCACTGAGCTATCAAGGTGGCTACCCCCCCCCACCTAGCCGTTTTATTGGCTTTATATGTGAATTTAAACGCGGGAGTGTCAGTCAGCGCCTTCTGTAGGCATAGCGGCTAGTGTGGAACACCCTTTATTGAGCGTGTGTGGCGTCACGTAGCACGTTAACTTATTACGAGTGAGCAGCTGACCAATAGTCTCTCGTATACAACCTAACGGCACCAACTCTGCCAGTACGAGGCC